>VXAA01000756.1:3499281-3529612 GCA_013399115.1 Anseranas semipalmata
ACACACATATATATATATATATACACACACACACAACCACGGCAGCCCCGCTCCACAGCGCCTAGATCAGCCCATGGTCCAACTTCTACCTCCAGCCAGAAGCTGCCCCAACACCCGACCGGGTCTAAACCAGCTCCCAGGTAGCCAAGCAATCAGGTGAACCCCGAAGGCTGAAGGCAGCCTTGGTCTCCATCGTGTCTCCGATGGCCTCCAGATGTCAGCGAGGGCCGAGCACTGGCACTGACAAACGCATTCACACCAAATCAGGACCGTCATCCCAAACAAACGGCTCTGCCTTGCCGGCAGCGTAAATCCTGCTGGTTTCCACCGGCTGCTGGATCTGGCCCGGCATTTGTCAGTTCGCCCAGCTCTTGTAAGCTACAGCTCTTCCCCGAACACAAAGACTTCAAGGCAGAGCCCTTTGATGTAAAATGTACGTTTGATCACGGCGTGCAAGCGGCACTTCCAGTTCTCTGAAACAAGTCAGCCACGTCATGTTAGGCTTCCCGCAAAGTGCAAAAGGGTTGCCTAAGAGGAAACGAAAACTGAACTGACCTGGATCAAGAAGCCTAGGGAATATTTCAATCCCTACAGCTATTTTGGAGCTGAAATGTCCAATGTGGTTCTTGGCACGTTTTATATATTAAAAGGAAGAAACAACTGCTGAAAACGTCCCAAACAAGGAGCCATGCTCCGCCTCCCACCACTTGCATGCTTATCACCTGTATTCATCAAATCAGTTTCCCCCAAACCCCCACCACTTTGAGCACCGGGTTCCATGCTCGGGGCCTTGGGCGCAGCGCTCCCACGGCCAGCACCCAGCCAGCTGCCTCGGGGCCTCACCTGCTGGCCAGCAGCAAATTTCATTTAATGTCTTAATGAGACAACAAGGAGGTTAAGCAGAAGTTACATCACCTATCGTTAAAGTGATTTGTCACCTGGGCAGAGGACAAGAAAATAAAACATTTAAAGCAAAACCCCAAAAGCAAAGAGGTTTTCTGTAGCTCGTCAAAATTTGATATCTTATTCTTAGTAACTGGAGACACTGGGAAGGACAAGGTAAGCGGCTTATTCTGCTAAATGACAGCTAAGCAGAACAGAAACATTCGTTATCCAAAAACGGCAGCGAGAGCACAAACTGCTTGCCCAGCACGAAAAGTGGGGCGCAGGGTCAGTGCAAAGCTGCAGAGTCGTTACATCGAACTGAGCGGGACGGTACCTGGAGGGGACGAGGCCGTGCTGGCGCTGCTCAGAGAAGCAGAGCCTCGGCACCAGAGCTTCCATGCACGTTCCCCTGCCACCGCGACACGTGGCCACGGTGCCTTCTAACACCGGCAAGTGGTCAGCACAAAGCCAGGGTGCCATGTGTGCCCCAAAAGCACGTCCCCGCGCGGGGCCACCAGCACAGCGGGACAAGGAACTCACCCCCAGTGACACTGCTGCACAGGGAGCAGCAATGGGCCCCTTCCCCTTGTTGGTTTTTAAACTTTTCTAAAGCGACAATATAAATGCCACCGAAATATGCTAGGGCTATGCCAGCTATTGAAACTATAGTAAATTACTATAGGTTTTCTAGAACAAATTTTTCCCTGGGACCTTAAAACCATTTACTACAGCAAATACAGTACTTCTTCTTCTAACCATCAATATTGATTTCATCTTTATTATTTTCAGATTTATACTTCCCCATGTTGATTACGATTCAGATCACACTGTGGCTTATAAAGCACTGTATACAGTATTCATCTCATTTCAAAAACTGCTATTAAGATGTATCTTTCCCCACAGGCAGATCATTTGCCATATAACGTAGCCAGAGGTTGAATTTTCCTTTACTTTTTTATACATTAATTTGGTTCCCTTCACTTTGTCTCTCATTCCCAACCCTGCAGCAGTGGCTCAGACTGAGCCTGTTTATCCCTTTACAAGGTACTGTATTTTTATTGCCTTTTATAAAAAGTGGCATTATGAAAAGATGAATCTCTTTCTATTTGTGTGTTGTCTTCATAATACAAACCCTAAGCATATTTGTTTGCTCATCCTATATTTCTTGCTATTAACTGTTGAAAGCAGCGACTTTGGAGAGACCGATACAGCTGGAGCAAAGCAGATGTTTTGAAGATAATACATCAACGAACGGAGCATTCGTACAGAGCCGTTTACCAAAGGACTTCAACTTGCTCGTGACGACATCTGCGCTGCCGTTTGCCTCTTCAAAGATTTTTTTGCCCAAAGACACAAGGCAGAACAGAAACCTGAGCACAAAGCACATCTTGGCCACCTTCGCACCGTGGCCTCGCTACCCAGGACAGGGAGCCCAAACCCCAGCGGGGCACTGATGGTAACCTTCTATCCAAGCCCTTGGGTGCTTCCCTGCATCCCCTCCGAGGGGACAGCTCGCATCCAAAAGCATGAAGAGGAAAAACCAGCCTTATGGCAGGGAGGCAGCCGGGGAGGTTACCTACTGGCTGGTGCTCTCCCCAAAATTCGTGTCACTGTCCCCTGCACCGAGGCTCACAACAGGGGCTGCAGCAGAAAGGACAACGGGGCCGGCCGGATGCCCCTCTCAGGAGAACCAGTCGCACATTTTGTGTTTATTCGGGTTGTAATCCTGGATTTAATCCCCAGAACTCTGATGCCGGAGCTATTCCCCTAAGCCTGGATAAACAAGCTTTGCCTTGGCCTTAGCATGCGGCCATGGGGGGAGCCATGAGAATGGCCGAGCCCCATGGGCTCCCATGATGGGAGTCTGGAAAGGCTCAGAGCCACAGGGAACAGAGGAAAAGCCCAAAGCCCTGGGCAGAAACATATAGCTAAAAGGGGGAGGAAAAAAAAAAAAAAAGGGAAAAATAGGGAGGAAAAAAGGCAAAGGTGAGTAGCCAATGCAGGGCAGGCATAAGCCGCACTGCACAACGTGTTGCTGCAAATAGCACAAGCGACAGGGCACAGAGCGCGGCAAGACGCGGGGCTGGGGTGCACACACCACGCTCCCCCCAGTGCCCCAGGACCCGGCACCAGCACAGGGACAGTGCTGCTGTCCCTGCCTGCAGCCTCCCTGGCAGCCCCGCACAAGGGCCCGGCACAGCTGAGAGGTGTTTTATGCTTCACAGGCAGCTCAGCCGGCCAACTGGATAAAAATAAAAAGCTGCATTAAAAGAAATCACAGAACAGTGCACGCTTCACGTATAATTTCTGGTATCTCTGTATTCAGCAATCTTTTCCATTACTTCTCAGGGCTGAGACAAACAGCTCAATCTCCTCTCCGTGAATAGTTGAATAAAGACCCGAGATCGCTCAGGCTCTGTTTGCCCTCTTTGTGAATTCATATTGGGCAAATAACCTAGAGAATGTGTTTTGGGACAGGAGCATTCCGTGGAAACTCATTTGAAGCGCATACTGGATGCTGCACAGGCAGAGCCGCTGCTGAGCTCCTCCAGCAAATTGGGAAAAGGAAACGACGCGCGTGACCAGCCCAAGCTGTCCGAATGACAGATCACATAGTAAATACCGGGGCATTTTACTCACTAAAGTACTTCAATTTATTTTAATTTCCATTTACCGTGGGTGACGTTTCTCACAAAAATGCACTTAAAGGATCAGACCCTGAGCGAGCTGCGGCACGGCGGCCACACGCCCCTTGGGAAGCCTCTGCCATTTCAGCGAGCAGACAATAAATTTCATGAAGAATAAGATCCCTTGATGAAAACATTGACCAACTTCCCAATCACGGCCGGTATCACAGACCTGCAACTCGCACATACATCAACATAAGCAGAACTTGCCAGCAGTGTATAATCAAGATTGTTAATTAAAATATTTTATGAACGCTATAAGCTGCTGAGGGATCCTTCCCGAGCAGGATACGAGGCTGCAGCCGCAAGCCCAAGCCTTCATTTTCCTAATGACTTACAGAGCAGAACAGAGCCAAGCCCTAAGCACAGGCATCAGCGAGTTTTGTTCATGTGAACACGAAGGGTCACAGACACGAATGTTACAGGCTCAGCCACCTCAATGCACGTTAATTTTCACTTGCTCAGGGCAGAAATCAGATGTATTTGCTACATGCTTGGGCAGCCTGATGCCTGCAGGCTGCCAGAAACAGCCTTCAGGGGGCCCTGGAGACATCGCCAAACTCAGCAGACAACTCGAAGCGACCTGCCCAAAAGTTAGACCCAAAATACCCAGTCCTGCCCCTGTGATGCTCTCCAGAGTCCGTGCTGTGGGCAGCGCAGGTGGGCTCAGGAGGATGCTCCCCATCTCCTGCAGGTGCCGAGGGCTCTCCAGCCACAAGCCACCCAAGGTGACTCAAGCACAGCTCAAAAACGCCAGAAGAGCACTTTGCCTCCACACGTTAACGCATCGAGAAGCCTCCTTTGCAAAGCCCTGCAATAAGGCAGCCCCCAGTGCACCGATGCTTTGGGCTGGAAAGTCCCAAAAGGAGCAGAAGGCAAAGGCTGCCAAGGAATTGGCTACAGCAAACTGAGCTGGAGGTGCTGGGGAGATGCAAGCCCAGAAACGAGAGGGGGAGAGGAGCCGGGTGCTGCTGGGGGGACCCTGACATCAGCAGCGATGTCTCCAAACCAGCTGCTTGATGGCAGCGATTCAGGAATTAACAGAGCCGGGCTGGCAGGACGCAGGAACATCGTCCATTCGGTGTCATATTGTGAGACTTGTAATTGCTGGGGGAATACGGAGTCATGTAACGATTACAAGAACAAATACTTAAAGCGTGTGGAAATTAACTGAGCCTTGGCAGTAATTAAGCCTGAAGATTAATCAGTCATTAGCAAATAACACCCTTCGCATGCTAGCCACTACGTGGGGCCAATGGATGAAAGGGGCAGCTGGGCAGGGCACCAGCAGGGCAGGGCACCAGCAGGGCAGGGCACCAGCCTGGGACCCCCGCCTGCCACCTCCCACACGGGGACAGCCCTGGCACACAGACCAGGGCACCTCCGAGCCCCCAGTGCTGGCAGTGTCCGGGTCCAGTTGGGATCAGCCACTTCATGCCCACTCCATCCCTCCCCAGACGCTTTCCAGCAGGGCACTGGCACTTCCACTGCAAGCTAATATTTCCCCTGCCCAGCAAAGAGCTCTCCAGGAGGCTTCCATAAGTACTTCTAATTTCCTCCCCTCTGATGATTTACGAGGGTTGCATTCAATTAACAGCAGTATTGATTTTCCTGCAGCTGACTGGCAGCCTGCTCACGCTCATTATGAAACCCATCGCTTACCTTCCCACATGGGCAGGGTGCGGGAAGGGCTGGAAAAAGGATTCAGCAATCCCAGGGGCACAGCAGGATGCTGCCACTTGTGCCTCCTGCCCCAGCATGACAAACCAGGGACCTTCCCCTAAAAAACCCCTGGGCACCTCCTCTAGGAAGGATGTTGGACACTTGGGTGTATCAAAAGCTGCCTCTAAAGCATTGCAAGAGGCCGGTGCGATGCGTACAGAGGCACCTGTGGGTGCTCGATCCCAGACAGCATCTGTGGAGCAACAAAAAAAGGTGCAGGTGACTTTTGCCATGAAAAATCTTGGAGCAACTTCCAGCTGCGTAAAGCTGTTTGTCCTGACAGCTGGGTGGCTTTCCAAGGCTGGAAATTAATTATGCCCCGCTTCTTTGAATTCCTCCCCATCCTTTTCCATGCAGAAAGCCATCCCCTCTTGGCTGGCGCAGGGGCACAGGGAGCACGGAGCGCTGGGGGTATAGCAGGGGTATTCCATAGAGCATATGGGGGGCTCCTGCTCATTCCTATCCGGAAGGCACTCTGTGAGCCCACATCCTCACTATTTCGGTGGAGATCCAATGTTGGGCAGGAGAGCACTTTGTAAGAAATAATCCGCTGCTGCTCAGGCTGAGTTGCAGGCACCCATGCTCGTGGCTGTGCTGAACAGGGAAGGGGATGAGCGCGGAGTTGTGCTAACCAGAGACACTTTAAAGAACTAAATCCCTTTGAAATTATCACCCTTTAATTGTATTATCGCTCACTGACAGCTTCAAGTCAGTCACCGGAGATCAAAGAGGGAGGGAAGCGGGAGCAAGTCCCGATGGAGCGACCAAATTCACATCCAGGGCTGCCCGGGGAGCACGGCACAGCCCGTGCCCTGTTGTCCTGGGGACGAACAAACCAGCACCTGCAGGGCTGCTCTGGGCTCAGGAGACACAGCCCGGCTGCTGGGGCAGGCGGCAGCCCCTTCCCCTCGGCACCCCTCCAACGAAGCCAAGCCCCAGGGGCTGCAGGGGAGGAGGAAGCACAAAGGGAATGCTCACAAGGGTTCGCAAACACTGCCGGTGCCTCGCTAAGGACCACCAAGCCCACCACAATGGCTGCTTCATCTGCTGGAGACACTTCACTCCATGAACAAAACCTGAACTCAGCCATTTCAAAGGCGAGGTGAGACGACGATGCAGGCAAACGACTGTATGGCATCGTTTGGTCTGTCCTACAGTGACAGCGATACACAGCAGCGATGCCACGAAGCTGCACGGCTCGCTGGAGGTGCTCGCAGGGCTTGGCACGTGGGACTGCTTCCAAGCAGCGTTTGTAGCATGCGGGCGTGCACACACGCACAGCCTTGCTTATTTGCACTCGGATTCATCTCGACACCTCTGCCATTTGGGATGCTCTTAGGGGATAACTTATAAGGAGCAAAAGGTGATGAGCTGGAAGAAGTTGTCCCTGCCAAGGAATATTCCGCTCCTGGAAATTAAGAAATCTGTAATTTCAACCACTCGATGCCATCTCAGCACAGCTACAAAGCCCAGAGGCTGCTTTGATGGGGTCTATCAGCCCTCGTCCTCCGTGGTCTCTCTGCCCCAGACTAGGCAGCCAAATCAGAACCCCCCCTCCTTCAGCCCTATCATTAGAAACCCAGAGCTGTGACACCCCTGCGGCCAGAGTCACTTGTAGGTGTCACCACCACATGTCACCAAGGGCCACTCGTCCCTGTGAGGCGCCCGAGACCACCCTGGACCCACGTGGGACGAGCAGCTCCACAGGGCTGCTGCCACCAAACATGAGATTTCCCTCCACAGAGATCGCTGCCAGTTCACATAAATGCTTTTAAGTTCATCTTTTGGCTGCTCATGTACAGAAATTACTGTAACCTGGAATTGCTTGTTCTTTTAACGAGAAATTGGCCAAAAACATCATCAAATGTGAGCGAGCGCCTTCCAGTCTAGCAGCCACGTCCCTTCCTCTCCAGGATTACTGCTGTCCTGCTTGTGCACCCGGCTATCAGCCAGCCAACAATAAAATCCCCAGCACCTGCCATTACAGACACAAATTATATTTTTCAGTGGTTAAAATTATGTTACTTAAAAGGCAAGACCATGCACTCCCAGGCTTCCTGCGCAGCTTTAATTCGTGTGCGCACTCAGCTCAGCACAGCACAGCCTTTAATTACAGGCTCTCTTACTATATTTTCCATTATAGGTGCAGAAGAGACTCGTAAGGAAAGCGAGGGAGAGGAATGGAAATGATCGTGGAAACGGGGAGGCGCAGAAACCTCTGCCAGCCGCCGAGCAAAAGCAAAAGCACCGCAGCACCCGCGGTGGCCTCGGTGACAAGGCACAGGGCAGCCGGGACAATCATGTGTCACATCCCTGCACCCACTGCATCACCTGAAACTCCACCTAAGCAAAATCTGCTCTGGCATTTGCCCAGCCTCGCAAAGCTTGCCACAAGCGCTGCCCCTCTCTTTTTCCACCTCTGCCCCTCTGTGTTCAAGTTCCTTTACCTACTATTTTTGCAGGCCTTGGAGTGACAGCAAATTAGTATTAATAAATGTTTAAAGCCTCCCATGCAAAGGGAAATCTCTCTTTAGTAAATCAGCATGTCATGATTTGAAGGTCCGAGGGCACCTCTCATGCTGTCAGCACGTGGTGCGGATGTTAATAATGTATCACAGGAGTGCCAGCACCGTGCAGCGAGCGTTTCAGGGCTGGCCAGTTTGCTGCTATTTCATTTTAAGCCTTGCTAGACTCCAAGGCTGAAGATATCAGCACTGCATCTCCAACAAGTCATTTCAATGGCTGTTTCAGCTGGGTATTTCCAAAAGGGAGGATGGAGAGGGTGGGAGAGGAGGACATGGGGGCTGGTGGATCAGTGCCAGGCAGGACTTCAGGACACCCAGGCTTTCTTCCCTTCACAGCCCTATTTTTTTATTATTTTTTTTTTTAATAATTTTTATTTTTTCACATCCTGGGCAGACCATGCGATCGCCTCCCACCTGGGGCTGCTGCCTGCATGGGAGGTGCAGCATCTCCTTACCCTCTGCAGCACGGTCTGGGTCAGCCCCACTCCACTCGGGACACTGCACCCTGCAGCCACCCCCCAGAAGGGTATCCCTGCATGCAAGCTGACCACAGCAGGGCACAGACACAACAGCACCGGGTGGAAGATAAGAGGAGCAAGGCTGGGATTTCCCAGATCCACTCTGCAGTACCCAGCATCACCTGGGCACTGATCCGGAGCCTCCTCCACAGGCAACCTGTCCCCGGTGGTGCTCCTGTAGTGGCAGCAAGTGGGTGCGATGGAGACGTGTGTGCAGGGGGAACATGAGCACAGAGCAGCTGAGCTCACTCTGGGATGTGGTGGCAGAGGGAGCACAGCCCTCACGCACCAGGTCCTGCTCTAACCCACCTCCAGCTCTGCCATGGCACAGTGATGAAGAGATGCTCTTCCACACTGCAACGCTAGCAGCAGGGACAGGTGCTTCAGGTAACCCCAAAGCTCACAGTAATTTCAGAAATCCCCAAATAAAAGCTTTCCAGAAACAGCAAATGCCACCAATGGGGAAGATCTCCCCAAGCCCCATGCCCTGGCGAGCTCTGCCAGCATCTCAGCCCACAAATTTTGACACTGCAGAACACATTGGGGGGTTTTGCTTCTGCAAATCCCCCAAACCCATGATCTGGAGGACAGCAGCAGTGCCCGGGGCTGCACGGGGCATCGGCGCAGCCGACTGACCTGTCCAGAGGGAAGCGCGCTTCGTCCCCTTTGTGGAAGTCAGTGCTATTCTCCAGCCTGGCCAGGATGTCCATCCTCTTCATCAGCAGCTCCAGCATGTCGCTCATTCGCCGCAGCACCCCTCGGGACTCCAGCGCGCCCATCACTGCAGGGGCACAAAGAGCAAGTGGGACACGGTCACGGCCAGGCGCTGCTGCGGGGGACCGAGCCAGGTGATGGGACAGGGGGACCCCCCGGCGATGGTTCAGCCCCAGAGCTGCCCGCGGTGCTGCCCCTGTGCTCCCCAGCCCTGCAGATGGGCTCGGTGGTTTATGGGGCATCTCAGTGCCTTCCTGTCCCGGGATGTCCCCTCCCTGGCTTTGCAGCCCCATGCCCATCCTCCTGCCCAAGGCACAGAGCTGAGACTAATCCCTGCCTGTACCCAAATTTCGCTGGGCTGCTGCATATCCCGTTAGGCAGCAGCTGCCCCAGCCCCAGCCCCGCTCCTCACCTGCCTCTCTGAAGATGAACTCCTGATACACCCACGCAATCCTGCTTGTCCCAAGTGTTTACAGAAACCAAACTTCATTCTCAAACACTAAACAAACAGCCTTTCGTCATGCACTTCTATTTTTCACTCTGCAAGGCCCACCTAGCCCAGCATCCCGCCTTCGGCAGCAGCCTACAGGGGATGCTTAGGGAAAAGCATGAGAAATTGAGCAAATCTGTGGTCCTCCCTCAACACATCCTCCCAGCAGCACCAGATTTTCCTATTGCAGAGAAAACATCTCTTTTCTACGCAAATCAGCTATGGGGTGGGTGCTCCAGGCGCTGGAAATAGCTGTTTTGTGCATTGCATCTCAGCAAACTCCTCCAGCAGGGAAAGCCCCCAGTTTCCAGCCCCATTTCGCACTCTGCTTGCTCTGGGCTGGCACAGCATTGACCACTGTTGTGCTGAAAGCGCTGGCGGCCGAGCTCCCCCAGCCCCCGGACCGGGAACACGCGGGCTCCTGGTTTGATCTTCTGCCTAGCGACATGCAGCCCCGAGCCCAAAGCCAAGGAATGGAAAATAAAGCTCCCGTTTCATCTCAGTGTGGTTCATTTCATGTGAGTAATAACTTAATCAGTGCATAATCCCCCAAACTTCTCCTGTTTAGCTTATCTCCGCCGTTCCGCTCACACGCGCTTTTCTAGGGGCAGCACGCATTTCGTTTACGGAGCAGCAGGAGACGAGCAGACGGCGCTGGGAACGCGCGCAGCTGCCGGGCGCTCCGGGTGGCTGTCGGGAAGCGGGCATCTCTCCGCCTGCTGCAAACGGACGCAAACCCGGCTCTAGGAAGATCAGAGCGCAGCCCTAAGCCCTATGGGAAGCTGATGGCAGGCCTGCAGGACCTCATCAAGGACCATCTTCCACGCTTGGCTGAGATTATCAACAACACATTAGTTTTCCTGACACTATCTAATAAAATGGAGGAAAAAATGAGAGCGAAAGCAATTCCTATAAAAGTCCCATCCATTCATGGGACTTTCAGACACTCCCTGCACCCCCTGGCAAGAAGTCAGAGACTTCTGCTTGCATCAGCAGGTGCCTGAGGTCCTGCACAGCCCCAGCCCATCCTGGCCAGGTCTGGGAATGCAGGAGCCACCTTTGCCTATCCCATCTTCCAAGCCACAGCGCAATCCTTCTGATGGGACAGGAGACACAGTTTTTCCCTTTAAACAGCAGAACTGCTAATGAACGTGCAATTAAAGGATGCTGTGGGGGACAAAAGTGGAAACTTGGACCCTGGAGCTCAATTTGCACTGGCCAGGTGCATTCCCAAACACGGCTGGGCAAACAGGGCAAAGACACAGACAAGAAAAATGTAATAGTTTTGAAATGGACTTAAGCAAAGAAATCCACCCAGCGCGTCCTGGGTGAACTGGGAGCCCACAGCCATGCTGGTCTGCTGGGAAGGGGCGAGGAAGATGCCAGCAAGGGAGCAGAGATGACTTAGAGCCGCTGCTGCCTTCACCACTCAGAGCTGCGCTGCCGCCCCGATTTGTAGCCAGACTGCATTCTTTTAATTAAGAATGCTTGTTTAGTGGTGCTGCTCATTTGAAATTTAAATGGCTGCTCGCAAAGCCCGGGCACAGAACAGCTCTGCCCCCTTATTAAGGCACAGGCACCCGCAGGGAGCGCGTCCCTGTGGAGGAGAGCCGGGAAAAGCCCTTCCTGGGGGGCTGCTGCGTCCCCACTGCCCAGCAGAGCCCAGCGGGGCTCTCCCCAGGATCTCCCACAACCCAAGCCCTGCAGCCCCGCTGTGGAAGCCCACCTGGAAGGGGGCTGTCCTGGCACACGTGCCCCCCATCCTCGCCCTTCCCTGGCTCTTGGAGAGGAAGCCGAAGCTCTACCCATCAACACCTCTCTGTTTCTGTTGTTAGTCTTTTTTGTTGTTGTTCCAGAAGCTTAAGGAGGATAACAAGAACAATTTGACATTTTTGGCAATGATTATTACATCTCTTGAAAAGTGTGTCTCATTAAAACCCAAAAGAAAGGAGGAAAAGTGCTGAAGCGACTCTTTTAAAAATGCAAGAGCCGTGATTAATTTGTTACCCTGGCGCGGAGACGCGGGCACTCGCCGAGCGCGGCAGCCAGGCAGGGGCCACGCAGCCCCGACAGGGAGGGGATGGGCACAGCGGCTGCCCCCAAGCCCCCAGAGGCATTTTGCCTGCTCTCTCTCAAATAAACTCTTTAAAACTATCTGCCAGCAAACTCAGCAGACAGCACATCCCCGAACGCCCGCCCGCATGCCAGGATGGACAGTTGCTGCCTGCCTGTGGGGATTTGCAAGCCTTTAAGCCAGTGATGAAGATCCTCAAGAGCATGGCAGGAGGCAGGATAAACCAAAACCTACCTCGGCAGCATGAAAACCCTGCAAAATAATCTTGCGAGCAACTTTTCTTAAAAAAAAAAAAAAAAAAAAAAGCAAGAGAGCTGCTAATTACAAAGGAGAAATATTCTAATTACCCTTGATAATCAGCAATGATAGGAAAGAAAACACAAGTAAAACTGCTCAACAGATTAATTGGAGTTTGCTAAAGTATGACAGGTTTTTGACAGTTTTCCTGAGTGGCAGACACTCTTTAAAGGCAATCACTGAACCTGACAGAGGTTTTCATAGTAGCACTATGAAATAATGATTGCAATCAATCATATCTTACTGGATTTCATGAGACATGCTGGTAAACACAGCAGAGGGAGGAGAATTATTTATGGTGCTTCAGAAGAGCATACAGCTAAGTAATTGGATGAAATCAGGGGAAAAAAAGAAATCATCCCCTCAGGGTGATATCTATTGGAAGAAGAAATAGTTTCTCTGCAGAACTGGCGGAATAGGCAACAGCCAATATGTTCAGATTTGGATGGGTCAAATCCTGAGAGAATTCATTAATGACACACGCGTCTTTAAAGTACCTTCTTGGAGCAAATGCGTCTCTGGGCAAGCATCCCATTCTGCGCGCTCACCTGCCGCCGAAAGCCGCGGGTGATTTTGCCGCGTGCGTGGATGGCCCTGGACACGATGGCAAGGTTCGGTGCCAGATGCCTCGGTGACGGCGCCGTGGGGACCCTGCCAGGCAGCCCAGTGTGGGGCTGAGCTGGCAAAGCCCAGGCTGTGCAGGGGGGAGCAGCACATGGGAAGGAGCTTTCCTTGCTGAAGCATCACGTCTTGGGATCCCGAGCATCCTTTCGGGATGCTCCACCATTGCTCATGCTCCGAGCCACCTCCACCCGGCGCTTCTCCAGTTTTCAAAAGGAGCCGAAACCCCTTGGGAGAAAAACCTGTGCTTTGCAGCATGTTCTCTGTAGCTTCTTGGGCTGATTTAAGCCTCCTGGCCCTGCGTGGTGGCTGGACCCATATGACAGCTCCCATCCCTGGGTCACCTCAGCCACATATTGCCCAGGACGGGTCTCACGCTGCTCAGCACCAGCCCATCAGCACCCGCTTCATGCCAAGGAGCTGGGCAAAAAGAGAAAAACACATGGGGGAAACAGTGCTCAGGCTGGTGCCCAGCCCTATGCATCCCTCGTGCTTTCCTCCTCATGGGTGCTGGACCCCAAAGCCACCCCATGGGCGCAGCAGTGGCACCTCACCTCGGTCCCTCACGCACCACCTTGCACAGGGCTTTTCTACCCAAAGACCAGTCCCGCTTTGAGGGGAGCAAAAGCTTCCCTAACCCAGCAGCCCCAAGGTCCTGTCCCAGCCATGCTGGGGAAACCGAGGCACAGCCTCAAACCACCTCTCCACAGCCCGCTGTGAAAGGCGCTGGAACATCCCCCTGACATTTAAAACGTAATTCTACAATATCTCTCTGCTGTTCATAATATGGCTGATGTGTTGTGGATTTTTCTTCCTCCTTCTCAGACATAAGTCATATCCCTGCCTGGCTGTCTTGCAACAGCTGAACGCTCCACTACAAGAAGGGAATTTGCTCAGAGATGGTAAGATATTACTTACATCCACTGAAAATACCAGCTGAATTAATTTCAATCTAAAGCATCATTTGCTTTGCCTTGTTTTTCTCCTTTAAAGGACAACTCTAGGCTACTTAAACTCCTCAAAAGGACAACACGCTCCTGGAGGAGCAGATCGCAGGAAGGAGCAGACGTTCCCGAGGTCATCCAGCAGAACCATGACCTACAACTTCACACCCTCTGCAAGGACCACGGCGGCTGGGAGATGCACCCGGGGCAGCCCGCGCTGTCCTGGGACAACAGCCGGCCCTACAGCTGATCCAAGAGCAATAAACCACGGAGGCGCGGAGATGGAGAGCTGGTGGCCACCTTCCCTGCTTCCCAGGGAGCAAAGCACCAGCCCTTCGCTGCTCCCCCACGCCCCTCTATTTACCTTCACTATTGATTTTGATTCAAGCAGATTAAAAGACCAAAGAGCCAACCAGCCAAGGGCTCTGGCTGGCCCTGACACACTATCCATTAAAATCACAGCCCAGCGATGGCCACCTCTGGCCCTCTGTCAGCCCAACCGGCCCGAAGCTGCTCCGGGGATGGACAAGGTCCCACCGAGTGGCTGCACCCCTCGAGTCACCACCACGGGCACCCCAAGCAGTTGCTGCCGCCTGCAAACCCACGGACAAGTTCTAAGGTAGGCAGAGGAGAGCAGGGACCCGTTCAGCCAGCACACCAGCTCACAGAGCCACACAACAGCGCGTTGGTGCCAGCAACAGCGTCACCACCGCCAGTTAATTGGACGTTTCGGTTGTGCCCCGGCTGCACCATCGATCTGCTGCTGAGCTGCTGCGAACGGCCCGCGGGGAATCGGTTCCCTCGTAATCAGCCGCATTAAGCAGCCTTAAGTCAGTGGTGAGAAGGCTGATGAAGTGGATGATACCGGGCAGGCGGGACGTAATCTACCCCCTGGATTCATCCAGCCCCTTGCCCACTGCAATCAGCGGTAAGTGCGGAGCCTCGGGACTGTTTCCACTGCCCCTCACCGTGCCCACGGGCGGGCAGGGCCCGTCGAGCCCCGCGATGCCCAGCCGTGCTCCCGGCCAGCGGCCCCCCTTGGGGTCCGCGGTCTCGCCTCCTCCCCAGGGGCAGCCGTCGCCCACCGGCCTGCGGCTGTGCCTGGCAGGGAGCGGTGCGGGAGCTCAGCTCCCACCCTGTCACCTCCGCTTTCCCCGCACCAGCTGCATAGAAATGCACGCAGCACCAGCCTGCAGCTATATATCTCCATGCTAACACATGTTCGCTCCGTATTTCCATAGAAATAAGAAAAGGCAGGAAGCTGAGCAATACAAATAGACACATTTATAGGCAGGAGTATTTCATTACCGCAACGGAGAGCATAGGGCTGTTCCTCCCCCCATTTTTATTACTTTACACACACACACACCCCAAGGGACAGAGATCTGCCCTGGGGGCAGTGGGGACAGTCCCAGAAGCCCTACCACAAGCTGTCACACCGCAGGGAAAACAAGCCCGGTCATCTCCTCCTGTCCCCAGCAGTCCCCCAGGATGGGAGAGAGGACAAGAACACACACAACCCCGGCACAAGCTGCAGGTCAGCATTAAAAAAAAAAAAAAAACAAAAAAAACTATTTACAAAAACTTTTTTTTTTAATGAAAAAAATTCTTCTCCCTCCCCATCCCCCCCCCTTCGCTTTTTTAATGAGTACTAGCAGGGTATTTTTAGTTGCTCCTCTATTGCCAGCCAGCACTATTTTAAATTGCATCTTAAGCTGTTCTGCAGCGCTCCAAACACCTCGCACCACAGGCAAGGCTCTTCCAAACGATGAGATTAACATCAATTTTAAATTGCTTCCTAAAACACAAGGACTGTAGCGTGGGGCTGGCTCAAGGGCAGTCACGGTAGCAGCGATGCCCCAGCCCGAAGGACACGGGGGCTCTGGGGCATAGCCACAGCCTGTGCTAGGTGGATTCAGCACCGGGGTGCGAAGCCGGACCCCAGTTTTGCAGCTGGGACCCCAGCCCAGAGGGGCAGCCCCAAAGCAGGGCAGCACCAAGATCGTCTGTCTGTCGTCTTTACACGAGAGGCATCCTGCGGGGGCAGTGGCACCCAACCCAACCCAACCAGTTCTCCTAGCAGCCCCCACTGCTGGCCCAGGGCAAATGGTATTTTCAGGAGCCGACGCATCCCGGATGGCAGGAAACTGGCTCAGACCACTGGGGCAGAGGAAGGATTCCAGGCTGGCATTCACACACCCCATCGTGATGCTGGGCAGCAAGGTGGCTCCTCTCGCTCTGCCGCACCGCACGCCCAGGGCTGCTGCTTTATTTACAACTGCTTCAAAACAACACGTTTCAGAACTCACTAATTTAACATTTCCACAATGACCACCATTTTTGTTTCAGCCAAAAATACTGGCCAAGCACTTCTGGGCAGCCTGCCACTGCACTTCGGGGGGGCAAACAAACCATCCCTCCCTCCAAACCACCAAGCTCAGCAGCCGCATCCTGCCAGCGGGGCATTGGCAGAGTCGCGGGAAGGGGCTCAGCAAACGCCCGCCCGAGCTGGATGGAGCCCTGGGCCCTCACTTCAGCCACAGCAACAAATAAATCAGGGGGAAAAAACAATTTTTAGAGGCTGCTCTTGTTCCCACTGCGCTGGCTTTATTTTCTGAAGTACCTGCTGCCTCCCGGGCTTGGGATGAATTTTGATTTAAGAGTGAAAGGGGTAATAAAAGCATAGAGAACCATTAACATTCCTCCTGGCCGTGGTGGGGTGTTTGCTCATCACAGGTTGATGGAAATGCCGTTTGACTTCCTTATGAGCTATAGAAAATCAATTAATTGATTTAATCATTCCCCAGGGAGCCGCTGCTTACAGAGATAATGGAGAGCCAGGGGCCAGCGGGACGCTGCTCCTCTGACATGGCGGGGACGTGGGCGGGAAGGGGCCAGAGCCCCGGGCTTCACCGGGGCAAAGCACTCGCACCGATGCGTCCAACGCCGCGGCCGAAGGGACAAGGACAAGGACCAAGGCCCACCGCAGCCTCCCAGGGGAGCAGGGCTCCCACAGCGGCGTGTGCTTTGAGCCCCGCAGCCCCCCCCGTGCACTGCAACAGCCACTAGGGACACAGCACACAGCGGGACGAGTGCCCATCGCTGCACCCAGGCTCCCACCCCATCAAAATCAGCTGCTCCATCAGTTTATGGCTTGTGAATCAGTGCTGCTGTCTTCCAGTAAGTTTGGTGGNTTTGTTGTTTTTTTTTTTTTTTTTTTTTTTTTTTTTAAGCCTGCAGGCATCCAATTCTGGGCAGTGATTGCATCAAATGGGCACTTCAGTAAGAGACGTGCCCGCAGGGCACATTAAGCCTTAACCAATACTTCAGCCCCAGCAGCCTTTAGCTTCGTTCTACACCTCTTTGCCCGGCAAAGCAGCGATCTGCATCTTACTCCCCTGCGTGCACCCCAGCGGGCCAGGCGCTGACTCCTCCTCAAGGACATGAAAGCAGGCTGGGTGCCCCAAGTGACCGCGCCAGCGTCCCCTTGCAGCGCACCATCCCCTGCCCCGTCCCCCACCACCAGACTGCCATTCGGAGAAACCATCTTGAAGCCAACACATCCGAGCCATTGAGAGAGAAATGTGGAACCCCCCACGGATGTCTTTATTTTCCTTATTTCAATGGCACTCGCTTCCCTGCCTAGAATAGCAATTTAATAAGAGCTGTAAAGTTTTACACTTCCACTTTAAACTCCCTTTTCAGAAGTGGGCTGGAGACTCGAGCACAGCACCCAGTTGCCAAACCGATGGGGATGCATTGCTCTGGGAGCAAAGCACCCAGCGGGTTACAGCCAGGAGACAAGCGGTGCGGGCTCGTGCACCAGCCCAGGAGCACAGGGAGGGGAACAGCACCCCCAGTCCCTTTGCTACCACTGCTGCACCCTGCCTGGCACCCCACGGGGACATGGAAGGTGCAGGCGCATGGAGAGGACACGCCGTTTTAATCAAAGCACCTCTTTCTCCACCCGATCCCAGTGCCAGCAGCCGCCTCGTGCAGCAGCAGAGCCAGTAGCACTCGCACCCACGGACAGATCCGCTGACACCCACAGCCGCTCCCAGCAGCCACTTCTCAGCACCAAGCGCTGCTTTAACCAATAATTAATGAAGCCTCCCCGTACTCAACAGCAAGAGCAGCATAAGTCGTTACTGCTGCCCCGTGCCGCGCTAGCTACTTAGAAGAGCCCCTGGAGCATCTGAGCATCTGCCAGGAGCGGCAGGGAGCAGGGCTGGGGGGGAGGCAGCGTTTGAGGCAGAAAGCCCTCGCTCTGCATTTGGGATCTGCCTTGCTCAGGCATCTCTGTCCCCCCTTGGAGGACCAGAGGGCAGCAGGTGGGAGGAAGGGAGGAAATGGTCCCAAGCTGCGGCAGCCGCCACAGCACAGCATCAGGCAGGGAGAACCAGCCCCACCAGCCGTGGGAGGGACCAGCAAGAAGCTCTCCAGCCTTCCCGAACCAAGGAGGTGCTCCAGGACCGGCCGGTTTGCCTTGGCACTGGCCAGGCAGCCTCTTCCAGCATCAGCTGGCTGCTCCAGCCCCCCGAGGCTGCTTGGAGCTGCTTCAGATGGGGCAGCGGCAGCAGCAGCAAAGCTGGACACGAGCTGCTGCAGGGGCTGCAGGACATCACTTGCAGCTGCAGCCAGGCTCCAGGTACTGAAGAGCTGCACGGCACACTTCTCCAACCGCGTTTCACCTTGCTGGCAGCCCTCCAGCAGCCTGCAGGCTCCAGGAGACTCAAATCCAGCTCTAGAGGCAGCAGCAGCAGCAGCAATAAGCTTCGGGGATATGCAGGACCCGCACCCCAGCTGCTGCCACTGTGGGGGATGCGCGCCCTCTTAACAGCCTTGGTGCCAACAGCATCCACCCCAGGGACATGGGGAAGCTACCAGCCTCCCTGCCCGAGGGGGATATCAGCCAGGGGAGCCTCCCGCTGCCTTTTGAGAGAGTTTTGCATAAGGCAAATCTGAATTCAGGTCACGGTGCCTGTGACAGCGGTCTCGTCCCTCCGCCTGCACAAGCATCCCGGCTGCTGCCCGGGCGAAACGCTCACGCTCCAGCAGCGGATCCTGACAAGGTGCTTACATGTCGCTGCAGATGGTTATCCAGCACTGCTCAGCAAACATCAACAAAACATAACAAAAGCAGCCCAGGAGAGAATTGTAACTCACTCAGGAAGAAACTGGGAATAATTATTGCTGAATTTGCACAGCTGAACCTGCCCAGCTCTGGCCCTCATTCTGCCCATGTCCCCCATCATTGCCACTTGGTTACACCAGACTTTGCAACCAGTTCTCACATCATCAGCAGCATGCATTAAATGCAATAAGACAAATTTATAACTCGCATGGCTTTTTGAAAGCAAAAAGGGAACGTGAGCATGCCTGGAAGCATACATGCATGCATTACATCTCCAGGAGGCAGCAGCCCAAACACTTGCTCCCGGGGGCTCTCTCCAGCAAGAGACCCAGACAGGTCGGATGAGAGGGGTTGGCAAAGCTACTTTGGGGTATTCTGTTGGTCCCAAGTCAAGCTCCTGTCACAAGAACTTCATTCTCTGCCTGAAGGCAGGGGCAAAAACAGAAATTACCTTTCCCAAGACACAGGGAACTGGCACATAGGGACAGACATCTGCGCGCTGTTTCAAGCCTCCTTCAGGCTGAGCAGCATCTCACTGCAGCCAGGACCCCACAAGCAGAGCCGAGCCATGCCCTCCCAAGATGTCTTCCCTCCCGATTGGCTGTACGCAGAGGGTCAGGACCATGCACACAGACCTCCTCCTCCTCTTCCTCCTCCCCAACCCCCCCCACGCTCCCCCCTACAAGCACAGCTGACTGCAGGGGAGGACGACAGAGTTACTCAAGCTCACTCTGATCATTAGCGATGCCGAGCTTGACCTTTCTGCATCTTCTGCAAGAACAAACGATGAAGGTATCTGGCCACGCTAATCCAGCTGGGATGCTGCTGGAGCAGAAGGAAAGCCAGCAGAAACAGGAGCGAGAGCAAAGAACCCCTCTTAGGGGATCATGTCAGTTCTCACATTTCTATTTGGCCTCTTCGCTCCACTCCTCGGGGAGCCATTCAAGGGATTGAACTAACATGAGATCCCGTTGTTTCATGGCACTATGACTCTGAAATGGCAAAGATGCCCTACAAAACCCTGAGCAACCTTCAACATTATCTTCTGCAGCACAATTCCCCTTCCTCCACGAGCATCCCTCCTCTTGAGAGAGAAACCACAAGCACCAAAGAATTCAGCTGTGCTGTGCAGCCCTGAAGTCTCTCTCCCTCCACTTCTGTGTTCATTGATGGAGGAAATTGCTTTAAGCAGGTAAGACTCCAGGAACTGGAGCAAGCAACAACCGCAGGAGAGGTGCAGTGCTTTGGTAGCTGTAAAACAGGACAAGCGTTGGTTTCGGGAGAGCAGGGTGGGATTTCTGCCAGAGGATGCTCAGTACCACTTCCAGCACAAACTGCCTTGGCTGTTGTCTGCTGGACCTCTCCCGAGGGTCCCATACTCCTGTGCAAAAAAACAGAGCCATCCTGGCACCCCAGGAAAGCAGCACTGCCATGCACCTGATCTGCAGATCAGGCTGGCTGGGAAACCTGTTAGCCAGCCCACAGGCTGTTCAGTATCCCAGCTGGGTCTGTATCCTGCTGCCCCAAGGAGATCAGACCCCAAAACACATCTCAGCAACCTAGGACAAGGTGCAACAGCCTTGCAGAGGACGTGCTTCACTCCTGCTCACCTGCCTGTTCCAGCTTGCTCTCTAAAACCAGCTCAGCACCACCCTTCCCTTCCTTCATCCCGTCCCCACTGACCCCATTTCCAATGCCGTTGAGAAAACACAACACGGGAGCCGGGTGGTGGTCACCGACAGGAAGCCATCTGGAGACGCTGCTGGGAGCTTGCTCTGGGGGGAAAAAGCCAGGTGTTGAGTTTCTCAAGCTGAGTATCAATCCAGACAGGAAACACTTGAAGACGGGTTGGAGAGGCAGCTACAGGAACAGCAGCAGGAAACGCACAGCTCCAGCACTCAGCCAGCAACCGCTGCCCAAAGCGAAGGTTCAAGGACCTCAGCACGAGAACAGAGCACGAGCACCCAGGTACGTACACGAGCCACTCGAAGCACGCGCACCCACGTACCAGCTGAACGTCCGTCAGGGCGCTCGGATGTCAGCACCGTGCACAAACCAGCAGCCTGCAGCGAGGGCAGCGCGCAGCTCTGGCCATTTCGGGAAGTTGGACCTGTCCTGCACGTCCCTGGGTCTGCAGCCAGCTCCTGCAGTACCTTCTAGCCCAGCATATGGGGAAAAAAATAATAATCAGAAGTCCTGCCATTTTTAAACTAGCCACAGCAGTTGCAGGCAATATTCCAGCCATATCTAATCATGGTTTAACACTTAATAACCTATTTTCCTCTGCTAAGCCCCTGCAGCAGCAAGCTCCACCGGCGGGCTGTGCATCATCACTGAAAACCCGCCCGGGGCCCCAGCTGCTGCCATCACCCAGCCGCATCGCAAGCACTCGCTATTCATTTCTGCCCATTAAAGATTTTGGTGGATTTTCAGGATTGGACCCGTGCCCCAGGCCAGCTCTACTCCAGCAGTAAAACAAAGCAGAAAGACGCTCGGGAGGAAAAAAACATTTTAAATTCTAAACGGGAGGAGAGACGAGGGCATAGAAACCTGAATCTCTTGAGTCTAGAGCTGTTCCCAAAGCGTCTCCCACATTCAAAATTTATAGACTTGTCTGTTCTCTTTTTCTAATCTAGATCTTTGTTTGTAGAACAAATGCTCTCGGTGGCCATTTCAAAACAAAGGAACCTTTGTCTGTGTTTACTTGACAGCAGCGGATTAGGATAAAATAACTTGCATTTCAGAAGGTTTTTAGTTATCGTTAAGAAGCAAAGCCTCTGCTACATTGAATCACCAAGCAGAGAATCCATCTGAGGAATGATTTCTGGCACACACTGAGAAACTTGGGTTTGAGAGCGCCTCCTAGAAGGGAATTCACATATAAAAATAAAATTAAAAATGGGATTAACTTCTAGACTGTGACATTATCCATTTCTCCTTTTCATGCTCCTGCCTTACATCTATCTTCATTTTGGTTTTGATTGGCTGCTCACACAGCTCAGAAGCCAAGAAAGCTCTGGACAAGTCTGTGGCATTTTCATAAGCTCCCCTGCTCCCCTCGGAGCAGGGTTTGGGTAAACGCACATCAGACCCGAGAGTGCAGTCTGGATTGCAGTACCCACGGGTCAGTGCTGGGCTGGGCAGGACACCAGGGAGAAGCAGGAACAGCCCCAGCCTGGGTTTTAAACCAGCACCACGATCAATGCTCCTCACTGCTTCTCCACAACCCAACAGGATTTCTCTGGCACGAATTATTTTGAAGCGCCCGGGTGCTGGGCTCAACTCCCCAGCTCTCTGCAGCCACCCAGGCGCTGCCAACGCGGGCAGTGTCACTGGCACCCAGCAGGGCACGTGGAAGTGAGAATGTTCCAGTTCCCATCCAGCGGACAAACAGCACCAACACGAGGATGACCACAGGAAGGAGTGCAGGAGCCAAGCACCCAAGTCAATGCACCTGCTACATCAGTGAAGCAGCCCCCACCCAGAGCAGGTGGGAAGAGATGCTGCCAGCTTGCAGTACAAAATTAATCTATTAATGAATGGTGCTCAAAGGAGCCAATAAACCCAATGCTTCAACAAGCCTAAGCACCCCTTGCTCAGGCAGCGCTGCAGAGGACGGGGCACGCTCAGTGCACCACGGATGGGGAGTCTGTCCCAGGAAACGCATCCCTGTGCCCGGACGCTTGGCAGACCTGAGCACATACCCCGTAGTTCCCCTGGAGCCTGCGGACCTGAACCTGTCCAGGTTTGTGTGAACGCTGGCCCGCTTGCCACCATTGCTCACATCAAAAGCTAATCAGTGCAGCAAAATTAACCTGCTCCTTTGAGCTCGTCTTCAGACCGGCATCGTGCACTTAACAGCAACGATAACAACCAGCAATATTTCTTGGGTTTCCTTGGGATCCATAACACATGTTAATTAAATGCCCGTTTATTATTCAAACAGACCTATCGAGACTTCGCAGCGCTAATAGAAGTGTATCCATCTCTGTTCCCAGCGACCCTCGCCCCATGCAACAGGCGCTGAGCGCTCCAACGCAGCTCAGTGTCCCTCTGCAGGGACGGGCTCGAGTCCCTGCCCCAAGCAGAGCAGACCTGGAGGTCCAACCGAGGTGCCCACAGCCTCACGTCACCCAAATGGGCTTTGGAAGTCTCCAAGGATGGAGTTTTCCCACCTCACCGGGCTCCCTCCCCATCACCGCAGGACTGGGAACCCCAACCATGGGAACACGTGCAGAAAACACGGAAAGGCACAGATCCTGCAGCGGCTCAGGCTGAGGTCAGCCATGCAAACACCCATCCCTTGGAGAAGGGGCTTAGCGGGGTTTGGGATGGGAACAGGTAGGGGAATGTGGGGACGCTCTCCCAGGGACACAGCAAAGGCAGCTGCCAGAGGCTGTGCCACGCTTATCTCCGAAGTCCAGCTAAGCTGTTTGCAGGCACCATCCGAGTTTTGGTGACTGCTGCTTCATCTCTCTCCTTTCCTAGGAGCACAACCAGCACCAGGCGGCCGTGGCAGCGAGGAGCCGAGCTGCTCTGAGCAAGGGCCGCGACTCGCAGCGAGGAAGCCGCCTGCAGAGCCGACCGCACAGCTCGCCACAACGAGTGGCTTTAAAAAATTTGACAGAAAGCACTTTTTACTAAAATCAGGATATTTTGCTTCCAGCATTTCAGAACCTGCAGGAAATCAAAGGCCTTTTGTTTTCCCTGCTCTAAGGAATGATTTCCACTCCCTGCAGACCAAAACTTCCCCAAAACCACAGAGCCCACCAAGCACCTGAGCCAGACCTCACATGCGACCAGGCACAGCCCATGTAACCTGCACCACCGCCATCACCTGTGGGTCTCATCCTGCCAGCTCCAGTCTCTGGTGTTTCCCCATCATCCTGCGGGATCCAGCGTCCACACCCCAAGGCACACGTGCTCCTGCTTTGCCTGCACAGCTCCAGATGCAAACACAGCCAGATTTTAGCCACGCCGCTGCAAACCTGCCCTGATGGCTCCGTGCCCCTGCAACAGGGCTGGAGGGAGCTCTGGGGTGTACCAAGGACCATCCTCTCTGCATCCCCAGCGCTCGTCAAGCTCAGCTGGACCACAGACAGCCGTCAAGCATTGGGGGGACAAGACAGGCACGGAGCCGCGCTTACCTTCGGTTCGGATGGTGAAGGGCGAGTCCCCCAGGCGCTTGGCTGAGAACTGCCCTCCCAGCGATGTCATTAAGAAGCACAGGGTGAAAAATCCAATGCCCAGCACAAATATCCTGCGGGAGGGAAAGCAAAGCTGTAAGGAGGCATGCAGAGGGACTGGCTCGCTCCCCAGGACAGCCCCACCACCCGTCGGTCCATGGGGCAGCCCCTTGGCACCGCAGCGCGAGCTGCTTTGCTTGCAGACATCTGGCAGGGGTGGCGAGGGCAGCCCCTGCTTCCTCCTGTCGGGGCAGCTCCGCTCCTCCAGCCCAGGGAAGGAGCATCTCTGCTGCCCCAGCAATGCAAGAGAGGAGCAGCACCTTGCCTCCAGCCATGGCCAGAGCCACACACATTTAATGAGAGCCTCAAGATGCTCCTGCCTGAACTCTGGCAGCAAACTGGTGGGTTTCACCCAAAAACACCGTCCAAAATCATCGCAACTTGCTCAGATGGACAGGCCTAGGGAGGGAGCAAAAGACCTGTGTGTTGGGTGGGAAAGCTCAGCCAGAGCAGGCTGCAGGAACCACTCAAACAATACCCATTTTCCTTCAGAGAGAGCCCAGAGAAAAAGAGAGACCTCGTACCTTCCCTTCCTTCCACAGGAGCTAAAAAAAAACAAAACAAAAAACAAACAAAAAAAAAACAACACCCTTTTGTTCCCCCCACAGCTCGACCACCGGCATTTCCCATTGTGTCTGGCTTCACACGCAAGGCACAGGCAGCCCTATTCAAGGGGACCAGGAGGGACCCACACTGGCTGGGCAATCACCCCACATAGCTCCTGGCTGCGAGAGAGATGAGAGCTCCCTGTGTCTCTCCTCTCCAGGCCAGTAACGTTTTGGGGGTGACAAGCCTGAAGGCAGGGGCTCTGTGCAAGCAGGAGGGTTACGGCACACCAGGGGAACATCACACAAAGCCTTCCCTTGGCGGACGAGCTTGCAGGACAGCACGCTGCGCTTGGGGACAGCGAGGAGGAGAGCACAGAGCCTGGTCCAGGTTGTCCCACACCCTGGGAGGTTTCTCCCAGAAAGGATTTTGGAACAGCCTGCCCATAAGAGACCCTCAGTACAGACGCATGAGCGTTACAGCCTCTTCTCCAAGTGATAAAAAGATTCTCTATTAGTTCCTGTTGAAGTGCACTTTCTAGAGGTTAGGAAGTCCTCTCGCGCTTTCAAAAACAGACTTGGCCACCGCTCACAGGAACACAGCGCGCTGAAACAGCCAAGACCCAGCAAGCGTCTGGCTTTCTTCCACCACAAATTTCAAGGAGGACAAGGAGAAGAGACAACTGCCAAGCAGCCTTGGGAAGCAGAGGGTTTGTCTTTAAACAGGTACATCCTATAGGTGATGGGGAGCTGAACAGCCCCATACAGGTGCTCGTTAGCATTCCTGCCTCCCGGCATCTCTGAACCACAGGGAAGGAAACCACTGAGAACAGGCACCAGCAACTCTTGTTTACAAGCTAACAGCATTATCTGCAGGGTGCAGGAGTCGCACGCAGAAACACAGCGCAGCCACCCAACACCAAAACCATGCTTCTCCAAAGAAAAGCTTGGAAAGGAACGCCACAGCCCTTCATCTAATCATTATTTTGTAGTTAAAAGGCAGGGATTAGGAGCCAGCCATAAGTCTGGCCTCCAGCATGTCAGCATAGCTGTCATCCACTGCTGGAAAGGGCTGGCAAACAAAGCAACTTTCTTCAAAACACGTTTGCCACAGGAGATGCTTTGGAGAGCTGAAGCACACCATCAAGCGGCTGGAGAAAGACTGGGCTTCCCTGGGGGGACCTGCAGGAGGAGCCCCCAGGGCTGCACAGCCAGGAGAGGCACCTGGGCAGGACACGGTACCTTTGGGACACCACCAGCTCCCACCTCCATCACACCAGCTCCAACACTCCTCTTGCGCAGGAGATATGTGCCCCAGAGGCAGGGCAGCTTTGCTCAGCACCAGCCAGCTCCTGAGCAAACCCTTTCCTCTGCTAGAAGCTCTCTGCTCCAAGGAGCCCCTGCCAAGAAGCACCCAGCTGCCCCCCGCTCACATTTATCCTCCCCGCCCCATCCCCAGCTGGGTCCCGCAGCAGACCAAGGTCACCTGGCCCTGTGCCCAGCCCCTTCTCGCCCCCTGCCTAATCAAGAGAAAAAGCAACACCTGGCCTCGTTAGCATTCCTTTGCAGGTCCTGGAGGAGCAGCTGCTGCCCATGCGGTGTGTGGCATCTCTGGTCCCTGCTCCGGCCCTGCCAGCCCCCATGCTGAATGCCACCAGGAATGCTCACACGTTTCTTTGGAGACCTGCAGCCAGGCACAAGGACAGCTGACTTTGCCAAGAGAGGGGACATTCAAATGCCTTGGTAAAACTGCCTAAAATCCCCACACGGACAGTCCAGGAGCGAAGCAGACCAAGACCCTTTTATTTCTGAATGAGCCTGCCCCAGGGAACAAAAAGCAGTTTAACCAAGCTATAAAAAGCATCACGCACTCATCCAGACCTGCATCCCTAAAGGCCCCTCCATGGCAGATGCTCGTGAGCATACAGGAACAACCAGGGACCTCAGCCCCCTCCCAAAGCAGACCTTGCAGGTTTCCAGGGAGCCTGCGGCTCAGCTCGGGCAGGGAGGTGGCTGCGGAGGCAGCAGAGCATCCCTGATGCTGCGAAGCAACGGGGCTTCGCATGATCTGCTTGGGGAGGTGGTGATTTGGGAACTTTGGGCACACCCCACTCCTTGTCCCCATTATCCTGCCCCGTGCCTGGCCACACTGGGTCTGGGAGAGGCAACGGAGGGGGTTGCTGGACCCCGCTCAGCCTCCGAGGGCTGAATTCATCCCTAGAGCAGGAGGGGGTGAAAGCTGCTTGCTGTGGCATCTCCCCAGCAGAGGACAATGGCCTCATGGAGAAGGCACAAGCGGGAGGAGGAGGAGGAGGTCAAAGCCCAGGGCAAGTCCCTCAGCCTGTGGCCGAGGGTCCCCCCCAGGAGCACATTGCGCTGCAGAGCCCACCCGCGGCCAGCTGCCCCTTCCCGAGGGGCACTTAGCAAAGCATCACCCGAGGGCTGGCTGCTTAAATAATCAGAGCTGATCCCACTCTTCGTTCTCACCCTTACTTTTGACAATATCTTCATCATTATGCAAGAGCTTGTTTATGCATTTCAATCTTCATAATTATAACCTGGCAAGGAGTGGTGGTTAAACTCCGTGAAGAAAGAGAGGAAGGAAAGAGGAAAAGACTGAGAGGTGATCTGTGCTCTAGCATCTCTGTAGGAGACAAAACCTTTTTGATTTTGACTGGATTACAGAGAGAGAGGGGGAGATGCAGAAAGCTTTATTTTTAAAAAAGAAAAAAAAAAGAGGGATTGGAGCCTAACCCAAATTAATGTGCTTAGGAGAGAAGCAGATCCAGCCCAACAGCAGCAGTGAGCAGGGAGGTTCCAGGGGGCGGCTCGCAGCCAGTGCACCCTGTTTCTTCTACCTTGTGCTGATCTGCTCCTGGTGGATAAAAACGCTTGGCCCAGCCTTAATCGAGTAGAAATTTCTTGTCCAGAAAATGAATAGCATGAAGCAGGTAAAATATGCCAGGGCTCAGATCTTCCAGATTGTCCAGCAACTGGGCTGGGACCTCTGTCTCCCAAATTAAGTCATTTGCTGAACACCACAGTGCTCCAATGGCCAAATAACATCTACTCCGCATGCTGGCTTTGCCTGCCATCACACGTCAGCTTTAATTCATCATCACAGTGCTCCGACCGTGCACGGTTCTGGTGCCAAGTCCCTCCACACATCCACCCCACGCTGAAATTTTC
Source organism: Anseranas semipalmata (assembly GCA_013399115.1). Classification (NCBI taxonomy): domain Eukaryota; kingdom Metazoa; phylum Chordata; class Aves; order Anseriformes; family Anseranatidae; genus Anseranas; species Anseranas semipalmata. Next base: position 3,526,873 of record VXAA01000756.1, read on the forward strand.
ACAATTCTGGGCTGTGGCTTCGTGTCCAAAAGAGGAAGAAGCCAAATTCCCTGATTTTTTGGTGCAAATCAGGAGTGACGCCCCAGTCATCGCAGATTTTAGCCCATGCAGGCAACAGCTGAATGCGGCCAGAAGGGACTGAGCAGTGAGGTGGGGGATGAAGGGAGCCAGCAGCACCCAGTGGGATGGGGCTGTGACACTGGGGCCAGCTGTGCTCGATGCTGCAGCACCTTGCTGGGACCAAATGGGAGAATATTCCCCAAGTGCCCAGGGAAGCCAAGGGCTACAGAGAAAGGTAATATCTTTTATTAGACAGGTTTTCAACACCCAGCTCTCTTGAGCCAAAAGCTGAACCACAGTTTCTAACAGCAGCAGCTGGTCTAATGAAAACCACTCCCTCTTCCACAAACCTCGTGCTGCTCACGGACCGACACCGGCACAGCGCTGTCGGAATGATGCTCAGCTGTGGGAATCTTCCTCCACAAGGTGACACAGAGCGAATTCTCTCACTGATCAGTGTTGTAGATGCATGGAAAGTCTGGCTTTGGTATCCATCTGGCAAACCATCCCAAACGCCCCCTGCTCTGCAAAAGCCAGAGCCAGGCAAGCTGGACCAAGGCTCTCCCAGCCCCATGATAAATCCTTGCCTGAATCCAGCACTCACAAATTAAACACCTTTTGCTGCTGAGACTGAAGTCAGAGCCATCCCTGGGCATTTCCACAAAGCTTTCATACGCTGACTTGCTCTCTCTCCCTTTTCCACTTGCTGCAGGCACTTTCACAGCTCAGGGCTTCGCACTGCTTTGCTAAGCATGTCTGGAGCATGATTAATGAAATGTTTTGGTGCAAAGGGTCAGGTTTCCTGCTTGCTGTTTGCTGATGGCACTGCTGCCAGGAGTCTACAGCAGGCAGGGGATCACACCATGGGTTTCTGTTGAGCAGCGCAGCTTTGCCCAGGCAGAAACAAGCATCCGATTTACAGGACCTGTCCCAATTGCCGCCACGGCAGCATCTTCTCCGGCTCCTGCAGATTGTCCCCGATTCACATCTGCTGAGAATGCAGGGTGCTGATTTTAGGGGCTTTACAGCGCTGATTTGCACCAGGTTACGGCTGGACTGGGACAGAGCCAAGGCTGGCCCAGGCTGGGCTGGCAGCAAGGTGACACGGCACCACAGAACCGCGGCAAGGAGGGGTCGGGTCAGTGGGGCACCAGCGCAGAGGAGGTGCAGAGCTGGACACTGGGACATTTCGGAGAGGGTCTCAGGAATTTCTCCTCTTATAGAAGAAAGCCTGACTGGTTAACAACAGAGTAACCTCGCTGGGTCCAGCGGTGCCCTTACTGGTCTGCACTGGTTGGAGAGCAGAAGCCAGCTCAGGGCATGCAGACAGGACTGTGCAGGTGCTCTGCTCTGCTCTGCACACCAGGGACCCCCCAGCCTGGAGCTCTCCTGCCCTCACAACCCCCTTATCCACACATGTCCTCACCTCTAACGGGACTTTGTGACCACCCCACGACTCACTCCTTGCGCTTCCTCATCCCGATCCCAGGTCACTGCTGAGGACGAGCTTCCCCTGCCCCGGGAGTGATGCCCAGGGCCCTGGGCACAGGGGAGAGGGATGCTCAGGCCAGTCCCTTCCACCTGCGGACCTCAAACCCACCTGAGAAAGCAAACAGCCACTCTCAAAGCTGTGCTGAGCACACCCCTGGGGCGCGTGTGTCCTTCCCACCTCTCACGGATGTTGCCCTCCCACAGTCGCGTGCTCACAGCCCCAAAGCTTTGCCCCTTTCCATCCCTGCCCTGGCTGCCCTGCCAACCTGCCCGTGCACCCCGCGCCCCAAGTAAGCCCAAGTCATGGGGACCTTCACACCTCTGCTCTGCCACCTCTTTCCGATGTGACCTTGGTCAAGTCCCTCAGCCCCAGGGCGCTGCCGCGGGATCCAACAGCAGGAATCCCTCCAGGAAAGCGGCACAGAGCCGGGCAGAGCCGGACATCGCCAACACGAGTGCAAGCGGCGCAAACACAGCCCCATCCTCCCGACCTGCTGCAAGCAGCAGCCTGGGCTAAGCAAAAAGGCAGTGGTCAGATCCCTCCGGTCATCCCAGGTGATCCTAGGCTCCCCCATATATTGGGAAGCACTGCCGGGCTCAGCTCACCCCCCTCCATGCTTCGCTCCCAGCCACTTTCGCCTCTTGCAGGTTTTTTGAACCCTCTCCCCTTAGAAAAAAACAAGCAATTACCGGTGCCTCCCATGTGGCGCAGGTCTGGGAGCGACCAAAGCGCATCCCTGGTGAAATAAGGATGCTGGAGAGCAAGGAGTGGAGGGGGAAAGCCAATGCATGGAGGCAAGAATGAGGAGAGTTACACCAAGAGGAAAAAAAAAAAAGCAAGAAGCACACACGGACGTGCTGGGTTTCAGGCATGGATATATCAACCCCAGCCCTGCTGCCAGTTCAGGTGTGGGTTTCAAAATCCCCATCAGCACCAGTGGATCTAAGCCAGACGAACCAATTCCCCCATGAGTACCGGCATCTCTGAGGAAGGTACTAAGAAAGACAGCCACAAACAGCCCTGTAATTAATCCCCAAAAGATACCGGTGTGATGAGCGCATTCGGAGCCGCCAGGCAGCGAGTGCTGCAGGACCAGCACGCTGACCTGCGGGCAAACTTGCCTGGATGCCCGACATTTTCATCCGGCCTCAATCCCCCCGGCCAGCCGCAGCCCCCATGCAAAAAAAA
>VXAA01000756.1:3530781-3581313 GCA_013399115.1 Anseranas semipalmata
GGTCCCCCGGGGGCAGGCTGGCCGGCCCTCCGGGCGAGCCTCAATCCTAGGGAAAAGGGGTGTCCGGAGCAGGGAGGTCCTCAGGTCTGGAGTCAGGCTCCGACAGCATCATCCTGTGGCTTTGCATCCCCATCGACCTGTTTTCTTTCTGGGGGCTCACGACTACGTCCCGCGACGCAGCTTCCCAGCATCCCCGCATCCCCTGGGTGCTGCCAAAAGGAGCGGCCTGGCACGGGGGGGCTGGGCAAAGGGCAGGCAGGGAGACAGAGAAGCGACCTTGGGGCAGACAAAGAAGGGGCCATAGGAGCTGAGGCAGGAGAAGCAGCTGCTGAGCTCAGCAGAGGTCCTCCCAGCTCGTGCACCATGGAGGTGACAAAGGTGACAAGCACAAAAAGCATCCCAATGCTTAAAGGGGCTGAATGCACACAGAGCCCATGGGTGTCCCATCTCCAGCCCCCAGCAGCACACCCCACCAACGGGGATCCCAGACACTGGCTCTGCTTTCTTTACCCTGATGTACATCAGGGGTGACTTAAGTCAGCGATGCTCCAGGTAGCACACGCTGCAACAGCATCAGACACAGGCGAGCTCACAGACAAAAGACAGCTGGAATTTTTCCATGAAACAGCACTTTTTGCCAAGGAGAAGTAAGAAAAAGAATCATCTTTCAGAGTTTCATAAACACAAAAGGGTTTTTGTGTTCATACACGCTTTTCATAGACAGGGAAAGAGTCACTGCCACACCAGGGCTGAGCAGGATGATGCTGGGCTGAGACAGGCGGACATACAGATGTGCTGCGGATTTGCAGAAAGAGTGGATCAGAAGCAGCAGCCAGCCCTGCCAAGCCAAATTCAAGCCCTTGGGACAGCTCTCCCTGCCATTCAGCACCCCAGCAAGGACACCCCTCCTCAAAGCCGTTCCTGTGGGCACCTCATGGAAATGGCCATTGCAGACCCACTTGGCTGGGCAGACATCTAACTCCAGTCAGGTGCCTAAATCCTTGTCATTTCAGGTGCAGTTAGGAGCATCTGGTCTCCTCTTAACCTGGCAAACCCTCTGGTTTTCTTAACCTAGTCTTTGGGAAAGGAGGGAAGGAGCAGAGCAATAAAGATGCCATGGGGACCCTGCTACCCCGATCTCCATGCTCCTACCTGCTCCCTCCATTCCCAGCTCCTGCTCCCCTGGTAGGAGACTCTTGGTCCCTGCCTGAGCCATAAAAACACCTTAAAACCTACATTTTCCCCACTCACCGCTCTTGAGAGCACCGCTCCAGCAGGGCCTTTTGCTCAGAGCCCAGCTCAGCGTGATGGGGCTGGAAACCTTCCTAATGCACATAAACGCACAACATGAAGCGGTCAATGGAGCAGCCAAATCACCTCCTCCCGCGTGCCAGGAGCCGGCTGTGCCTTCCCGAGTGGCTGGGAGGAAAACAGGGCATCCCACCCCAGAGGTGCAGAGCAGGGGGTTACAGAAGAGTTACAGAACAGGGGGAATTTTGCTACAGGACAGGACCCCTCTGCCCTTACCTAAGGATGATTTGGGGACATGGCAAGCTGCAGCATCCAGCAGGCAAAGGGCAGGCAGGGACCAGGGAGGAGATGGTGGCCCCGAATGCCTCCCTCCAGGGCTGACCTTGGGCTGGTTAAGTCCCCACCTGCCTCTCAAGGGGCAGTTTCTCCAGCAGGCAGAAGGCATCTCTGCCACCTTGGCTTCTTCCAGGTGCCTTCTGCAGTGCCAGCCAGCAAAAAAAAATATAAAGTAGAATAAAATGCAGAAATCCGGTNGGCTGGGAGGAAAACAGGGCATCCCACCCCAGAGGTGCAGAGCAGGGGGCTGTGAGAGTTACAGAACAGGGGGAATTTTGCTACAGGATGGGACCCCTCTGCCCTTACCTAAGGATGATTTGGGGACATGCCAAGCAGCAGCATCCAGCAGGCAAAGGGCAGGCAGGGACCAGGGAGGAGATGGTGGCCCCGAATGCCTCCCTCCAGGGCTGACCTTGGGCTGGTTAAGTCCCCACCTGCCTCTCAAGGGGCAGTTTCTCCAGCAGGCAGAAGGCATCTCTGCCACCTTGGCTTCTTCCAGGTGCCTTCTGCAGTGCCAGCCAGCAAAAAAAAATATAAAGTAGAATAAAATGCAGAAATCCGGTCTTGGCAGTCCCTGTTTAACAAGCTTTTATTCTGGCTCCAGCCAGCACATTAAATGGCAACTGTCCATTACCCTGCATGGGAGCACTGAGGCATTAGTGATGTTGTAACAGCCCTATTAACAATGTGCAAAACCCCATAAACACAGCGATTAGCGGGGAACCCCAACTCACAGGGACATGTCCAGGTGCGGGAGGGAGGCCACGAGATCCCGCTGCTGTGCTTGGCGCAGACCTCGTGCCTTGCCTTGCAGAGCGCTTAGCCTCATCCCAGCTCCGCGAGGCCATGCTGGGAGAATTGCCTGGAGAGGAGGAAAGGCACTTCCCATGCACGCAGCCTGGGAGGGTGCAGGGGACAGCAGGGAGCAATTGCATTCGCAACGGTGGCCGGGGAGCGCAAAGCTTATTTGGTGCAAGAGGACAGGCAAATCTGCCAAGACACCGACATCCTGCATGGCTTTGCTCACACATCAGTGTCCCTCTGTGCAAGGGACATGCAACAACCTCACTCCTCCAAGAGCCCTTTGGATGTGGCAGGGCCACAGCCCAGCCAGAGCTATCGCTGCCGCTGGGTGCAGGATTCGTGCCTGCGATAGAGACATGGCATTCACCAGCCCCGCGGGGCCCTCGTCCCCAAGGAGCAGTGCTGCAGCAGACGGTCCCTTCCCTGCGCTGCTGCCCGAAACAAAAGCTTAATTAACTACCAGTCATCTGCCTGTTTAAAGTGATAAATCTAAAATCCATGGATGGTAAAAAAAAAGTAGTGAATTATCTTCTAAGGAGGCTGCAAAGCAATGGCCTCCAAAAATCAATATGTTGAAGTTATACATACAGACAACATGTGTATGTTTGTTATTGTTATGAATTGGGCAGCAGCAGGGACTGGAGGGAACCTGCTCAGCACACAGATGGTGTGAAATAAACCAGCTTTGCACCAGTTGGAGCCCCTGCCCAGCCAGAGACAGGCACGGAGCATCTCTGTTAAGGGGTGCAGGCAGCCACCTCTGTGGTCCTGCTCATAACCCAAGCCAGAGCCACAGCTTCAACTCCCACATGTGCCCAGCAAAAGACCTCAGGAATTTTCAACTCATCCTGAGCACCCAGTTACTCTGAGGCTAAAAGCTCCCTAAGGTAGCCAGAGCTGGATGAAACACAGTGGCTTAGACCACCACAGTTACAGACAAGGGGTTATAAGTGCAAGGTGGGCTGTAAACCACCACCGATGAAGCTTAAACCACAACAGCACAGCAGGGGGTGACAGCCACCAGTGCTCAGCTGAGGGTAACGCACCCTCGGGCAGCTCCAGCTAAGTGACAGCATTTATGTTGGGTTCTGGGGTGTGATGCCCCAGTGCTGCTAGAGCTGCAAGGGCCCCCCACACCCTCCAGAGACTCCCTGCTGCAGCCCAGGGCCCTCTTCAACACTGCCCAAAGCTGGGGCTCGGACCCTGCCTATGTTTCTTCTGAGCCTCCTCTCGAGCCTCCAGCTGCTTGGTCTTCATGGAAAAATAATGATCACAGCAGAGAAGAATCACAGCAAGCCACTGAGCTGTAATGTGCTACGACAAGCTACTTGTCTCAAGTTCTCCCTGCACACAATTTTACCCTTGAGATAGGAAATATAATTTGATTGCAGGAGCTGCAATGCCCAAATGCTTTGGGCAATAAGATCACTTAGTCACAGTAACTTCTCCGGCCCCCTCAAGCGACATTGCTGGGTACAAGGCCCTCTTTATTGCTATAAAACAACTTAGCTCCATCACTGGCTCAGCCTCAATTACAGCATTCACGCCTCTGTCCATCTCTGTAGCAACAAGGCGGAAAGGCTTCAAGCCTGGTACTGATCTTCTGCACCAGCAATCCCCCCCGGCGCGCAGAGCTGGCTGCCAGCACTGCGACGTGCTCCGGCTGCACTGGGGCTCCACTGGCACCAGGCAACACGGAGCTGGGATGCACATACAGGCATCCCCGCACCACCGAAAGCATTGAGGCTTTTGGTCTATTCCCAGTCTTCCCAAGGGCAAAGAGTGCCCTAAATTTGCTATGTCAGGATTCAGAGAGGGCACTGAGCTAAGAGCAGGGAGGAGATGGCAGCATCCTAAAGCCACCTTGCATCCCTGCCCATGGGAAGCTTAGGATCCACGGACCTGAGTCAGTGACATTGGGATGCCCCAGGGACAGCAGATGGGAAGGAAATGACCCAGGAGGTGGCACCAGCCCCAGCGTCCTGCTGGGGACAGGCTTGACCTAAGCTCTGGGTTACCTGGTTGTACCCATTGCTGCACAGAGGCTTGAGGCTTTTGTAGGCACTCTGGTTGTGTTCATTGCAAATATTACACAGGGATAAGTCAAAAAGTGTACTTATATGCCCTGTAGTGAGGGTATGGCTAGTAAGCTGCAATGAGTATTTAGGCTTGAGACCAAGACCTTGGACACCCATCCCACCTTTGTTTTCTACCCCTGCAACCCCACCTTGCACCGGAGCAAAGGCAGCAGACCCCAGCCCCGCCACATGCTGCTAGCCTTAGCCCAGGAGGTTGCATGCTCTGGCAGGAGCCACAGCTTAAAACAGGGGCATCTCGTACCCGTGACCAGGCAGGACATCTTTGCCCCGAAGATCTGGTGAAGAATAAAGGCAATGGTGGGGCCAGGAACATGGGAACATGCTTGTTCTGGCGCTGGCAGGCACAGCATTTTAAGAGCAGACCAAAGTTTGGCCTTGGGCTTGCAACAGTCGGAGCACACACAGTAACTGCTGGAAAAGCAGCAGCACCCAACGCCCCCAGCTCTCCCAGGGACACTGCACTGCGGGGGGGTCCCAGCCACAGACCTCAAGCAGGGTCCTGCCCGAGTGCCCCAGGGATGCAGATGCTGCACTTCCCTCCCGGCCCCAGTGCTTTTGGTCACCCTCCTCCCCCAGAGCTGCAGAGCCACAAGAGCAGAGCGGCAGCGATGCCATAAAAAATCCGGCTTCTGGGAAGCCTGGTGCCCCCACATGCACAGGTCCCCGAGGCTGCTGAAAGGGAACAAGAGCCAGCGAGGGACCGCGGCTGATGGGACACCTCCAGCCCACGATGCTGATCGCACAGCACAGGGGCTCCAGCACCTGCTGGAGATGCGCAGCCGGGACAGCGGGAAGCACAGCGTCCTGCAGCTCCCGCCAGCACAGGGCGATGCCAGCACAGCCTTGCCTGGGGAATTCTGGAAGCTCCTGCCCTTGCCAGCCTGTCAGCACGGTGAATCCTTCACTTCCATTAGCTGCTAATTCACTTATAGCTTAGTAAGATAATAGAGGTGAGGATCACTCCTTGGCTCCCAACAGGATTATGTGTTTTGAGTGGAAGGAGAGCTGAATTTCCCTTCTTCTCGGAGAAGGGAATTAGTGCATTTTTCTTATGGTGTTAATTAAAAACAGCAATGACCCTGGCTTAACCAAGGGGAAAAAAAAGCAAAAGGTAAAAGGAAAGCCTGAGCCAGCTTTATCAGTCAGAAACATTTCCTGAGTGCCCTGCCGCAGAGGGAAATGCCCAGTGGAAACAAAAGCAGCAATTAAAAATTAAAGAGAGAGGGAGAGACACAGCAGATCGGTGAGGTGCACTTGTACCACTGCGGAGCATTAGCAGGGCTGCAGCTCCCCTTCTTCTGACACCCAGCAGAGACGCTCACGGTCATTACAGCCGCGGGCAGCTCTGAGCAACCCAGAGCCAGGCAGGGAAGAAGAAACAAAGAAGGGACCAAGCCAGGGGTACATGAGAGCAGCAGGGGAGGGCAGGTGGGACATGCTGAGCCGCAGACCCCAGGGGAAGAAGGCATCCTCCTTTGGGTGAGCTGGTTTGAGGCCAAGCCCCCAGAGAGCCCCAGCCAGGACGGGGAGCAGGCAGCGCCCCCTGGGTTGGATCCAGACGCCTCCTGGATCTGTCCCTTTGCTGGGCAGGTTCCTCAGAGCTGCCACTTCAGCTTTGCCTCCTCCTCCATCCTGCTGGCACACACAGCTGAGCAGCATTTTACAGCCCAGCATGGTCCCAGAGGATGCTCCATTGCTCAGCCATTGAATGAGCATTGAAAGGACGTTGCGCAGGGGAGACCAGAAGAAAAATAGGCTGGAGGAGCCTCACAGGCTTGTTAGCACGTTGTGCTGAGCTCCTGTAGCAAGCACTGCCTCCCCAGGCGGGGGCTGTCCAGAGTCCCACTGTGCTCCCCCAGCAAGGCTGTTTTACCTCCCACAGCCCCAAGGCTCAGCCAAAGGAGCTTGCTGGTCTGGTAGCATCAAAATTTGCACAATTTGGAGAGGCATCTGAGCCTGAGAAAGAAAGAGGATGTGAAGAGCTGTACCATGGAGCTGGGAAGAAGGAAGAGCTTATAACCTTCCACAACCGCCTCCTGCTCACCAAAATTCAGCCCTGGGCTGTGAGCACCGTGTGCTGCAAAGAGCCGAGGCACAGGGAAGCCAAGATCCTTCCCAGCCCTCCTCCAACATCTGGGCACATCTGCACCCTCACACACCACAGGAGCGGGGAGAAGTGCCCCTGTCCTAGCCAGGGCAGCCCCCAAAGCTCCCCCCAGGAGCTGGTGTACCCCAGGCGAGGCGCTTCCCCTGCCAGCACCCCGGCATGGCTCTGCAGCAGGACAGCGAGCACGCACCCACCCCGCAGCAGGAGCCGTACATCTTCATGTCACGTCTCATAAACCCGTTCCACTCCCTCGCTTTTTCCTCTCCTAACGAACCCTGGCAGGATCAGACCCCAGGCAGGGTTCTCTGCTCACCTGGTTCAGAGGCAGGTGGCAGAAGAAGGAGAGCCCAGCCTGTGCCAGGGCTCCCCAGGGTGCCCTCATTGCAGGAGTCCCTCGCTCCTGCTGGGCTTTGCTCCCAGCCCCCCCAAACCCACAGAGCTGTGAGCCCCAGGGTTAAAGCCAGGCAAGCCCAGAGCCCCCCCGTGCTCCAGAGGCTGCCCAAGCCCCTTGCCCATGGGGCCGGCTGAGCTGCTGCACGCCAGCAGCCCCCAGACCCCCAGCAAGCAGTCAGGCTGCACGCAGCACCAGGGCTGCACCGAGCAAGCCCAGCATGCCAGCTCAGTGCAGACAGAGGCACGAAGAGATATTGGGCACAGCTGGCTTTTGTGACCAAGCCTTCCTCTTAATGCAAAGCACCTGGCAGACCCTGGGAGCGCCTTCCTCAGCCTCTCAGCCCCAGGAGCTGGTGATGCTCTGGATTATCTGAGCACAGAGCAGCTGGGGGTATCGGCCCAGAGATATCTCCAGCCAGCACGGGGGGGATGCTCAAGGTGATTTCTTCGGGTGCCTGCCAGCCCTGGCTGTGCTCGAGGTGGCTGTGTCGGGAAGCACCCTACTGCTGTTCACAGAAACTGGGAGAAGTCGCTTTTTGCAGCCCTGTCCCTGACTTCAAAAATCACCTAGGAAATTTTATATTGTTCTGACATTCACATTCATAGAGCAACAATAGGAAAGCCCCTAGCTATGGGCTGAGATCATGCAATTAGACCATTGAAAAAATAAACCTCTGAAACCCTCAGACATTTAAACCTGATAGGCTATATGAAGAAAAATGTTCACTTTTCATACAGAATGAGTGGAAATCATTTTAGGTTTTTATTATTATTATTATTTTAGAAGGGAAATAAGCATATTTCAATCCAGTCAAGAGTGAAATTGAGTTTAACAACAAAGCAATTTCTATTAGTAGAGACCCAGGGAAAAAAAATACAGATGAATAAAAAACTCCCAGAGACAGAGAAATGTGTCAGACAATGGTGGAATTAGGAACTAAAAGCGACTTTGCTTTACTGCTGATAATATAAGCACATAATGATCCACCTCATTGCTAATGTGCTCTCTTCCCTTATAAACACCACAAAAGCACAACAGCAGAAGAGGTTGGGATTTCGCTCCGTGCCCCCCAGCAGACAACAGAGAAGGGGGCTGTGCCTGGGGGCTTGTGAGGGGCTGGGGAGAAGGCTGGGTCGGGGGGCAGCATGCTGGAGGCGGTGGGAGGGGGGAACCTCCCTGGACACAAAACCTTTAACACAAGAGACACCGGACACGGAGGCTGCAGCCCCGGCTATGTCCTGGTGAGCAATAACCTTTATTTGGTGGCTTTGTGCACTCTGCTTTGGAGTGTGGCTTGCTTTCGGGATGGACTCCTGGCACAGCGGCTTCTCCGCGGGATGCTGAAGGTCCTCATCTTGCTTTGCTCCTCATTTTGAATCATCTCCATCGTGCAGGATCTAGGTCATTGGGTTAAAAATTGAAAGTATGAATAGTCTAAAGTATCAAATCTTGAAGCAATTACACTGTCCTAAATCTTTATTGGCTTTAAAGATTAACTTCAATGGGCAGCTCCACTCGTTTCTCCTCAGCAGGATTCATGACTTGAATATGGAGACAAATGAATATTGATTACACCGTATATTATTAAGTGGATTTTTTTGGGCTGTTTTCTTTAATTTTTCTTGCTTTCCATCGCTCTTTTCCTGTAGACAAAGCAGTGAAGGTGCACTGCTGCAGGTGCCCACTGGGGTCAGCAGACACAGCGTCCGAGCGGAAAACAGATCTCAATTTGAAGCCAGTCCCGCTCCCTTTGGTCACCCAGGAGGGTGCATTTGGTGACCCAGGGGGGACCCTGCAGGGCTGGGAAGCCACTGAGAATGGCCAGCTCCATGGGGCGGGTGGCTTTTCTTTTGCTTGCTTTGGCTTGCACACAGGGACAAGCGCGCTGCCAGCAGAACCGTGCTTCCACGTTTACCCATGTCAGCGCTGTCTCAGGGCCAGTCTTCTCTGATTTTCCAAAACTGAGAGGAGAAAATTGGAATCAGCAAATTGAGGAGAGATCTGAGCCGTGCTTGGCGTTCATGAGGATTGATAAATCTCCTCCAGCACGAGCAAGCAACCAGCCTTCACTGCTCGCTCGGGGGGGAGTGTCCCCAAAACACCTGCAATGAAACACTTGCAATTACGGCTTTGTCTCCTAGAAACTAGTAAATAATTCAAACAAACTCTCTTTTTTGCTTTTGTTTTCATTTTAATTAATCCACATAGAATTTTGTCCTCCAAACACAATCACAGCAGCACAGGAACAGCAGGTAGAGAATCTCATTACCCAGCTTACCAGCCAGATCCTAGAGCCATTATTAATAGAGACTTCACCGCACGAGGAATTAATAAAACCTGACTGCGAGGGGGAAGGGAAAGGCTTCTTCTGGAGCGCATCGCCCTCTGCCTTGTCCCCAGGGTGCCAGAGATGCCAGGAGCTTGCTGTGCTCCTTAGAGCCTGCATCCTGGTCCCATGGCATCTGCAGCCCCTTGGTGGCTCCTCGTCCCCTCCAAGCCCAACGGTGCCACCTTCCAGAGGTGCCAGCGTGCGCGGGCCGGGGGAAGCTGCGGGATCCAAAGCAAGGCGAGGAGATGGGGAAGCCCATCCCCGCATGTCGCTGTGCCAAACCTCGCCCAGCCGCTGGTGGGGGGAAGCAGCCGAACGCGCATCCTCACGGCACGACCGCCGCCCTCCCTCTGCCGCACCTCGGCATCGGGAACCGCTGGCACCCGTGGGTGGCTTTGCAGGGGCACAAGCACCTCCGAGGTGATGCCAGAAGGATGCAGTGGGGTCACGGCCATGCCCGCACCCCGGGCGCTCCCACTTTCCTGCTCAGCTCCTTCTCTCGCAGCTCGGGGTGCAGGCTGCTGCGCTGCACTGCACAGGGCTGCAACTTGCTGGGGCTCGTGGCTTTTTGCCTTCGTCAGCTGCACTTAGACAAACAGCAGTACATCACTAAGCAGCTTTAATTAGAGGTGTTAATAGTGCTGGGAGCTTGGGGAAAGAGCATTGAGGCAGGAGGGAGAACAGTTTGCAGTCTGAGGAGAAGAATGGGAGGAGCTGGGAGACCCAGCATCCTCAGGACTTTCTCTTTCTGCTGCAGGGGAGTCACTCATGCCCATCACAGGGATAATCAAGCTCCAGGAGCCCACGTGAAATTGCTGGGGAAATATCACCCATGCTGGTTATCTTGAATAATTTATGCAGATGTTATTATGCATTCATATTTTATGGAAGTCTTGCAAAGCCGTGATCCTAGTTATTCACAACCATTTGCTCCCTTCCTAAAAGATCTCCACCTGTGGCAGGGTAGGGAGACAAATTCGGGGTGCAGGTTGCACCCGAGGGACCTCAGCTCCCTGCACCATGGAGCAGCATTGGGAGCAGCCACGTTCCCAGGACATTGGCTGGTTTTCACTCCATCCCAGCATCCATCCTCCACTGGTACCTCCGCTGGGCAGGGACCGTGCCCTGGCACCGCGGGGCAGAGGGGCACTGACAGCCACAGGCTCTTTGGCACAGCCCCTGCTCCTGCACCAGCTGCCTCACAGCCCTCTGGCCCTGACCCTGCAAAGGGAACAGGCTGCACAGAGCCAGAAAGGGGACGGATCCTGCGGCACCATCCCCCCTGCCCAGCACAGGACAAACGGACAGGAGCCTCTTCTCGGTCCCCAGCAGGTGGGATGCAGGCTGGGCACGAGGGACCCCTGGGCACCTACTTCGGACCATGCTGCCTCCCAGCACCAGCACCCTCCTCGCTTTGGGGCAGCACCCTCACTGCTGTGGGCTCCATCCAGCCTCCACCGCTGTCTCCCTGGAAACTGGAGCTGGCAGCAGGGGGAAGGAAGCGGCTTTGCTCCCGCTGGAAAAGGAGGGCAGAGGAGCTGCACGCTCCCTGCTCCAGGGCCGGGATGGGCACCGCTCCACCACCCCCTGCTCGAGGCGCTGCAGGCAGGGCCCTTCCTCCCAGGGGCTCCCCGAGGCTGCTGATGGAAAAGGGGAACAAGGGAAAATTCGAGGAGGTGCTCAGACCATGCCGGAGGAGGACGCAGCCCCAGGGAAGCCAGTGGAGCAGGTGTTAAAGGAAAGATGCTGGATGTTGTAATGACCTGCGGCTCCGGCATCCCTGTCCCCTGCTCCCCAGTGGGGTCACCCCCGGGAGGGCCACCAGCACTGCCTCCCCACCGCTCCATTTCTTGGTTTGATTTCTTTTCCTTTGGAGGTGCACCGGGAAAATTTCTCTCTGGCCAGGCTGCCTCTGCCTTCAGTGACTTTCATATTTAATTACGGAGCTTTCCAAGCAAGGAGACCAGAAACCTGAGCTCCTGCGAGGCAGAGCACGGCTATGGAGACAAACGGGCTCTGCCACGCTTGGCCGCACTGCTCAGAGCCTCATTTATCATTCACCAATGACGCGGGCATGCTGAGCCCCCAGCCCCGGGCAGGGAGCGAGCAGCACCCCCCAGCAACAGGATTTCATCAAGCTCAACCCCTGCACCACGGGGTGATCGGACAGCATCACGCAGCTTGGGGAAGGAGCTGCTGTATACCCAAAGACGAGCACAAGCCTGGGGACTCGCCCAGAGCTGAGTTCCCTCTGGGAGCTTGCATCACAATCAGTTAGCACAGCCCCGGTGATTTATTAGGAGAGCTGCTATCTGCAGCAGCTGCGAGCCGTAAGGCTGTAGTACCAGCATCTGCTCCAGCAGGGAGGGGTTGTTAACAACACAGGGTGATTTATAGGGTGAAAGCTGTTGTTTCAGCACAGGGTGACCCTCTGGTCTGGCTGAGAGCTGCCACCAAGCCCAAAGGGCCCCAGGTCTTGGGGGTGACGAGCTGTGGGTGGCAGCATTGGGGTGGGGGCACCCACCGACCCGTCTGCAGCCCAGCCAGCGATGCCCAGTGCCGAAGGGCTGCTGTAACGCCTGATCCATGCTCAGTGTGTTCCTCCAGCCCCAGAACTAGCTGCCACCCCCTCGCAGGTCTGCTGAAGGGTTGGAATTCCCACCCCTGCAAGCGGCCACCAAGCCCCAAAGGCAGGTATGTGCTTTTTGGGCTTTTGCAGGACACAGGGAAAACCTAAGTACTGCACCGGGCTGTTCAGGAAGCGCCTTCACAATTAAAGCCTGTAAGGATGCTGTCAGACGTTAAAGGATTCATGAAGCCCGAGCATCCTCCTGTCCCAGCCCCTGGGACGTGGGACCAACGGGGCAGCTCCACCAGAGCAGGGCTCCTCCAGCCCCAGGGAAACGCAGGGTGGGTGGAAACCAGGACCCATCGCACCCGCTCCATGGCCACGATGCAGCAAACCAGGCTGCAAGCGCTGCAGGCGAGTAAAGAAATAGAGAACACAGCAGCTGAGGGCAGGGAGAACACACCTCAGCTCCAAACTTACAAAAGAAGCCTTCTTTTAATCTTTTCTAGGGAAACGGCTTCATTTTTTTTTTTGTCTGGAACAGCCAATCAAGCCCAAAGAGTTGCATCCAACTGCGAGAAGGGAAAAAAATACAGGTCTATTAAAAATGATGAAAGACACCTTGACAGTGTCCTTTTAATGTAATTAAAAACCTATTTAAAGGCATGCCAAATGTTTACTAATTAAATGAGCGCTTCATTCTGTAGCCATAATGAAAAAAAGTAATCATGATACTTTTAGCAAATCCCAGGTTTTTAAAGAAATAATTACTTGATAGAAAATGAGTTACTAAATTAAACCATTCTTTACCCACTGTTATTTTTTGCTCCTTTGCTCATTTTGTGCAGCAAGTTGAATCCTGAAATTACCTGGGATGGATTTTTGTTCTGAATAATGAATATTTCACATGAAAGGAGTATAGAAAGAAGAGAAGTAGGAACAGCTAGCGGGCCCCTAAGCCCTAGCTAAAGGGAAAAGGGCTACGTGGTTGGAAAAGGCTGCTAGGTTTCAGCTTCCCCTGGGAGCAGGGTCCTGTGAAAGGTGCCTGCATGGCTGGGCAGCCCCTCCTTCACCTCCACCCACAGCAGAAGGGGCTGTGAAATGTTTCCCACCCCTGCCGCAGGAGAAGAGCTGCCCCTGCACAGAGCAGAGGCTGGGGGCAGGAACACATTAACGGTGGCACTGCCAGGAGCCGGTGCTGGGGTGTCCCCGCAGCGACCAAGGCACACGTTCCTGCCCGATTCACTTTGCTAGGCAGTGGTTTTGGTGTCACATCTGGGGCAGATGCACACAGCAACAGAGAGGTTGGGGTGTCTCCATCCTTGGGGATATTCCAAAGCCACCCAGACACAGTCTGGGCAACCTGCTCTGGGTGGCTCTGCGTGGCACAGGGTTGGACCATTTGGCCTCCAGAGGTCCCTTCCCACCTCAGCCATCCTGTGGTCACCTCCCCGAGGTGCAGGAGGGCAGGAAAGGAGGTCTTGTAGGACAGGCACTGCTGCAGACTACAGCTCTGCCTTCACTTCCCAGCTCTGCACTCGGTTGGTATCGAGAAATCGTGCAGCCTTTGTGCCACACCTGCAAAGCAGGGTCCTCGGCTTAGACCATGCATCCCCCCCGAGGCAGGGCTGCCCCTTGGGGAGCAGCTGGGGCCCTGCAGAGACCCAGGTGCTGCTGCCCCCATTCTGCTGCGACAACCTGGGGCTGCCGGTGCTCCCCTCCATGGGTCTGAGATTGAGCACGGAGGGAGGGGAAAAGGAACCCAGGCACCTCCCATCCAACGGAGCCGTCAGACACCCAGCACAAGGGTCTGGGTCTGTCTCCTCCTCCTGCAAGCACTTGCAAAAGCAATTCTAGCCAAGAGAGAGCTCTTATTTCTGTGCATTGAGCACACAGCACTTAATTGAACATGGCTCTATAAACCACCTGGCACTTATTTTTCAGGCCAACAGCTCTACCTGGCTTTTTTCGAGCGGAGGCACAGACTGCAAACACGAGCCCACTAATCTAAGATGACACCAGCCTGAAAACAGAGGTGGTGGAGGCGCGCGGCGGCCGAGCATCTGCGCAGGCAGCCGGCTGATTGCTGGCTCCGAGGCGCACGGATTGCAGGGGCCTTTGATAGCAGATGGGGAGTCTGATTGCATTTGCTGATAGCGGATTAGGGGGCTTATCTTTGATCTTGACTTTCTCCTGGTTAGCCAATTTCTTGAGGGGCTCTGCAGGGAGGTGTTACAAGAGATTTATTAACAAGATGAACTGCGATGCCAGGAAAAGCTGCTTCTGCAAAATGCACTCTCCCTCTTGTGCATGTACAGACATAAATCCACCCCCTGCTTGAATACACTCAGCATCTTTCCTCCTCAAGGGACTCGAGCAGACCTGCTCTTTCCCTCTCTGTGGACTGGTGGAGTTTCACAGGTGCAGCGGGAAGCTGCTGCAGTCCTCCCTGCCCAGCCATCCAACAGAACACAAAATGCATTTATGTGCCAACAAGGGCAAGTGTAAGCACCTTACCAGTTCGGCATCCAGGGCAGAAGAAACTGTGGGTAGGAGGGAGTAGTTCAGCGGCACAGCATCTCTCAGCCTCAACTCCTCTCGGTTGCTTTTTGGAACCAGCCCGGGAGCCCAGCTGCCCCAGCAGCTAGGGGCATGCACATGCAGCCCCCGGGCACCCGTCGCTTTATTGGGGTTGCCCGCAGCGCGGCACTGCTGCTGTGAGCCCTGCCAGCCCCTCGCACGCAAACCAGCCTGGGGAGAGCTGCTGAAGCAGGGTAGTTAATTTCCAAGTGTTCTTCCTCGAGCTTGGTGCACCAGGCACTCCCCACGCTCCCCAGAAGCGGACTGATGTTAGCAATGGCCCCATCTTGCAGGGGGGGCTGAGACTTGCTTTACATCACTTGTCCAAGACCAGCCAAGGAGCGAGGATTAGAGACATGGAGCTCAAAGCTGCGTCTCTTCTGCACCATGCGCTGCTCGAGGTGATGCTGTTGGCTCGACTCAGGCACCCTCTGCTCCAGGACCAGGACTCACTGACACTGCAGGGGGGACAAGCCCGAACCCCCCTCGCAGACCCACATCAGCAGCCCTGGCCATCGGCCTCGTCCAGAGGAAGGGGTTTTCTCAGCAGCTCAAAGCAGAGGAAGAAGCACCTCTAAAAAACAATCAACAGCTGCTCCATATTTAATCTTACATTTCACTACAAGCTGAATAAATTGGCTTTCCTCTTAAACAACAGGAGCGGCAGCACACACTGTCGTCTGCCAGACACGCCGATGTGCCTGCAGCCTGACAGCATCCCCAAAACAGTGGCCAGGGCTATCTGCTCAAAGTGACAAAACCCCAGGTCAGGTCACAGCAGCTGCGTTGCCTTTTAGCAGCCTGTTTGCTCTCTGAGAATTAACCTGATCTTGTTGCCCTGCCTCCCTGAGGGAGGCCGGGGAGAGGTGCTGCACTGCCTGGTCCCTAATGCCATCGCACAGCCAAAGCACAAGCAATCCTCCGGGATGCAGATCAACAAGCCTATTGTGCTCTCTCCATCAGCACATGGGGTATTTGCAACAAACGAGGCCCCGTGCAGAAGAAGGATGGCACTGGGCGTTGTTCCTGTGTCTGCCTTCAGCCCCAAGAATGATAAATGACTTCAGCATCCAAGCCACAATTCATCTCGGCTGGCTGCGTGCTGCCTTTAGAGCTGGGATCCAAGCACAGCCACCACTTAGCCTGGCCAATTTCCTCTGCTGATGCTTCACCCATGACCCTGGCAGGAGAGACTCATTAATTACAGAGGCTGGAATTGTCTCCCCACTAGATAAGGGGGAAGCCAAATGTGGGTCAGCTGCTGTACGTGACCAACAGAGCAATAAACTGCCAGCAAATGCTGCTACCAACCGGCCCTAGCAGGGGACGACAGGGCAGCAGTGTGCTCAGCTAGCCCCAGCATTGCTGCTGCAGGTCCAGCTTGGTGGGTGGAATAAAGATGCCTTGGGGAGGAGAGATGCTGCCAAACTGGCAGCTGTAGCCAGCTAGAAGAGGCTCCCCACCTGCCATGTGGCTCCTGGAACCTGCGGGTTTCAGGTAGGACCTTGACTCCTGCATCCGAAGCCCAACATGGACCTGCAGCTTTGTGGCTCCCGGTCTGGCAGCCTGGGCGGTCACTGGGAGGGCAAAGGCGCTGTGGAACCCCCCCAGCCAGGCTTCTGATGAATCACACAAAATGCAAGAATGTCAGTGCCTGACACACCCCACAACACCCTCAGAGGATAACGTTCCAAGGCTCTTGACCACCTTCCTGAACCCACAGGGTGAAGCTGCTGCCCCACAGAGGGCAGGGAAAGTTTCCAGGATCAACCTCATCCCCAAATGCACATCCTAACCAGCAGCCTGTCTGCCAGCCGGTCCCAGGGTTTCCACCAATACCACAGCATCTCTTCACCCCTTCCTGTGTTCCCCTTATGCTTCCCACTCTCCAAACTTCTCTTCCCCCATAGCTAGGAGGATTTACTCCAAAATCCAGTCCTTTTCAGTGGCAGAGCAGCTCTTGCTGACCCAGGATTGGAGCAAGGACTTACCTTCATACCTGGGTGCTGATGCAACTCTCATTGCCACTGTGCTCATCACAGGGAGCCCAGCTCTTCTCAGAGCATCTTCAGAGCATCACGTTCTGGCTGCTTCAGGAGGATCCACAACACCCTTTGCAAACACATGGGACAGCCTGCCCTCGCTCAAGCCTCTTCCCATCTTCTAGTACTTCAAAATAGGCTTAAATCCCCTAGCACAAAATCTAAGAGCCCTTCTGCTGTTTCTGTGGTCAGTAGTTACAACAATTAGATCTAGCAGAGTTTTGCATGCTTCACGTGCTGTGCATGCAACAGCTGATTAGCATTACGCACACCCTGCCACCTCTCAGTGCCCACAGCCTCCCACCCGAGCCCTCTGCTCTGAGGAAAGAGTTGCTACAGAGAAGGAAGGAGGGGAATTATGTTGGCTCCCAGCCTAAACAGTTTTTTAATTATTATTATTATTTTTTTTTTAAAGATGCATTTCAAAAAGCTGCTGGCTGGTAACCTCGAGTTCCAAGGGAGGCTGCTTGGCAAGAGCTGTGCTGGATTTAATTGAAAGCCAGCTGCTGGCAGTAGGAGCGAGGAGCCTGAGAGGGCACCTTTCGGGGTACTTTGGGAAGTATTTTACATCCCAGAGGGGGAAGAGCGATTAATGGGTAAAAGCTCCCAGACAACAGCACTGGCTGGAGACCTGCAAGCAATGACTGCTAATTCCAGCTCCGCCACTGAGGATGCCCGTCACCCTGGGCACATAACTTCACTTTGTTTCAAAACTATCCTGCTCTGCAATATTTATCTCCTGCATGAACCTTTTAGGAAAAGTTTATCGACAGAGGAAAGGTGAATCAAGTATTTCACAGCAATGCTTTGCCATAGAAAGTACTGAGCAGTCTTGACATCTAAGTATTATTGACATTTTAAGTCTTTAATTCCACTAGAGACAAAACAACTTCATTTGAGAGTTTGTCAATGACCCAAGAACACGATCATTCCTGCTAAATACAGCCTCTCGTTAAGATATTGACTGTCAAACTGCACTTCCAGCTGCTTAGAATTTAGCAGGGTGTTCCAGCTCCTTTTCTGTGCAGCCTAAGCCCCTGCCAGCTCAAGACTTTGTCAACATCTGAGAAGTTTAATTTTTAATGGTGTAACATTAGACATCATTCATCTCAATACAAAGTGACACATATCCACACAAAGAGCAACACCAAACCACACCACGCTGTGAGCTTCAGAGCCACTGTAAGGACACAGGGAGATGTCTGTGCTGTGCAGAAGCACGAGGCGTCCTTGCTGAAGGCATACAGGTTCATCTTTGTGGACAGGCGAGGCCTGAGCTTTGCTGATCCATCAGTATTAATGCTTATTAACCCATCATCATTTCATAACTCTGTTGTCTTAATATGAAAGACAATCCCCTTGTTTTGCTTTTAGGTACGTTAAGCCTGTTAAATAGGCACTTACCTCTGCCAGGACGGGCTCCCTTGGGTCTCTGCAGGGCCTCCAGACTCAGAGGCATCCACCAGGCATGAGCCATGGGTTGTGCTCCCAGACAGGTGCTGGCAACAAGGCCAGAACAGAATGCCTTCCTCCAGGCACTACCAAGACCTTACAGAAATGATGTGGGGAAAAACATCTCGGGTTCCTCAGACTGCAGGAACCCACTTCCCCATTGCTCTGTGGCCTTTCCGCTTCTCACCTGGCTTGTTAGTGATCATACCTGGCCACAGGTACCTAAGGCCTCTGGCTCTGCATGAACTGAAGTCTTTTGCTTCCATCCCACAGACCCATAGTGTGAGTAAGCAGAATGAGGCCCATATTTTTTTTTTTCCCCCTCCAGAGTTTGGACTGGGGTGTGTAAAACTAAGCAGAACCCGCTTATGGTCTGGGAACCTTTCCCCCAGCCTAGGTATGAAAAGTAAGCAACACATCACTTGCTAGGTGGGGGTGTGGGGGGGAAATGCTCACAGCAGGTAAGAAACAGATTATCCTTAGGCTTGTGACAGCCACAGGAATGCACCCACCAGCCCAGCACTCTGTCCCCAGCATTCCCCAGGTGCCCACAGTTATCAAGGCACATTGTGCTGCCCGGTGCCCAGGAGCAGCAGAAGTGACAGCTCTGCAAGCACGCCAAGAGTGCTGTCCCCAGCAAGCACCAGACAAGGCCCAGAGATGGCATCCAGGGCTAGCCACAGCCCGGCAATCACAGGTCCACAGTGGCAAGGGAAGTCCAAGGTTAAGTCAGCAAGTCCCATCAGCAAGACATGGTCAGGATCAACACAGTAAAAGGCCAGGCACAGACATGAACCTACTTTGTAGCTCAAACAAGAACTAACACCAAGGACCTGAGCTCAAACGCAGGTCCAGAGCAGAGCACAGCGGCCAGGGAGTCATGGAAATGGCCACGTGCAAGCGTGCTGCAGCTATCCTGTGGGGGAAAAGGGTCCTTGTGAGCATCTCAGTGGTATCTACAGTCACTGGCCCTTCTCCCTTGAAGTCCAGCAGGCACTTCAATTAATGATTAGCACTAGATGACATGCCTAAATCTCCCTCAGTACACAGGTTTCTTATCCAGGGAGCACGCATTGAACACAAAGCTTCCACAGTTGCACACTGCAGGTCCTCATCCCTTCCCAGTCCCTGGCAGTGGTGGTTTATTTATTTACCGCCGAACATAAGTATTTTTATTGCTTAGCAAACTTTTAAAATCCAATTGCTTTCTGCATGAAATGAAACTCAGTGTGCATAATGCCCTTTCCTTCCCCTACAGTCATTTTTTGTGTGTATATCAAATCGCAGCAGCGCTAGCATGGAGCGTAGCAAGCGCTGCTCCACGCTGACTGCTGAACACCTGCGGGGGCACTAAGCACCATCCTCTGCCACTGGCTGGGAAAGGGCAGCACTTCGTGTCTTTCTGACACGTCTGAGAATTTGCAGAATTAGGCTCTTATGAAGTATGATTATTATAATTATTCATAAATGTCATTGAACTCTGCCTGTGATTGCTGCTCTATTTCATTCTGCATTAAGGACAGCATGTGAATGGGAGCTCTGGAACATTCCTGTTTGAAAAAGTCTCACCCATGCCGTATTTTCTCCAGAAATTCCAATTACAGCACAAGTGGCTGTTGCACTGGTGCGTTTAGCACTACCTAGCACCCACTTACTGTGCAGCCTAACACACCAAGGAAGAGTAGTCTCACACCCATGCCTTAGCCTGCAGCCTCCAAAGGCAGAGGAGGAGTCCCAGCCCTGCTGGGAGGAAGAGCAGCCACCTTCATCGTGCTGCAAGGCTGCATCACCAACGCACATGGAGAAAACACCTAACTGGAAGTACCAGCTGATGCATGTGTTGTTTCTACCCTGTGGCAAGCTGAGCATAGGAATATATCAGAACAGTGGTCATTTATATCCTATACAAGTATTTTATAACAATATGCAGGGTGGGAAGAAAGTTAATTTATAAATTTAGCCTGCAAATTTTAGATTAGTGTTATGGATAAATTAGCAGCAAGGGAAAATGCTGAGCCTTCACAGCTGTCCTCCACCTGCACTCTTCCATCAACCACGCTGCTTGAACAGGGCAGAAGCGCCCTGGCAGCTTGTGATTCCTTCCACTTCCTCTCCCTTTTAGCACCACGCTCAGACAAAAAAGTGAGCATAACATGCAGCCCGGGGCATCCTCAGTCGTTGAGAGGTGTGATACAAGCAGCAATAGTCACCACCTATTGCTCAGCTCTCAGCTGGACATCAGACTTGCACCTCTAGACAAACACACATAGGGTGTCTGACAGCTGCCTCCAGGCTGGTGTTACATCCATCGCATGGACACAACCTTATCCGCAGATCACAGGGCCAACCAGCACATCTGCTTGTAAAAATGCATCTTTTTAATCAAGAGAATCAGCAATTAGACATTTACTCTGATTAGAAAATGTATAAGGTCACACCAATTCACAGGTACAACTGAAGGACTGCTTGAATGATCTGCGTGTTAGTGTTCTGTCTGCATTGCTAAAAGGAAATATTTCCTTAGTACAATCATTCAGCACTGGAGCAGTTAAACAAATGCTCTGTGCCGGTTATACTTCTGCAAGCATGAAATAATTAATGATATATGGTTGTGAGGCTCTTTTAAACAAGCTATTATCTGTGTAATTGTTTTTTTTAAAAAAAAAAAAAAAACAAAGATTAATAATCATAACCCTCTCTGCAGGTCAGGCATTACCACAAGATGAGTAGCTCTGACAATAAGCAGTCACTATTGCATTTAGTGAAGTTGCTTAATTGAAGCTAATTTCACTAAGTGACCTTAACAAATAGCTGTTTTGCTTCAATATGACAGAATGAATGATTCCTCATTTAAGGCACAAGCCTATTTTTTTCCCCCCTTCATGATTTAACTTTGAAGTGCAAACTCCTAAATGTCCTTTTATCCAAAGATTCAAAGGGCTGAGTGCAATGAAAGCTAACCTAGGAGGTTCCTTTCTATTTGCACATATAAAGGACTTTACAGTCAGCAACTGAATACAGATAAAGTATCTCAGAAATGAGAATACCAAGGCCACCTAGATGTCACACTATGGAACCACAGTGGATTTTTGAAGATTCTGCAAATTACAGAATCTTGAAGGAAAAATGCAGCAGGCAAAATCTGTACTGGCCTCCTTGCATGTGGCACTCATTACTGTTGGCACCTTCCCCTCCGCAGCCATGTTTTCACATACAGCCAGTGCAACCCAAACCACAGCCAACAAAGCTGCTCCCCACTGCTCCCTCCACCCCCTTTGGTTGCAGCAAGACGACAGGACGCGCACTGAACCATGCACTTTAGCCACCCAGTTTCTGACAGACAATAGACCTCCTCACCTACATCTAATTTTAGATAAACAGGACTCATAGCAAGCTACAATACACAATTCTGACAATTTCGTGGAGTATCAGACATACAACACCCGAATTAGAAGATATCCAAAGTTGTGGGAAAGGGTACTGGAAGAGTAACCAACAAAAAATAAAATCGGAAAATTCTCCTTTTGCCAACAGGATCAGTTTTTGAAAGACAGGCTCTTAAATGAACACATGGAGAGGGAATGGGCCAGGACTGCATCGGCCACCCTGATTTCCTTATGACACTTCTCTAGTCTATGCCATAGCTAGAATTAAGTTGCTCAAAAGGGCTGCTTAGCACTAAAAATACGTTTGTTTTCCTAAGCAAGCCCTTACAGGCAACAAGACACTTCAGAGATCCATCAGTCAGGACTATCTTTTTCTTTACAAAGTCACTCCCCGCCCTTAGTGTTTAAAACAGTGATAAGAGCAATTCTGACAACTTAGCAAGCATATAACAAAACCATTGTCTGAGTGTCATTTTTATTTGCATGGCTGTGAACATGTAAAGAAATATAATAAAAAGGCTGTTTTCACTCAATACACTTGAAATCAGTGTTTTCATTAGAATAACCATTGTGAGCTTGTTCTCAATTAACATATCATCAATTCTAACCTAAAAGGCACCTTCTATTAAAGTAAAAAAGATCTCAGCCATTAGACTTCTGCCCAATGTCAAAGTGTAAACAACAGAAAGGATAGCTTGGAGGAAGACATGTCAACAACTGAAGTAACTAAGACAGCAGAGAAAGTATGAAACAAATAGAAATTGAGTCAATACCAGCAGCACCTCCATGCCCAAACTCAACTGAACAAAGCATCCCCTCCACGTGCCTGCTGAGAAGTGTTATCCTCAGTTCAGATTTGCTCTCTATTCTAAGGCGCTTTCTTCCACTCTTGTTAGTGCTTCTCTTGTGGTACTAGCATAATTTCCAAAGTTAAGCTTATCAAAGTCTCATTCTGACTTTATCCACAAAAATGAAAGACTCAACCCTGCTCCTGAACCAATGTGGTCATATCAGAATGACAAGCAGCTAACTCCTTGACTTCAGCTCCGTCCTTAAATTCTGCCTTTTTTTTTCCTCCTTTTGCTGACAGCAGACAATTAAACATTGCTCTAGAAAACCTGAGGTTCTCTTCATGCATGGCTTACTTTTCAAACAGAGGCAAACTCCTAGGCAACCTCCACAGCATTACTTACTGGCATTTAATGTAGACTGTGTCATGGGAACCATGTTCCCCAGCTGAAGTAAACTAGTGGAGTTGAAAGAAAGGCAAGGGGAGCTTTCTCAACCTGGTCAACTGACACGAGACCCTGAATTTATAGTTTTCTACACTAAAATTATTCTCCATAAAGTTTAACCAGCAAACTCCACCAGAAAGTTCTTTCCCATATAGTTTAAACTGGTCACAACAATGTGAAGAACTATACCAGCAGATTTCTTGCTTTTAATAGGCACACCACAAGAGAGTTTCTACTAAGACAGGGACCTCAGTAAAAGTTATGATCCCCCCCCCCCAAATATCCCTTACTAGTTTAGCTGTATCTGCACAAGTTTATAAAGATCAGATTTATAAAGAACATTTTATAAATGGTTCTCTTCCTCATCTCAACTTTCTAATGTAGGTTGCACCAAATTAAATTAACACAACAAAAATAAAAAGACATAACTTAATTATGAATGAGGTTTATAGCTGTAGAAATTCTCTTTGCATACATTCATATTGTATCAGAAGGAAAACCAACTGGCATGACAAAAATGTAGATATGTTTATATGATATGCATGAAGGACTAATTTATAGCAGCTTCTTTGGCACTTAGATGTCATGAATATCAGTTTTCATTTCCTCTTAGCATTTGTTTGAAAAACTTGGATTTGATATGTCAGGATATTAAACTTTAGTAACAATGTAAAAGCATACGAGCAGCAAAAAAAAGGATTTTTTTTAATAAACGCAAGCAAATTACTGTGTAATTTCACTTAAAGATAAAATCCCTAACATAAAACAAAACCATGATACCACAAATAGAGCAAAAGCCTTTTTTCCAAATCCCATTGAAATAAACAGTAAGCTCACAACTCAGATCAATGTGAAATTGTTCAAAGGTCAAGGAGGTAAAATGAATGGGGTACAGTCTAAAGGCTGGTAAATGCTGATAAAAAGATTAAGAGATGGAACGATAATGGATGCCAGTATTTCTATTCTTTACACTGTGATACCAAAAATTCTGACCAATCTAACTATTGTGTATTGCTGTGTGGATTTTTATTACCCAACAAATCAAGGAAACAAGTGAGAAGCAATTGTGTGTCAGCTTGATTAACTGAGAACTGCTTCTTAAGATCAAAAGTTAAAAGTTATATTTAGATAGTTAATAGTGAAATAAAAAAAAAAAATGAAATCCATGAAATTCTCAAAACCGCATCACAGATAGCCTTGTAAAACTTGTCAGAGCAATAATACTTCACTTCAATGACCCAATAAATAGTTCTGAATGCCCTTCTAACATTATCTGATATTGAGTCAGATCAAACAGAACGGGAAAAGACGGAAAAAAAGAATAAAACTTTGATTCACAGAAGTACTGAATATGCACAAGTCCTAGTTCATTAGTATCCCTGAAAGTTGGTCTCAAAATCCTTGCTGAAACTACACAAACTTAGAGATTTTCTTCAATTTCTAATAAAATAGTTGATATAGTTCTTATACTGTAGACAAACGACACAGAAGTTCATTAAAAGGGATCAATTTAAAAAGCAACCTCATGAGAGATATTACCTAGCTAAAATTAAATTGCATCATCTTAAATGCATTTATAAGTTACTCATTACCACAAGACCTGAGAATCATTTTTCCCTCCCATGTATTGTAAGACAAAAGTGTTCCTTGCGGACTTTCAGCCTTTCTTCTCTTGTTGATATGTAGGTGGAAAACACAAATAATCAGAGAGAAAAGTAAGTAACTCCTTATTTAAAAAAAAAAAAAAAAGACTCTTTATCCCTTACGGTATTTGGGAGAAAATACAAATATGTATCAACAAGAGAACTGTAATCACTGACAGCATCCTATCATCTATACGTCTTAGGGTGTTCAGTATATAAATAGTACGGTTCAAATTACAGGATAACAGGAGCGGGTAAGAGCATTGGAGTGCTGCTACTCACATTTTTTTCCCGATTGAATACTGAACACTCAGTTTGACAAATTGGAATGGCTTCAATAACCCCTCAGTCAATGCGTGCTCTCTTCTGTCTCATTCTTTTACAACGTTCATTAAATCTCCTGGGAATACAGAAGGGCTTTCCTGCCTGTCCTCAGATTTCTTGGTTTGCCAAATGTTCAGGTACCCTCTAATCTTCCCACGAAGACCTTATAAGCGCACAGCAAAAACCTGGAGTGAATTTAAAATCTCCTTCTATATGCTTCTAAAATAATTCTTCTTTGCTGTTTTATTGTGCATGAAGACAGATGTGCTTCATGGGAGTAGTGTGTTACATGCCCTGCGAGAGCAAAAGTGACAGCAAATGTCACAGGAGATACCATACTCCCTCACCAAGTTTAACCTTAGTTATGACATGTAGGAGCTACTAACACATACTTTGAGTCAGTTTTTTTTAAACTTGTCTTCAAAAATAAGACATTTGCATTCTGACTGTACATAAAAAGGTTGGCAAACGGTACTTTTCTAAAAATAGTTAGATGGAGTGTCAAAAAAAACCCACACCTTTCTCAGTCTTCCGTATCTGCTCTCAGCTGCATCTTGTTTGTCTGCTAGATGGAAACAAAACTGCAAGTATTAAAGTCACGTAGACAGATAAAATCAAGGTGGGTTGCATTTGCTGCCTATATTAGATTACCATCTACAACAGCTCCAGATTAAAACTTAGCTGCTATGCTGTTCAGCTTGTTTTCACATTTTGCAGAATGAGATTACAGTACAGTGTTCCCAAAATATACTGAATGAAACAGCTTACATCAATTGTTTCAGGTATTTTTAGACTATGCAGTACAATAAACACTGCAAGATTATTCTTACAGTTCACATTCTGAGTCTATTTGTACTTTTAAAAGGTATCTTTGACAATGCTCCCATCACGGATTATGATGAAAGCTTCAGTGAACTCAAAAGGACTATTTGGAATTCTCAGAGAAAGGCCATGTCTTGTGGTCCTTCATATAGCATTACCCTGAGAAAGTTACAGACGCTGTCCCAGTGCAGTTCAGTTCTGAGATGCTGAACTTACAGGCTGTTTTCAACTACCAGTACTTCACAGATCTCAGGATCATGTCTTTAAGATGACTAAGTAAAGCAAATTCCTGTAAACAAGAATTTGAAGACTTTCAGCTAAAATAGTAAGGCAACATTTCCCACAGAAATACTTCTGCATATCTAATTGTTGAAAAAGTCAATGACAAATTGATTTTTCAGTTGTACAGACGCATTCTGTAATATAACATACCTAATAAAAGTATTGCTCATTCAATAGAAGAACTCAAGTGTTTGCAGAACTAGAATATAGGTAAAATAATCTAGGGGAAAAAAAAGCAAAACTAATTTTGTAGTGGATAATAGAGTGAAATTAGGCAATTACACTTTCAGGAAGGTATGGCTCAGAACAGAATTGTTCAATACATAGATCTCTATTTCCTTCCATTTCTAACACAGGATTTTTAAGAACATGCATACCACACTCAGCTGATTAAAGAAAAAAAGCCTTTCAGACTTGGCATTTTTATCTCCCATGTTTCATGTTCAGTCAGACTGATGGCAATTTAGTAGTAGCTTCCTCCATCTTAATCTCTTGAACTTGATCTTTTCACCTTCCCACCTCACTTGACGATAAATGTGCCTGTGCTTTTCCTTATGTTGGACTCAGCATGGTACATCTAAATCAAATGCTGCTGTAGTCAGAGCCACGGGCAAGAAAAGCTGCTGCTTTCCACTCCACTGTAAAGAAGGTAATTGTTCCAAAGAAGCCCACAACCACCATGATCAGGAGTTGCCACTGCAGAAGGAAGTAGTTGCTGTAGAAATATGCAACTGCAGCACAGATGGACTGAGGGAAAGAAACAAAACATGAAAGACCATGTGTGGAGATATCCAGTCCAGCACAGCTATACAAACTGATAGACAAGCAGTTTAACATGCATCCTTTAGTATGCTTCTTCAGAAGATATGCAATCTTAAACTTCATTATACCTCAACATATGCCTTGATTTGATATATAACAGATGTAGTTTTTGCTTGTTATTTAACTAGTCTACGCTACAGAAAGTGAACACCACAATCAGGTGTTTGTAGCAGAGCAAGTGCAGTTCTCCAGTATTTTAAAACATGTTGACTAGAAACGACATAGCCAAGGCTTTAGGACAAAATCCAGAAAGCCTATTTTCAGTTTTACAGCATCACAAACTATTCTATACCAAAATAGCTAGAAGCTTTGACAAGCATTGCTGTTCACTTGCAGTATACCTTTTTTAAGGGTAAAATTTTCATTAGAGCTTGCATAAAGAATCTTTATATTTCATGTCTATCTCAAATTCTTAGGTACCACTGAGAACATATATAAAATGCAGCAGTGCACAAGAAAAAACATCAACAGAAGATAAAAATTCTAAAGCAAGCAACTATGACCTTTTAAACTGGACATACCCTGAACTCTCCTCCCAGCACTAGGTTACTACAGTGTGGCCATCCGTGAACAGCTTCAATGCTCTGTACTTCAGTTTTTCTACTGATACTGATCAACACCGATCTGTCAGTATCAGACAAGGTTAATGCCTATGAGGGAAGTGATCTATCCAGAAGACATACACGAAGACTTTTCACTTAGTCTCCAGCTAGCATAAATACATTCATTTTGGCATTATGACAACTTAAAAACAGCTAAAAAAAAAAACAAACTTATTTCTTCCTTTGTCTACATACCCACTTGGTAACTCCCAATGACACGATACAACATCCGCAAACTCTTCAACCACTATTTAAACATTTTTTTTCCTTTTAACTCAACCCTGTCTCAACCCTGTTTATTTACTTCCTTAAGTAAATAAATTCCATAAACAAATATTTAAATAAAACCCAAGCCTGCTTAACTGTGCTAGTCTTCTGACTTTAAACAAGAGTTCCCCATATTTCTAACTTCCCACAAAACCTGTAATAGCAGTTTGACTATATAACCACAGCAAGCTATACAGTCAAGCTACTCCTACTTGAAAACTCTTCTTCTGTGAAAAATTAACAGCTTCACGTCCTTTGTAGAACCAACATCATTTTCTCAAGCTCATTAAAAAAAACAACCTGTTACGTCAATGATATTCCAACAATCATACGTTCAAAAGGCTGTGTGATGTAATACCTGAACAAACTTAAAGATGGCAAAGGCAGGAGCACTGTCTTCAGAATACAGGAATCCTAAAATGCTGAGGAGTTGGGTATTAAAGCAGCTGTCTCCCAGGCCCAACAGAAAGCTGCAGAATATGGCGACCTCTTTGCTGAAGGAAAAAGTGAACCAAATTTGAGAACCATTCATTCAAACAGCTTACACAGCTACTAACTAATGTATGAGCCTATGAACTATTTTTGGCAGACTTACTTGGAAATGGAGAATGGAAGAAAGTTATCAAACTTTAAATTTCACTGGAAAAGAACTGGGAACATTTGGCTGGCAAAAAGAATAGTTTCATCAGATTTTAATTTCTTGAATGCCAAGACTTCTGTTAGTATTACCAACAATCGATTCTAAACTGAATTAGAATTGCTAAAAGAACTCATTTTGGTGCCTGGAGCCACAAAGCCCACATAGCAATGATCAAAAACTAAGACTCATACGGTGAATTCACAAAAACTGCAGGAATATGAGAGAAAGACCAATTCATGTCACAGAAAAACAGTCCAGTTAAAAAAAAAAATAGTTGCCTTTACAGGCACAAATTCTTACAATTGCAACTTCGCAGCTGTGCCTGCACAAACTGACAACACTATTCTCACGCAAATTGGCAAAGATACACCCCAAAAAAAGGTTGCAATGATGAGATAAGAAAGCTCCCTATATTCTTCCCCTAACATTGAGCAGGGTAAGGCAGACAGAGCATGGCTCAAATTAGATCAATTGGACTTCAATAATGAGCATTCAAAGACTTTGGAAACTAGAGCTGCAGAGTAAGGCTGGCACCCTATGCTATAGTAAAACTGAGCCCAACACTTAAACTGATTTCCTGACATCTAGCACAATAATTTTTGAGCACACCTGTAAGAGTTATGTTCTCAAACGGCATAATTGCTGCCAAATATCCTCATGCTTTTTATTCTTACGTTGTTTAAATTCCTAAATTGGGTGTGCACTAGTAGAATATCTGCCATAAATAAAACCAAGAATTCCTGAAAGCCTTCCCTATGGGGTTAGTCCCTACACAGAAAAGCAGCTTCAAGGAGTTTCCTATTAGAAGTACAAGCTGTTTATATACATCTTGAGATATACCAGCCAGAGTAAAGAGCTTACATACCTTGGAATCATATAAGCAATATCATCTGTTCCTTCCATAGGAGCAATAGGGGCATCACTTGGCATGTTGAAAAAAATTAAATAAAAGGCTATGAAATGGACAATGATGCCTAGCATCACAACAGGGTTCCTGCCAAAGCGATTATTCTTGCTCAGTAAACCAAAGATTCCTCCACCTGTCGGAATGGAAAAGATCAGATAGTTAAATCAGAACTGAAGATATAAAGAACAGAATGAAACTTAAAATACTGAAAACAAAATTATGCCCCATGTTAAAAAACTGAAAGAGATTTATAGACATGAAAACAGCCCCAAGGAGTTTGCCAGACCTGCCAGACCAGCTTGTCAGATGACAGAACCCTTGCTAGAGGTGTCTGAGAAATGCAGGCAGGAGATTTACCAGATGAATGCTGAAGATGATACTTATCCTTTTTGCAAGGCCCCTATAGTAGCCCCTATTTTGCCGGGGCTACTGTTTCCTCCAGTATCACAATAGTATGAAGTGAAAAGAGATGACCTTGTACTTAGCTTTGTTAGCTGCAAAAGCATGCACCTCTCTATGTATCCAAGCTATTTGTCAACAAAAATTGTGTTTAAATGCTGCAATACTCGAGTTTAAACAAAAAAAAAAAAGATATTTACTTAATAAACATTATCTGTATTCAATTTAAAAAAAAAATCAAACCTCATTTAACACAAGTTCTTAAAAAATCTTGTGTAATTTTTTAATTAAAAATAGTTAAGATATCACTTAAATAATAAATGTAAACAGAATACAATTTAAAAAGAACATATCAAAAATGCTGAAAACTCCCAAAAGTTGTGGTTTAGTTTCTCTCATCCTAAATTTTGTGTTCCTCTGCACTAACCCAAGAACACAAAATCCTAAGATTCATAGACAACAGTATTTCACATCCTACTCTGCATTCACTTTACGTGGTGTACTGTATAATTCACAGTGCAATAAGGAACCATGCTGACAATTTTATTTGAGATTTTATTTTTTGTTCATGTAATCATTGCTAGAAGCTTGAAAGACACTATTCAGCTAAACACAAAAACATTTTGAATAACTACATCTTAATCTTTTTTTTTCTTCTAGAAAACAGTAAATTTAGACTCACCTAAAATTTCTCCAACACCAATAAAAATACCAGAGAGACCAATAAGGCTTTTCTCTTCACCGCCAAACCTATTCACAGCACCAATACATGTTCCATATACTCCAGAAAAGAATGTTAATTCCAAACCTTTGAAGAAAACCAAACAAAACTGACAGATGAACTATTACAAAACTTATAAAAAAACATTGCATCTAAGTGTTTTTCCCTAAAGTAACTTTCAAATACATATTTTAATGAGGTGAACATAACAGAAGCAAACAAGAGGATTTTTAAGCTATGTAATTACAAAATTTTCCTATGCCAGTTTATGGAAACAATATTAGAAAAAACTGTCACACTGGTTAGTGTCAGATGCACTTAGGTTCAGTACTGCTGCTGTTGACAATCCCTATATACCCTATATATATAGTGTGCATTTCTACTTTTTAAGAACTTTGGAAATTCATTCAAATGGAAAGTGCCATGTGAAACAACACTTGAAACAACTGAGGAAATAACACACAATTCCAGTTTAAGATTTGTTTTTCCCCAGATTATAGTATTTCTGGGGAATACCCCTGCATCCCCAAATCCTAATGAAGAGGTTAAGATTTCTAAACTGAACTGCTACTTTTCCATACATGCATAATGAACTAAAACTGAGCAAGAACTACTTAAAAAATTCTTTCTTTCTACTGCCATTACTACAAGGAAAGGTAATATAGCTGAGTCCAATATAAGGAACCATCAGTGTGAAAATACCAGCTTCTTAATAGAAATTTTATTTAAAAGAATGCAAAGTGTTACGCTTTATGAAAGAGTTATAAAATATAACTTTCTCTTTCACCTCCTCTGTCTTTTGCTATTGCAAAAATACAGTACGCCATTCACCAGTTTACCAGTAGCAGGCTATCTAACGTGGTACGTGAACTGCAGAGCCTCAAAGCTTTGAGCAGTCTTATCAATCAGACCATAAATTTGGAAAGTAAAAGCTTTTGTTGGCCTTACGGAACTTTGTATTTTCCTATAAAACGGCAATATTGACCAAGAGCCACCAGATGGCAGCAGGTAGTTCTTCCAAGCTGGACTGATGTTTTCCACATACCTTCAAGACCAATTTCAAATTAATCAGGCAAGACTCGACTCCCTTGCCTTATTATCTTGCTTCACATTCCTACTGTATGAGGAATTCAAGTTAGTTAATTTGTGTTAACACAACATCGGAGATGCTGTGAAGTAACTTGCAACTCTGATTAGTAGCTAGTGCAAGCTGACTTCATAGCTACTATCACTTCTTCTAGAGAGTGACTGTAACCTTCAGCAGACCTTACAGCACCATTTATAGTTTATTCACATTTTTAAGCTTCTTTTCACCTGCAAGAGCTAACAACAATTTTTCATAATGGTGACTCAGAGCTGAGGTTCTGAAGATGCATCTATCCTTCCTAACACTTAATTTGAACATTTTGGACATTTCATAGCCTTTTTGTGAAGAAGTGTTTTAGTATATGGCAAAAATGAGTGCAGTTTTATTGTACAGCTCATACTTTGGTCTAACAATGGCAGATCAAGTTTAACTAAAGTTCATAAAAAGAGAGATCCTGTCACAGTAAATACTAAAGACAAAAATAGTTTAAAATGGCTTGATTTTTACTAATAGTCTTTATTTTAGTCTTGGATCTATAGGGAAATCTCCCACACCTCATTACAAGCCTAACGGAGGTGATACTGAAAATGTCACCTGCAAAAATTTTAATTCAAATGCAAAGTAGTTCAATTGAATATAATCTGCAACCTATTGATAGTGTAATGCCAAATCACATTAAAACCAGCTACGTAAATTTTGCCTAACCCTCAATTTGGGTGACTGTGCAGTGTACCAAGCCAAGTATTAATACATCTGTCAGTGTTAGCAGAGTTAGGTGCACCTCTTCTCCCATACAGGAACACTTTCCAGAACATAGTAATGCCATAAATGAGTAACTCATTCAAAGATAACTGAAATATTCAAGCAATGTTTGCAGAGACACAAGATCACAATGCCACTCTGTGGTTATCGGTTAAAATCCCAAACAATGCCCCAACACTGCTACGTGATTATACACTCTGCTTGCTTCATACCTGTGTAGGCTGTTGTAACACTGAGAAGCAGAATCTCTTTGGTGAAGCTTAGCTTTATAGATCTCTCTGTAAAGACATAATAATGGAAATTAATATAACTTCCACTAACACTATTAAGAGCATCTGCACTTTCTTTTAGTTTTGCTTTAAGCAAATAGCAAGTTAGAATTATTCAAACTGTGACTTCATTGAAATAAAAAAAAAATTACAGTGCTAAAAAGACAGACCCTGACTTGCCCTTAATAAAATGGTTTGATCTGAAATCTTTTTTGTAAGAAATGCAAGGGGATGATATTAAAAAGGGAGATGCACAGTTTTCAGATCATTTCAGAATCAGCAGACAGTCTTTTTACTTGTTTTTTTTTGTTTGGTTTTTTTTTTGTTGTTGTTGTTTTTTTAAACTCTCAGTTCATGGTGATTATCTCCAGAAAGAATAAATACTTTGTCTATGAAGATCTCCATGTTCTCAAAACAGTCACCGACAGACCATATCAAACTTAGTGGAAACTGTGGACAGTCCAGTTCAAAAATACTGATTTAAATGGTATTATTTGGTGACAAAATAAAGCAATATGCAAGTATCTTAGATCTGAAACTCAAATTTCTCCTGGACTATACTAGCAAGGAATAGAAGTGAAGTATATTACACTTTCTTTGCTTGCAGTCAAACTTTTTTCTTTGATACGGTCATTTGGAAGGAGCACTTCTGAAGTGTAGCCAGCCAGCTCATACCAGTTATAGATCAACAGCAACTTGCGCACACATTCGGTGGTTCCCAAGCTTTTCCAGCTTTACAAGCCCCATTTCTGCTTGACTGAAAATCACAAATATTCATACAGAAAACTGAATTCCTGTGAGGTTCAAAACTCAGCCCCATATCCCTGTGTGAACTGTCATCTCTGGTCTGAAAACCATTGTCATTCAGCAGTCATTTTCTCCTGCAGGCCAGACCTGAAGTTCTATATTTGAAGTAGATTAAGTGAAATGCATTCTTAACCTCATCTGTCTGCAATTTTTTTGTTCTCAGTGATTTGTACATTATCACATATCAGCAGAATCACGAAGAGCTGGAAAGGATATGTTAGTATTTTTTGAAGCAACTCACGTTAAACAGTACTTACTGAAGGCAGCCACTGCTCTCATCATTTTGTTTTGTGCAGACCTTGGGAAATAAATGACTTAGTCAAAATGGAAAAAAAGAAAAACCACATTATATTGCTATGCTGGAAGGCAGCTGAAGTCATTTTTCAAAATGCCTGTACATTTTTAGGCTGGCATTATACACTAGAATATGCTAATATATCATTAGAAGTTTGAGACTTTAAACTACTGACCACACAATACATTTGCTTTCTGGGCAAGTGAATGCCATTCAAAAATTAACCTTAACAGACTTTCTTCTGAGCATCTTTAGCATCGAGCATTTTCTCACTAGCATACTTGCTGATGTTTTTCCAACACATTCATTGTTCTTTTAATAAAACAAAGATATCTAAAATGATGTCTCAGACAAAACCGCACTGAATCTGTCTGCCTACCTATGCATTTCTAATATATTTAGTAGTGGTATCTATACACTTAGAGAAGATGCAACAAATGTGTCAGTATGCAAAAGAACTTATAAAAAGGAAGGAAATAATTTCTGCTCATTCCATCCCTTAACCTGGACTGATGAGGGCAAGAAAGACTACGAAAGGCAGATACATGTTTAACAATCAGTGAAGAAAAGAGGTAAGTGGTATCTTTCCAAAGGTATTTTCATTAATGGAAAAACTTGATGTGTAGTACCTCACTTCGCCCTTGAAAATGTATCATATACAGAACGTTAATTAATTGTCACTCGTTCAGATACAGACACTTTTCTATTAAATCTGTAAGTTCTACAGGTTGTTCATAACATTCATGTTTCCAGTTCAGAGGAGAAAGCGAAGCTGATGCTCCACTGAGAAGCAAGGACACATAAACAAGTATATGTGATAATAAGTTATTGCCATAAGCACTTACGAGCTGTCCCCCAGGGTTTCATTAGTAGAATCTTCCTCCCCTGGAGCTTTTGTGTCCTCTTGTTTCCTAATCAGAAAGAACAGAACTGTGCCCACAAGACTGATAACAGTCAGAGCAATGAAGACAGTTCTGCGATCACTCTCTGGAAAAGCAAATAAGAGTCATAACTAGATGTGCAAAAGCAATTCAAACCAAGAAAACTACCTTCAAAGAACTAATACAAGTATACTTCATAATAGTGTTTAAAATGCATACTAATTTTCTAACTTACCTTGCATGTGGAGCAAAAAGAACCCAGTTGCTGGCAAATTCCTATCTCAGTTTTACAATGCCAGTAAAATATTGTCATATTAAAGAGAGTCACTTGCATTTTCTGACATGCAAAGGCTATGGCCAAGGAGGAGCAAATTAGCAATGGAAGTGCATAAATTATTAGAAGAAAGTATATCTTTCAAGATTTGTACAATTCGGAGTAGACATAGCAAGCTACCCCAAAACCCGTCAGAGATTTCTAAAAAAACTTACCAGCATCACAAATATTGGCACTGTAACATCAAACTATTAGGCTTATAAACTACAAAGGTCTTAAAACCACTGAAACCTCAGTAACTGACACAGCACATAGCATGTAAATGGAGGAAGGTAATTGCTGCCCTCTGCACCAGCTCTGGTGCACTACCCAACTTGTTTGGCACAGGAAAATCTGCAATACCAAAGTCATTCCTATTTTCAAATATTAGTGAGGAAAAAGAATGCCAAGAAACAGCTAATAACTGTGACTGAACTATTGTACAAACCTGAAGACATTGCCTATGCTCACATTTACTGCACTTTAGCTTAAACGTAAGCAGGAGATTATTCTATGTCAATTAAAAACAACCTGTGTATGACTACAGATCAAGAAGAAAATGTGCTTCATCTTGAAATGCCTATAATGTTCTCATATAGGTAGTAAAAGGAAGGAGGAATTGATTTTTAAACACTGTCAAATCTTCCGATGCCAACATCTATATTTTAATAAAGAGGAGTCTCAAGCCATCAAGAGTGTTTTACATTTAAAGATGAAGGAAAATGTAACAGCAGAACTCCCTCATAATTAATCGTATTCTGTGGTTAGGAAGAGCAATGAAATTTAGAAGGCACGGAACTTCAAGGCCTCCAGATTCAAAGTGTCTCCTATACTTTCAATAGCACTTAAGCTGCTGTGGTAAATATGAGGGAATGTGGGAGCTGACCTTTAAAAACTAACCCGTGCTGTGCTACCAAGTCCAGGTCTGTGGAGAACCTGAGAAGATGCATCTAACAGGCATGAAGAAGGCTATTTATCTCAACAGGGCAGTATTTCTGAAGCCTGATAATTATCATTTAGAAGTCAACATCTTATTCCTGATTGATCAATTCTTCCAACATTTAAAACATGAGGATATTTCTGCTGTAGTCATTCTGGTAGGTATTTTACTTTAAGACTTCGATAAAGAAAACTCTCACAACTATTATAGAACAGGACAATCAATCCTATTTATTTAAAACTTTCCAGCAATACTTTTTTCTTTGTAATTAAAATCTTACAATTTGCGCTATTTCCACTACTGCAGCTTTCTTAGCAGATAACCCTACCCACCTTGCCTTGCTGACTTCAACAGTTGCCAGAAAACTTTTTTCCTTTATTTCACAGGTTAATCAGTCTCCAATCTGATTTAGAAGGGCAGTCTACACTGGGAACTTACTCTGGAATGGGACAGCATTCATATTAGACAGGGACATTCCAGAACACCTTTCCCAACAAATGGAAGTATTTTGGCATACATGTGCACAGGGGAGAATCCCAGTGTAGCTACCATGGAAAACCTTATTCTAAACTAGCATTTTGAAGAACTTTGTAGAAAATATCCTAAAAGCAGGTATTCAAAGTGCACTGCATACAGGAAACCAACATACATAATACAAAGGCTGCGAGTACTGTGGAACACTGAATCAAAAACATCCTCCAAAAATACAGACTATCTGCTATTGTATAAGATTCTTGCTGCTTTCCAGTTATTTCATCTGTTTATTCACATTACCATACACTGAAGGACAGCCTCCCACAAACAAGTAATACCTACCTGATATGTAAGTTTTTCCTTGCCAAGCAAAGTATATATAGAGGTTTCCAAAAAACAAGCTGTAAACAAAAGGGACAGCATAGGTGAACAGCACTTTTTGTGATAAGATTAAGGTTATAGCATCAGGGTAATACTATTCTATGCAAAAATAGTACTGTCAAATTGTGAAATAAAAAGAAACTAGTCATTCTCAATAGAAACTGCTTAATAGATATAAAATTTCAAACACAGTAGAGGATTTCTTCGCCATAAACGTTAGCTATTCATTTGTAGGGATCAATACACAACAAGATGGTAGTTTCCTCATTTTTGCCATCAAAGTTGCCTCTCTCACTGATTTTGGATGGGTATAGCTTAGAAGGCTGACATTATATCTTTAGAGATGATTTTGCAGTGCTTCCCTAGAAAACATGTGCCTTGCCTGAAATATTGGCCCAGCAATGCTAAATTGGTTATCGGCAACTCAAGAGAAATTCTGTTTCTACGTATAGCTTCCTGCAATACATTAGCTCAGAATGAATGGTGACTCAGAACAGCCTTAGAGTGAAATTTCCTCATGTAAAACCATGCATTTTACTCACTGTAAAAGCACAATTAGTTGGGTTTGAGGAAATTGCTACTCTGGTAAAGTACCAAGATGTTAATTCCTGAATAAGAAACTTAAGGAACACAACAAGCATACCACTGTTTCACACTGATGTTCCATTAATGCAGCATTCTATCTCCACAACAGCATTAGCAATACCATTTAGTACAAGTTCACCAGCCTAAACACTGTGATTCATTCCCCTCATTATCTCCGAATAACCAGAATTACTGTATGTGCAGCAGTAAAAGGTATACGCCTTCAGGAGACATTTGTGGACCTGCTGCGACTGAATTTCTTCGATCCCTTTTTGGTCTTGCTGACACTTCCCAACTTCCAACCCTCCTGTGGCAGCAAGTTCCAGAAGTTTCTAAACCATTGTGTGAAGAAGCATTTCACCTGTTCCAATAATTGTCAGGAAGGTCCACAGTGACAATGCAGAACCAAGATGGAAAGTCAGTCTGTGGACTGTGGTCCAGATCGACAGAGCCTATAGCCAGGCACAAGCATACCTGCAGCTGAGCTGGAGACCAGTCCTCCTCCAGCGTAGCCCCAAAAGAAGTAAAGGCTCAGCACAGAGCTTAAATGGGGTCATGGGGCGGGAGTCCCAGGTGAAGCAGTTCAGGGTCATTAGGGCTCATAAGTACACTCAGGGTCCTCACACAAATTAACACAGCCCTCCAAGATCAACAAGATTTCTGTTGCATATGCCAAATGCTCCCAGAACTGAAATGTATCTTTTCAGCAGGTTGAGAGCAGGGGCTTGCAATATGTAGTTTTCATTCTTTTTCTATAATGCACACTAGCGAGAGAAATTTTGCTTCTAACTTTCCCTTCCACTTCACTGACTGCAACATGCCAGTGGAGTATTTTTTTTTGATGCAGTCTCCACTTATCAAAAAATATAAAAAGTAGAATGTGTACACAACTAAAAAAAAAGATAAAGCTTACCTTGACTGTAAGAGTGCCCAAAATACTCCACTGTTCCTTCCGATGTTGTTTTCATCAGAATTTACAGTCAAGCAATTTCCCTGTGCCGTCCATAGTACTGACATATACAAAAGATATTGGTCAGGAAACGGAAGTGTTTTAGAGGTATATTCAAATATAGCAAAGAGTAGTGAGCAGGGTAAGAGCAATGCTTACCAGCAGCTGCAATGCCAATAAAAACAGAAGCAGTGTAGAAACTCCATGTAGAAGGTTGGATAAAAACCACAATGTATAGGCTGGAATAGAACAGATCAGTTTACTGAGTATAGTCTTAAAATGGCCAGTGTTCTTTAGCAAATAGGTGTCCTCCTTCGCTTCTTCTAAATCCTCTACTGTCACCCAAGTGACCTTGAAAAATACTTTAGATCATATGTGAAAAAAGGCAAGCTTTTTACTCCACCAAGCATGTAGAATTTTTTTTAACATAGCGATTAACCTCAGACCACAACCTGAACTGCACAGTCAGCAGTCTGGAAATGCTGAGGGCAAAATGCACAGTGTTTCCAATAGGCTGAATTACTCTGAAGTTACTCACCTACTGATACATGTAGTAGCTCTGCAAGACACTTTGCTTAGCCAGTGCAATTTCATCTAAGGCACAGTATTTGTGTGTTAAAAAATTAAAGAAAGATATTTCAAAGAAAGCAGACAAAAAATCAAAAATAATACTTGCCTATAAAATATGCCACTAACAACCATGGAGAGTTGAGGTCCTACTATTGCAACCACTGAAGGTGAGATAAGGTTTGATGCTGAGAATACTCCATAAATAATGGACATGCTACATAAATAAACAACAAAGATGGTTAAATACTTAAAATAAAATACAGGCTATAAATGTAGCTTGTTTAAGAAGACTGCTCAGTTGATTCCAAAGTATCAGTATACATAACTTAAGCAACTGCCTAACTTTCATATTCAAACGTTTCCTTCCTCTCTGTTGTTAATTACCTTCAATCACTGCACTCTGTCTAGGAATATAGGAGTGTACAGTGTTTCTAGGATTGCTGAATCGAGTCCCAGACTATTGCAGGCCAGCACATCTTGTAGTTTACAACATGGATTTATCAAACTATGCCTTAACAATAGTTATTCTATTTTGTGCCCAGTAGCTCTACAGGAGAATGTACCAAATCCTCTTTCATCTATTAGCGAGGTTTTCATCTTCTGTCAAATACACCATGGAAATTGTAGATATATTTTGTGCTAGCTATATTTTTTTATTTATATTAAGACTGTAAACCTTTCACAGCAGCAACTGGGTTTTCCTACATGACAGATCAACTGATATACAAAAGCTCCCTGATCATGCTTGGCGAGTCTGGCCATGCCAGTGCAATAAACAATCAGAAAGGTATTTTGCAGCTTTAAACCTTGCTTCTCTTCTTGTCTTTCTGATTTCTCCTTTCACATTTACATTGCGGTATTTCCTGCAAGTTGATCCAAACAACCTATCCTACACAAAGGCACAGAGGCGCACAAGGACAAACAACCAAGGCCTTAGCAGTTTTTAAACTTCAACATTCTTCATCTCCTATGATAAAAAGCTGAGAATGTGATGACTGTGTTGTGTTTTTTCTCCCTATAAAGAAAATATGCAAAACAGGCGTGTAGCTTGATTAGAAATTAGTAATTCAGAGCAGAACTAGACTGAGTGTGAGAAGGCCACATTTTAAATTGCTTTAAGTCAGCAGAACATTAGAATCTCTTGAGAGTATATCTCTACCAGATGTAATTATAACTAGCTTCACCCTGTGAGGAGCAAAGTAATAAGAAGATCTGTGTAAATTACCTTGTGTAGCCACTGCCATGAAAGTTGGTGTTGTTTAAATTTGTGATAACAGTTTGCTGTGAGAAGAAATTATATGTAATAATGTTAGAACGTATCTTGTAGTTTGAAAACATTTGCATCAGGTTGAAGTCACTATTAAATGTTAGAAATTATCATTAATAGACTCCACAAAATACTTAATTTAAAGTGTTAATTACAACTCACAACACCTCCACAGTGAAGATGGAGATATTTGGCAGGGAAACATCTATGTCTAAAGCAGTAATAAATATTTTAGGATTATATCATGGTTTCACCAGAGACCTTAAAGTATTTCACAAAACTTTTGTTTCACAAAACACCTCTCTTAGGTAGCTACGTATGACTATCTTCATCTAAAAAGTGGGAAGAAAAGGCTGAAGTTTCACTGTACTCTTAATTTAACCTAACTACTGAGCTTCAGCTAACAGTTTCCATTCTTTCCGTCTTCCCGTTAACAGTCTGTTCCTCTTTTTTTCCTTGAATCAGCTTTAGTGATCATGAGACCATGTAGTTAGTTGGATTGTCTGGCAGATCTGATCGAAAGTCACTTTTAATGACTTTAATGACAATACATTACATGATTGCAGGATCACTAGGTCCAATTCAGTGAGGTGCTGTAAATTCACTGCATAACCGAACTTCTATGATCACTGTGCTGTACTTATGTACTGATGTACAGTATGGTGTGCAATGATTTTAACAAGAACTGTTGTGATTATGCCTATAATGCAGGGAAGGACATTTATACGTCTGAACCCAGAAAGGATTCTTCTCACATGCAAGAAAAGAGAAGCTCTAAGGCCTGTAGGCTCAAGAGGTATGTTGAAATCTAACAGTCCATCATGTATAAAACTAATACCGAAAGCAATGCCAACAACTAAGTTAGAGGATCTGGGCTAAGTATGTCAGTAGCAGGATTCTAAACATTTAACCG
This sequence comes from Anseranas semipalmata, assembly GCA_013399115.1. NCBI lineage: Eukaryota > Metazoa > Chordata > Aves > Anseriformes > Anseranatidae > Anseranas > Anseranas semipalmata. The sequence goes on from VXAA01000756.1 coordinate 3,571,288, forward strand.
GTAAGAGTGCAATGTGCTTTTATTAGTAAATTTGGATTATGTTATTCCCAATTTTGCTTCAGCATGGAAAGATATACAAGATATACTAGCAGGAAATTTCTTATTCAGATGGAACGTGACTTGGCAGATCTAGCAACTGTGGAAGCCTGACTACTTGTCAGATGTTATCCTCATACCGCTCAATGTCTAGTTTGTTAAAGCAGAAAAGTATGTCAGGTTAGGAAAGACACTCTAGGAGGAACTAGGGACATATTAACTAGGGATTAACAATAACATCTTAGTCAAATATTATGAAAGAGACTATCTAGAAAAATCAGAAATATGAAAGATACAATTGTTACATATTGCAAGTGTCAAAACAGACACTTAAGTTCTAACATTTGATATGATTAATTTTCTACTTTCCAAGCAATCAGGCACAGCTCCATATGTAGCTATCATATCTTAAAGAAATAAACTGCTTAAACATCCAGTTAACCAATTTAATCTAGTTAATGCTAAACCAAAAGAAAGGAGACAAAATATCAAAATGTATTGCACATTAAAAAATCCACAGCAAAGCAAAAGACAAGAAAACTGCGATACAAATGTGGCATATTTTGAAATTCACACCTACCGCAATATTTCCACATGTTTGAAAAGCAGTAAATATAAACATAAATGAGACTCCCAAAATAAGTATGTTGAAAAGTTTTTTTGATTCAGGAGACATTTTGTGTTTTCCTGCCAAGTCCTCAGCTTCAGTCTGGAAAAACTCTATTTCCCTTTGAAAGTTTCCACTTCAGTCCTGTTAAAAAAAAAAAAAAAAAAGAATAAAAAAGGAAAGCTTCAAAAATGATGATTACTTTGAGCTACTTGTTAGCTCTAACAAGAAATCTGGCAACTATCTTAAATAATGTACAGCAAAGTCAGTAACTTGGAAAACAAAACAAAACAACAACAAAATAAAAGTACAAAAGGTAAAGATCAAGATTCTCTCTACCTTTTCCCATTAAGTTAACAGAGCAGACTGTAGTATGTTACTTCTTCAAGACATCTCTTTCCACCAAAAGAAGCAGTTTTCCAAATATCAAGCTGGTTAATCAACTCAGTTTCCTGCCATTGTTCTGGATCAGAATTCTGGTCAAAAGCTATTAAATCACCTGACAAAGGAAAGATGAGACATTCGTACACACAAGTCATTTCCATGTATGTTGGACAGGAAATAAGGAACATTTCACAATGCAGATCAGCTGACCCTGCCTAGAAAGCCCTTGTGCACTATGGGAAATGCAGTTTTATGAAAGTACACTTTTTTTTTCCTACTTGAAAGGGTGGAAATCTCCTGATCCTTAAAATAAAAAGATTTGTACTAGTTTTTAAGAATTCTATTCTCTATCCACTAAATACTGGCAAGATTAAAAAAAAAAAAAAAACTCTTGGAAACTCATCTAAGAAAACTGTCTTAACTAGCTGAATTCAAACATATAAAAAGTCACTCCAAAGGGCAAACGATTCACACCTCGGAGAAACCAAGTGTTAAGTATTTCAGTGCCACCAACACACATGCTCTGCTCATCGCTTCTGCCTTTCATTATCTTAGTGATTCAAGAGAGGAAACAGCCTTTATAATCTTTCAATGCTTTCTCTCAAGAAACAACATTCATTTTTAGCAACAACATACCCTTAATATCTTGCTTTACAGTATTTTTCAGTAATAAATTTAAAATAAATTGGTCTTTTAGTTTTGAAGATCTCTGTTAAAACATCAGCAAAATTAAAATGGGATCACATATCTTGTACGGACTGAATGGTTGCTTTTCACTGTTAGTATCTTGTGTATATTCTGTCAGGCCCCGAAGTCAGGCTTGGAGCATTCAGCTAAACCAGACCCGCTTAATTGCCGGACAAAGAGGAAGGGATAGAAATCCAGAATTGAAATAAATGGCAAATCACAAAACTTTACATTTGCTGTCTACAGTAAAGGACTAAAACAAAATCCATACCTCAGCTATCATATTTAATACTATTTTTTAATTCTTAAGTTGTATTTTCTAAAAAATGTAATTTTACTTTTTTCAACAGCTTCTATTTATTGAAGAAAGTCTACAAATCAAATGAAAAGAAAGTCAACAAAGATCAAATGAGAATATCAAGGTGTTGTTTTTAATTCAAGCAAAGCTATCTTCTTTTCCTATATTAAATATTTATAGTTGGGTTGGATTTTTAAGACCAAATTTTTACACAGAAGGAAAAAAGAATGTTTACAAGGAAATTACTGTAAAGATAGGATTTTAAAGGATTGCCAGGAGATGAATCAGAAAATTTTGAATCAAAATTATCTGAGCAGGAAAAGAACAATATAGCATGAAGCAATAAAAATGTTAAAAACCAGTAATAGGTTAATTGATTTATTAAGTCCTTTGTAGCAGGAAACAAATCATTGCTTCTGTGTTTGTATCCACATCATGGCTTATTTTTGTACTTCAGTGTAAAAATGATTATAATAAACACAATTGCAGTAAGAATAAGGATTTTAATCCTAATATTGAATTTGCATTCTCTTTTTTTTTCCCCTCATACCGATGCTGTCTTGTTTATATTCTTTAATATACGATTACAAAACAGATGGATGGAAAATTTAGTTATTACTGGGAGATGAGAACTAGCTATTGTAGTTTATGCTGGGAATTTGGAGCTTTTATTCAGTGCCTGAAGTGACATAACAGCAATTTGGGGGGCAAGGGAGCAGCTTTGACTGAATTCCCTAGCAAAACCCAGGGAATCCGCTCACCATCCTTACACAAGGGCCGGGCTGATCTCCCTTGTTCCCATTCCACCACGCGCACTGCCAACGCTCAGCCTTTACACCCGCCTCGCCAGAGCGGATTTCCAACGTTTCCCAGCTCCGACCCCCCAGGCCTCGATGCGTTGGGTGGAAACCGCCTTGCTACCGGCGTGCGGACCGATGGGTGCCCAAGAGGCGCCTGCTCCCCTCTGCCAGCGCCCCGCGACATACCCCTATCGCGACCTGCCCCTATCGCGGCGCGGCGAAGCCCGGGCGGCTTCACCGGCACCGGCCTGAGGGGAGGCGGAGGAGGCGCAGAGCCCGCAGGCAGCCCGGCGGGCCCACGGACGGCCCCAGGGGCTCCACCGGCGGAGCAGCCCCGGCGCCCCGCTCTCCCCTCACCCACCCAACGCTCTCCCCTCAGCGTCCGCCATTTTAAACCGTCACCTCCCCCCCGCCCGCGCGGGGGGCGCTTCCCTTCGTTAACGCTTTTTTTTTTTTTTTTTTTTTCACGCTGTTGGAGCTTCCCACCCCTCTCTCCCGCCGGAAAAGACAGGCCTCGGCTTATTTCCGTTTTTTTGCCGTTTTCTCCACATATTGTTCAAAATTTCCCCGCCTCCGCTGATTCCTTCCGGGTCACAGCAGAGCCGCCGTAACGGTCACTTCGAAACGCGGGCGAGCCGTTAATTTAGAGGACTATTTCCCGCGCTCCCTGCCTGGCCGCCTCCGGGAACCGCGGCCGGTAAGGAAAAAAAAAAAAAAAAGAGAAGCGTCCGCGTCACCGGCCCGCTCGCGCCAGCCGCCGCTTTCACTTCCGGGCCGGCGGCGGCCATTTTGTGGCGTTAAGTAGGCGCGCGCGGGCGGCGCCCCGCTCATTTCCTCGCGGCGGCGGGCGGGGGCGGTGGTTGCCGGCGCTTCGTCTCCGCTCCGGCCTTAGGCCGTCTCCCTGCCCCGGACCCCGGAGGTGGGTGCCTGCCTGCTCGCTCTTCCCTCCCCGCTGAGGATCCCGCGGCCTTCCCCTATGCCCTGTAGCTCCCCTCCTTTCTGGACTCCGCTCCGCCGCCGTTCCGGCGCCCCCCCTCCGGTGTGAGGCGCTTCCCCCCCTCACAGGGCCGCGCTGCCTCCTCCTGACTCGCCCCCCCCTTTCCCTCGGGTTTCTTCTCCTCAGCCGCCGCTGCCCCTCGGGGGCTATTGCCCGCCATGAGCTACGGGCGCCCCCCGCCGGACGTGGAGGGCATGACGTCCCTCAAGGTGGACAACCTGACCTACCGTACGTCCCCGGACACCCTCCGGAGGGTCTTCGAGAAATACGGCCGCGTGGGCGACGTCTACATCCCCCGGGACCGCTACACCAAGGAGAGCCGCGGCTTCGCCTTCGTTCGCTTCCACGACAAACGCGACGCCGAGGACGCGATGGACGCCATGGACGGGGCCGTGCTGGATGGCCGTGAGCTCCGCGTGCAGATGGCTCGCTACGGCCGCCCCCCCGACTCGCACCACAGCCGCCGTGGCCCGCCGCCGCGCCGCTACGGGAGCAGCGGATACGGTCGCCGCAGCCGCAGGTGGGCGCCTGGAAGGGTGGAAGGGAACACGGCGTTTCGGGAGCAACGCGGGGATACCGGGCTTAGGCGTGCACCTGTACAGCGGGGCCGCTTGGTTTTGTTTCTCGGTGGGGGGGGTTAGTAGTGAAGGCACGTGGAGTTCTCTCGGAGCGGGAGGGTTTCTCCCTGTAGTAGATTTAGCCCCCGGCCACTCACTCTGAACAATGGCGCCCTCTTAACTCATTTTCTCGCCCACGTGGGTCCCGTTCCGCCTTCCCTGTCCTGAAGTAGTCGCCGAAGACTGTTGCGCCGCCTGTGTTCAACTTCTAACGCTCTTTTTTTTTTCCCTCCTGTTATGTTTTAGCCCTAGAAGACGCCGTCGCAGCCGATCTAGAAGCCGGAGCCGCTCTAGGTCCCGCAGTCGATCTCGTTACAGTCGGTCCAAATCCCGCTCTCGCACACGCTCTCGGTCTCGCTCCACGTCGAAGTCCAGGTCTGCCAGGAGATCCAAGTCAAAGTCCTCATCTGTGTCCAGATCCCGGTCCAGGTCAAGATCTCGGTCCAGATCTAGAAGCCCTCCACCTGCCTCAAAGAGGGAATCCAACTCCAGATCCAGGTCTAAGAGCCCTCCCAAGTCTCCGGAAGAAGAAGGAGCTGTATCCTCCTAGGAAAACGGTAATGTACCCCGGGACCAGCACACCTTGCATGTTACTTTATTGTAGCACTTAAGTGGGGTGTTGGGTAGTTCTTAGTATTAATAGCCTGAACCAAGTGGATCCTAACGGGGCACGTTGTTAGCTTTTTTTTTTCTTGAGCAGTGTTTTTTGGTTATTGGTTTAGGGAAATTAATACCGAAGGGCTTTCTACACAGAAAATTTTCATGTTTTGTTGAGAGATTAATGGCTTGGTTTTAATAAAATATTGTATGAGACGCAACCTATGATGAAAATGACTATTTCTTACTGTATTTATCCAACATCTGCATTTTCCCCTTTAAAGCTGCGGTCTCCTGTTTGCTAAAAGAATATTGGCCAGTATTGCAGATTTTAACTGATTTGGCTGATCCTCCAGGGACCAGTTTCTGTGGGCGTGTATTGGAGCAGGTTTGTCTTTAAATGTTAAAGATACACTATCCTTTTATAATGGAAGATCGGTTCAGTGGCCATTATACTGACTGGAGGTAACTGTTCTAGAAAAGTGGCAAATTCATTGCAACGAGAACACGACGGAAACTAGTTTTTCCTCAAGTCCACAACTTGAAGAGGCATCTAAGGATACACACCGGGTGGGGAAAGGATAGTGTGTCTTTAACCCTTCAAACTGTTTGGTCCTGTTTTTTAAAAGGAAAGGGCCTAAGCTAGCTCTGAAGTTAGATAATTGTAGCAAAACTAGTGACACTTTGTCTTGAATGCTAATTAGAGTTTAGTTCTTCATCAAGAAGTACTAGTTTTATAACTTTTATTTAACTTTTAATAATTTATTGTTAAACAGGCTGGTTTCAAGTTAATGGTGCTTTGACCTACAGCCTGATGCTTATTCTTCTTTGTAACTAAATACTTTTGCAGAAGCTTACATTTGGCCTCTGAATTAAAGCAACACACGGGGGGAGGTGGAACACTGTGGTAACTTCTAAAACTTTAAGAAATTAGGCAAAGCCAGTTGAAACACAACTAGAAGTATACCTGAAGTCATCCACACAACTAAAAAGAGACAAGGTAGAAACCTAGCTGAACTCTTCTTTCTTCAAACCTAGATGCATCAGATAAATGAGAATCTACATAAAGGACGCCTTTGGGGGGAAAAGATCGCTTGAGTCTTCAGTCCATTGGAGAGACCCCTGGCACAAGCAACCAGCTGTTGAAAAGGTTATTTTGTAACATTTTGTCTAACTTTTTACTTGTTTAAGTTGCGCCTCAAGTGGCAGATTTTACATTTTATGTGCCATTTTGTTGCTGTTATTCAAATTTCTTGTAATTTAGTGAAGTGAACGACTACCGATTTTCATTATTGGCTTGGATATTTGAGGTAAAACTTCATTTTTGTTTATATAGTGCTGACTTTTATTTGAAATTAAACTGATGGTAACTTGCTGCCTCAAGTTTCATACTGAGGAAATATGCAGCCGTTATATATTGAGTAGCTAACTCTGTCAAAAAGTATTCTCAATTTTGTCTTCATTCCTTAAATAAAATTCTGCAAAACTTCAATTTGAAATTTACTGTAAATGCTTTTTTACTTTGAATTCAAATAGTATCTTCAAATCCAAATTGGTAGAAATCTTTTCAGGTGACAGTTGATATTTGAAAGGATTGTTTTATCAGACTCAATTCTAATCTCTTCTCTTATGTATTTTTGTGCACTAGGCGCAGTTGTGTAGCAGTTGAGTAATGCTGGTTAGCTGTTAAGGTGGCGTGTTGCAGTGCAGAGTGCTTGGCTGTTTCCTGTTTTCTCCTGATTGCTCCTGTGTAACGATGCCTTGTCGTGCAGAAACAAATGGCTGTCCAGTTAATTAAAATGCCTGACAACTGCACTTCCAGTCACCCGGGCCTTGCATAAAAATAACGGAGCATACAGTGAGCACATCTAGCTGATGATATACACACCTTATTTTTTCCAGAATGGTAAATCTTGCCAACATGCATATATGAACTTACATTTGAGAAATGTAATGTTAAGAAAGAAATGGTTCATTCCTTTGTAAGTACTGATTGGTGTATCTTTTGCTTAAGACATCCTGTACTATACCCACTGTCTCTGTAGTTAATATTAAACATTTTTCTGTGTTAACTTTTCTCAACTTAATGTCTGAGTCAGCTTATTTTTAGCTTGAAAAGATTTCTGCAATTATACTGTCAATGTTTAACTTCTATAGAGTAACTGAATGCATTCTACTGCTTCTAAATTTTATCCACTGGGGTTGCTTTTAAGTTACTATGGGCAAACTTACTAGTATTGTGACTAACCCAAATGCTGTATGACTAGTATTGCACACCAGACTATAAACACAAAAATAGACAGGTCTGTTGGACATTGTTATGGAAGATACACACTGAGCGGTACTAATTGCATTTGCTGTGTGCTTGCCCTGACTCAACAGGCTGCTGCTTGATGGTAGCTAATCTTAACAGTGATTATTTTTTTTTTTTCTTGATTTGGATAGCAACTGAATTGTAATGTCAACCATCACATGTCAAGGGTTATTGTAATGCCTTGTTAACGTTATGCATGTATGTTAAATGGGAATGGAAACATCTGAATACTTGCAGTCTGGCTTGACTGAGGATTAAAAGTACTTTTCTACAAACTGAAGAGCTTGTATGTTCCAGGACTGCATGTCTAGCAGCAGTCTACATAGATTCATTTAAAAATTTAAAAGGGGCTGGCTTTTGTATATGAATCTTCAGGAAAGAGCTTCAGTCCTGGGAAACCAATCCTAAGGGGATATTTTTTATCTTGAAAGAGTGCGGTTAACTTTTCTTCATAGCTGAAGTTGTGAATTTAAGTTGGATCTTGTGGATTGTCAGGTTGTTAAGCTATGTTGTGTAGTGGCTTACATAATGGAATTGAGTCTTTGAACTATTACATGGTCTTTGGGAAGGAGGACAAATTTCTCAAAAGCCATAGTTAAACAAATGAACAGCTTTATTTTTACAATGCATGTTTTGAGTACTGCTAAAGGGATCTGCTTCCCAAAAAATACGCATGAGGTTTGCTGTAAATCAGACTGTTTCCTGCAGATCCATGCTAAAGTAAAAGTTAAGTATCATCTTGTATTGGAACCAACAAGTGGAATAAACTTAAGTACCATCCGATCTTGCTAGTGAGATGATCATCATTTCAATTGTATGTCTGCCTGGTAGAGAAGAGCTGGCCAAGTGCTCTTTGTCTGCACCGAACGAATGTAATGGAATGTGGATGTTCTTCAGTTTCCATTTGTAGAGCAAATCTTCAATAGACCAGTCAGCGCTGGGGGGAGGAAATGTCAATGCATGAAAACACAATCCAAGTTTATATCTGCTGCAGTGATTATAGGAGACTGTCACCAAACTTAAATATGACACTTCACAAAACTGAGTTTGTAACAGTTCGATAGTCAACAGTAAATTTGTGGTTAACTGCTTTTATCTGATGCTCCGAGGATTTGGCTACTACAAGCCCCATTCACAATCTAAGAGCAGCTTGTCCCATGGAATCAGTGCAGTTGTGCCTTAACATTCTTTGGTAATATAAACAACCTGAGACAGGACTTAAGTTTTGAGTCTTAAATGTGCAAAAGAATTTACCTTCGGACTTGATAAGTAGTCCAGAATTGAGCATGTGGATTCTTTTCCAGTAAGAAGTAAATTGTAGTTAAAATATCTTCAAAGTCTGCATAGTTTGGGGGAGATGAAACAGTCTTGGTTAGTCTCCAGATTGTAAGAATAGTTCAGTATACCTGCTTACATGAAATAGTAATTGAAAATCAATGCAAAACTAAGTGCATCTGTAGGAAAGACTTGAGAAGGATGGCCTTAAGCAGTTAGCTAATTACTCCATTTTCTATTCACTTTCAGTGATATTTATATGATGGCTTAATATTAGTTACCCCAACAATAACAAGTTCAAGTATCACCATAAAAACTGTTGTTTGATTTTTTTTTTTTGACAGTGTTTGGAAATTAAGTCCTTGCAGTTTGTCTCAAAACAGAGATACCTGAGAGTATTAACAAACCTTTTGGGTCAAAAAAGACATCAGATCCTAAAATAATGTCTACAGGAGCAAGAGAGAGCAACTCTGGAGATATCCGACCCCAAGTGATGCCTATAACAGGTACATGGGGTAGGTTGTTCATCAAACAGCTCTTTTGACAGTTCTCCAGGCACTGAGGTAGCTCTTCACTGTCTGACAGTATCACTTCAGCACCACACTTGGCAGCTACTATACCAGGTAGGCTCACCCCTGCACCAATCTGAAATGACAAAAGGAACCAGTGAACGTAGATGGAAGGGACAGTGTGTGGTCACAGTGTGTCCTGTCATCCCTGAAGCTCCTTAGACCCTGGGGGCCAGGGAGGATGCACCCCAGGGCTGAATGGAAGTTCCTCCAGAGAAGGGGGGGCTTATGTGCACAGGTGATTTATCTTGCTGAAGCTGGGTTAGTGCTACGAGCTGCAGGAGGGCTTCTCTGTCACAGGGGGACTGAAGCAAAGCGGTGCACGAACTGAAGAACATGTTTTAGTGCAACTTGCAGGCTTTATGAGCCTGCTATCTCCACTCAAGCTGCACCAGAACGAGGAGGGGTGAGAAAAATGGTGTAGAATTGGTGTAATAGCAAAAAGTGCACCTCCGCTAAGGGAAAGGGGGGAGCGCCGCAGCTGCGGGGCGCGGGGCACAAAGCGCTGCCGCACGTTACCTCCAGCACCCTCCTGCCGGGCAGGGTTCTCCCGTGAAACCACACGTACTGAGCCAGGACCACGGCGCAGGGCCACACGTACATGCCGTACCGGGGATCCAGCACCTGAAACACACCGGCGCGCCGCTGCGAACGGGACCGAGCCTCCCGGCACGGTGGGGAAACTTCGTGCCGGAACGCCCTCCCCGGTTCTCGGTTCTGTTTCCCCGCTGCCCTCGGGATCTACCTCGGGGATGCGCAGCGCCAGCGCCTCCCGCCGCCGCCCGCCGCCCGCCGCCCCCTCGGCGAAGCGGTACCGCCGCACGCCGCCCCCCCGCCGCGGCTCC
>VXAA01000756.1:3581670-3599478 GCA_013399115.1 Anseranas semipalmata
AGCCCTGAGGGGAATGGGGGGGCCCTGAGGGGGGCCCTGAGGGGAATCCGCTGGGAACGCGGAAGCGCCGGGGGCCGGGGTTACCTCAGAGCTGCCCCCCCCGGGGGCGGGCTGGACGTGATGATTTTGGAGGTTTTTTTCCAACCGAAATGAACAACCGCTGGTGTTAGCGACGCGGGGCGCGAGAAGTAGGGCTGCAGCCTTGGGGAGCTTAAAATAACCTACGGGCGGCTCGCTGTCCTCGCGGTGTGCCGAACGATTCGGGGAGCGCGGCTCTGGGGTGTTCGTCTGTCCTAATGCTTGCTCTGTGTTCCCCTCTTGGTTTCCCAGGATAACGTGGAGAGGGCGGATGCACTCCAGTTAACAGTGGAAGAATTTGTTGAGCGTTATGAAAAGCCTTACAAGCCTGTAGTCTTGCTGAATGCGCAGGCGGGCTGGTCTGCCCAGGAGAAGTGGACTCTGGAACGGCTGAAACGCAAGTATAGGAACCAGAAGTTCAAATGTGGGGAGGACAATGATGGTTATTCCGTGAAGATGAAGATGAAATACTACATAGAGTATATGGAAACCACACGTGATGACAGCCCACTGTACATATTCGACAGCAGTTATGGCGAGCATCCCAAGCGCAGGAAACTCCTGGAGGACTACAAAGTACCCAAGTTCTTCACTGACGATCTGTTTCAGTACGCGGGGGAGAAACGAAGGCCGCCTTACAGGTATGGTACAGTGACAACAACATAAAACCAGGTATTTTCCATGTCATTAGTTATTCCTACATAGATATGGTTGCTTTATATAAAACAAAGTGGCAGTTTTATGTCAGCTGTTCTGAAATGAGCGTATGCCTGTAACCCAGAAGAAGGGAAGAACTGATTTGTGTATCAGGATTTCTGGTTCTGTCACCAGTGTAGTTACTAGGTTTTTGCTGTTGTTGTTGTTTTAAGTTAGTTTACCTCACTTTTGTGATTTAAATAAAGAAATGCATAGTTCCTGAAAGCTGTGAAGATTCGTTTCTTGCTGTATGTGAAGTGCTTTCTGGCCTTCAAATTTTTAAGTACTTCGGGACTAGCTCCTGGGTTTTGCTGCAGTGGCTTATGTATGGTGTGGGATTTCGTTTAATTATGTCAGTCCTTTTAAGGTAAAGATCTTAAGCTAGATTAGTATGAAGTGTAGAGACTAGTTCTTAGCTCCCCTTCAGATGATGTTGACATAGGACAATATTTTCACATCTGTGTAGTCTTTTCAAATCTTTGTTTGCATCTGGTTTGAAAAGGATGGAGATGGCACTTAATTCCTGAAATCAGGTGCAACAACCTTGTATTTCATCCGCTAGATGAGAAAGTAATTTCCATTTGCATTAATATAATGCTTCATAGCAGTATGGGAATAAGCTGAACATTCCCAAGTAATTAAAGACTTTACAGCCACATTATAATTGTCAGAGAATGCCTTGCCCTTTGAGTGACATGAGGCTCTGATGTGGGTTGGTTTTTTTTTGTTTTTTTTAAATTTAATAGAACAAGTAATGAATAGTAGTACTAATGACTAATAGTTCAGTTGTGCTTTTTCAGGAATGTAGTGTGAAACTAGTTCTATTTAAGAGGTAGGTATTTTTACAAAGTTGTAACAGAACCTTTTTATCATTAGCTTCTTAGAACATACGATGCTGTGATCAAATGCAAAAGTGCAGCGGGTGTAGTCTGTAAGTATCCGACAGCAACTGAATACACTGACAGAACTAGGAATCATTTATCAAAGTTATAGGTAAACTAGATAATCTAGCTGTGACTCACATTGATATTTCTTACCCCCAGACCTTCCCCACCCACAGGCATGTGCTGAGCTCATCACTTGTGATATTGGTGTCCACAGTTCCTGCGCTTTGTTCTGGAAAATGTGGGCTTGTTTGAGGCTGTTCTCTTTTTTTTTTTTGAGAGAGAGACAAGTGATGCAGTAGAGCACATCTGATGCCTCCTGGAGGTAGGATTTTTGTCTAGGTACAGAAATGGATGGAGAATATTCAGTAGTTCAATGGCATGACTGAAAATTCAACCGGAAGTGATGTTTTCTAATCATGTGACCAGGATATGCACTCTATAGATTGACTTCTGGGTTGAGAGCTGTGGTAGTGGATAGGTCTTAAATAAGAACTCAGGCTGTTTAGACCATCTTTATTGGAGTTGTTCCTTCCTAGAATAAGGGCAGTAATTCTTGAAGCCATTTACTGAAGTAACTGTTTTGTTTTGGGGCATTTGTTTTTTTTGTTGTTGCTGTTGTTTGCTTTTGAGTTGAAGTTATAGGTCTTGAAGTTTTTAATGGTAAATTTGATGTGGCCAACTGGGTTATGTTCGTTGTAAACTGAATTTCTGCAGAAAGATGCTGGTAAATGAGCGTGTTGCTAAGTAAGAATTTTAAGATCTTCCTTGTGTAAATTCAGGTTGTAGCCAGAAAAATTGTACTGAACAGTGTTTGTCTCTGTGTACCAGGCAGATCTTTGAGTTTAATTTCTTCTGACTTATTAGTAAAAGCTTCTACGGTTCTACTTGTGGTTTAATTAGTTTTCCAAGGCTAATAGGAATCTAAAGAGTGAGTTGACAATAGAAGTGACAAGCATCTTGGTTTTTATGGCTCCTTCATGAAGTAGGAAGTACACAGCTTGATAAAGAAACTTAAAGTCCTGTAGTTGGTGCTAGCAAACAATACTTGGAAACCAGCTTAATTTGCACCTGCACTGGAAGGGGGAGATGGAGTGTTTTGTGACTGGAATATTTTCTGAACCTTTGAGCTCCTCTTGCTGGGTATCACCTGCCTGTTAGCCGCACAGTGGAGGGGTCTTGGTGGAAGAAGACTCAAATTCATGGTGCTTTAGTTTCTTCCCTCTAAACAATTATTGCCGTTTCTTCCTCTTGCTGTGTGGTAATAAGTCACCTGGCTTACCCTGTTCTATATGGTATAGTAGGTTTTACTGCTCTGTTACAGAGCAATCGAAGGTGCTGTTGCTGTTAAATATCTGTAGCAGCTAAACTCCACGGGGAGAAATAAGCTTTGCAAACTGGGAATGAAAATGTACAGATGAAATCCTGAATGGTCACTGAAGAATAAGCCCCAGCTAGTTAAATACTGGAATAAAAAGCCTGTTGTAAATGAACAGAAGGCATACAGGGAGACCAGGGTTGCGTAACTTCACTCTGTTCTTTATTTGTATTGCCTTTTGTTTGTTCCTCATTGTTCTGTAGTTCTGGTTCTGTTTATGAGTAGCAAATTTTAGACAAACAGCATTAGGAGAATCCTCCTGCATAGTAAGAACCTTAATGCAGGCCTTTGTGACTTAATCACGTTCATAATCATTGCTGCAAAAATACGAAGCCATGAACCTTGAGGTCAGTATATATTTTATTGAAGAACTGCTTATATTTCATAGCTGTATTTTGTTTTAAAAGGCTATCTTCACTGTCTTGGCCCAGAGACCTTCCTGTCACAAGTAATTTTGGTTCTTAGGTTAAACCCGTGTCATATCATTTGCTGTAGTATGAGCCTAACAATCTCAAGAAGGTAAATGAAGAAAGCAGTCAAGGTAATTACCTTGATTTCTAACCATAAGAGAAGTGAACAGCTGTAAATGTATGTCTAAATGTGAAGAAAAGAGAAGGTAGCTACTTGCTTTGTGACTGAAAGATGTTTTTTTTTCCCCTCCGTGCAGATGGTTTGTGATGGGCCCGCCTCGTTCCGGCACAGGAATTCACATTGACCCCTTGGGAACTAGTGCGTGGAATGCCTTAGTCCAAGGACACAAGCGTTGGTGCCTGTTCCCCACCAGCACCCCCAGAGAGCTGATCAAAGTGACGCGAGAGGAGGGAGGGAACCAGCAGGATGAAGCTATCACGTGGTTCAATGTCATATATCCTAGGACACAGCTACCCACCTGGCCCCCTGAGTTCAAACCCCTGGAAATCTTACAGAAACCAGGGGAGACGGTCTTTGTACCAGGTATGTACAAATCTCTCCAGTAAGCGAATCTGGGAGAGAAAAGTATATTTTTAATGTGTGTGGTAGAGATAAAGAGAATATTTCGGGTTTCTTATGGCTCATCTCTTACAAAAGAAACTATTCTGAGCTGTTTCAAAAGGGCTATATATTGTGAAGCTCTCTTTGAGACTGTTCAGTTATTTTCTGAATGTCTTGAAATATAAATGGCCTGTAGCATAGGATTGCATGTGGTACAGATGGCAGAACAAATGGGAGTTGAGTTGCAGAATCATAGCAATGTGATCCTGAACTAAATTGCATAAATAGGAAAAGATCAAGGCATAAAAGAATAAAGCTGATTGAGTATCAGTAACTCTCTGACAAAAAAATGTTTAAGTTTATACGCACTGTAGCAAATTCATTAGTGATTTTTTGTAGCCTGGGTAGTCTGACTGCATATGATTTTTTTTCTTGGCTGTGGGGAAAGAACTGCTTCAAGTCAGTGACGCATTCCGCCCACTTCTCTGTGGTTATGCTTAATCTTGTATTTGAAATCAAAAGTTAAAGAAAGATCTAATAAGGATGCCATTCTTGGAGGGTGGCTGTGCAACCTGTCCCCATTGTAACTGGGAGATGAGGTGGCCAGTGGATAAAGTGGGTGAGTTCAGTGCCTAAATTCTAACCTCTAAATCTTGCATCATTTTTGTGCAGCATGCCACATAGCTTCTGTCCACATTGCTTGTCTCTAGTGTACAGCTGATTTCATGTTTGAAGAGTGCCTTGTGATTGTCTTGGCACTTATTAGTGACTCTTCAGTGTACCTTCTGTTAAGATTTTGTAGCTGTTGGTTTCCATTAAACTGTTTCCTTAGTCTTTTGAGGTTATAAGTGGGTTGTAAGAACATCGCTGCCTATTTTTATCCAGTGTGGGGAAACAATTTGAATCTATTTTTAAATGAAAGGTTAGTCTGTAATCATAAGAACCTTACTAATTCAGCATGGAAAGTGTTCTGTCTCTGTGCTGTCTGGGTTACAATGGCTCTTGCTATTAAATAAGCTGTCAGCAGCCAGTGTGTTGATGTCAAGTCAGATCTTAAGTACTGTTCATGAGCTGGATAACTTGGTCAGAGCATTGTGCAACGTTCTGTAATAAGAACTTGTAGAGAATTGGAACGAATTCTGAAATAAGACTGAGGACAGAAGATTCTGTGGCAAACTCATCTGCGTTCGGGAGATGAGGTCCAATTTCCACCTCTGCTATGAGAAAAAGATAGATGGTTATTCTTGAATGTGCTTTCTGCTGTGTAGCCAGAAGTGGTCATTGGTGTTGTATTTATAGGTGGCTGGTGGCATGTAGTTCTCAATCTTGATACGACGATTGCCATCACACAAAACTTTGCCAGCTGTACCAACTTCCCTGTGGTGTGGCACAAGACAGTAAGAGGGAGACCCAAATTGTCACGGAAGTGGTACAGGTAAGAGATTTAGTAGTTCTGTTTTCATGTTCCCTATTTAAAACAACAAAACAAAACTGTTCACTTACATGCAGTGTTACTGTTCAAAGGCTAATGCTGAAATTTGAACTGTGTTTAGGATCTTAAAGCAGGAGCATCCTGACCTGGCAGCCTTGGCTGATTCAGTTGACCTACAGGAATCTACTGGTATTGCTTCTGATAGTTCTAGCGATTCTTCCAGTTCCTCAAGTTCCAGCTCCTCCGACTCTGATTCAGAGGTAATGTGTTTTTTACTATAGTAAGTAGTCTATATTCTGCAGTTACAGTTTTTTACATACCCAATCATGTGTTATCTTGAATCATAATCCACACCCTAAGATTCACATCTTATGGAAGAAATTAATAGAAAGCAACTAAAAGAAAAACACACATGGTGGAAGAATCTGTGGTCCCAGCAGGTTCTGTTTGCTGAAGCTCATCCTTGTATTGCTAAATGAATTTGGCTTCTTTGATCTATGTTTATCTAATTTATAAATCTGTCACTTGTTTTGCTAAGCCGTGCTTGTATAAAGTGGCAGCAAATTGGATGTTTTTCAAATGGGAAGGGGAACAAGGTCCAGAACAGAGACTATCAGATATGACATGGGAATTTTCTAAGTGCCTATAGTGGCATAAGCATTTCGGAAGGTGCTGAATCTGCTCTTAGAAAATTAGATCCTTCTAGGAGCCAAAATGAATGCATCGATTGTCTTGCTACAAACCTGCTTTAGTCAGTGACCAAATCTGAGAATATGCCTGTTTCTGGGTTGTAATCACTTAATTTAAAATTGATTTCATGTGTCTAATCTAAACTGATCTTTGAATTTTGATTATTCGGGGTTGCTGAGGTAGCTCTTGTGCTGAATTCCATAGCACAGTTTGCTAGGTCTCTAAATTCTGGTTTCATCTCTTCATACTTTAGTGTGACTCTGGCTCTGAGACAGAGGGGATGATGCACCGGAGGAAAAAGAGGAGAACGTGCAGCATGATGGGTAACGGTGATACAACTTCCCAAGACGACTGTGTGAGCAAAGAGCGCAGCTCCTCCAGGTGACCCGATGGCAACTGTTTTTCTTTTAACAAGCAAAAGACAGTACAAAGGCAGAGCTCGCAGAGTTAAGATAGGGCAATTCCTGAGGACAAAGGGATGGGGAGAGCAAGGGGTCCTTTACAGAATGTGAAAAAAACAGTTGGCCAGTGAGTGATACCCTCCTTCCATGAATTATTTTAATTGCTCCAAACAGAAAGCTAAGATTCTTAAAGATTTTTAAAAAGAAAATGAGTTTTTTTTACTTTATTTAATAAACAGTTTTATTACTTTTCCTAGTTGTCTTTTTAATAGAGAAAGCTTTTTTTTTTTAAATGGGAGAGGTGGGATATTTTTAGTGTGCTCTTTGAAGAGCACAAGTAAAGGATGAACAGTTAAAGATGAGGAATGGTCAAGCCAGACTTGGTTTTGGACGTCTTGTTGTCCAAACAGAAAATCTTCGAGTAGTTGTATGATGTCTTTTGTCTTATTGAGGCCTGGATTGCTTCAGTTTGGCCCACTGTTTTATCTGTTAAAGGCAAAATTCAACCAAAATCCCAGATGTCTGTTTTTTTTTTTTAAGTAAGCTTCTAGTCAGTCAAGGTGGATGGAGGGAACACTCACACCAAGAACCAAGAACAGATCATTGCCTGGGGTAAAATTAATGGGGAAGTTCTCTGGAACTGCCAGGCTAAAAACAGAGAAACGCTGGGAAATTGGGAGTACACTGCAGGGGAGAACAAACATAAAAGGTCTTTGCTAAATGAAGCATTTTTCTCACGTAGAAGAGGCTTGCCAAAATTCTTAAGCAAACTCCTCATGGTTTTCTTAACCAGTGCTCCTGTATTAGCTGCCTGTCTGCATTAGGGTGCTGCCTAGTTACTGAGCTGTTGGATGCTCCACGTTTGGCATGGATGGAAGTGCTGTGGTGACTTTTTGTGTGGTCTGCTAAAGAAGTTGTGCAAAAGTAATTTGTCTGAGGAAGTCCAGATTCCCAGTGTTATGTCTGACCTCCCAGTGCCGGGTACTGCCTAAAGACCTGGTTGCTCCTGCACCAGGATCGCTATTTATCTTGCTGTGATATATTGCTCTCTTGTTTTCAGGAGTTGCTCATAACTGGATACAATTGAATTAGAAGTACAGAGCATCCTTAAACAGAGTGAACTGTACTGACTGCTTATTTTCCCCTGGAGGTTTCAACAATTTGTTTATGATGCTGACAAATCCCATTTCAGCAGCTAGTTGTGATTTCAGGCTGGGAACAAGCAGCAGGAGATAACAAATCTTAATGCAGACCCTGCTGAAAAAAGAAAAAAAACTATAAAAACACAGGCCACATGTGCAGATCTGCTCTACTGAAAGTCCTGTGCATTTTTAAATTCTTTGCCCTTCAAATTTTATGATTATCTTAACTATTAAAAATGAGCAGCTTGTGTAGAACCTCCTCTTCCTGGGTTTCACTGCTCTTCTTCCTATGTGTTGATTGTTCCTCTCTGTGAGGATGGGTGGGATTTCTGCTCCAGCTGTGTGATGGAGTAGTTAATAAAGAGTTCCAAACATAGAATCTTATCTAGTTTGTACAATCCTGTGGGAAGTATAAGCATACGATTAACCTGCATGCTGTGATCTTGTGTCCTGGTATGAGGGGAAATGCTATAGTTGATGACAGGCAGTTGTACCTTTTTTTGACAGGATTAGGGAATCTTGTGGAGGCCGCAGTTACCCCTGAGAGATAACACCCGCCTAGAGGCAGCTGCCGATTGAAGCTCCGTTAGCAGCCAGCCAGCTCTGTTCTTCCCCCTTCTGCTCCTGTTTCTCACAGTCCTTAAGTTTTTTGTCACTCTTCTTCAATCCAAACATCCATCTTCATTATGTGCTGTCGAAGGTTGGCTCCTTACTAACTTAAAGGGGAACTCCCCAACTACATTATTGTGCAATGCTTTGTCCCCTCTGCGCCCCAAGTGAGTGCACTAATAACCCATCTTTGGGTAAGGACATGCCAAGTATTTAATGGTTCACATAACTGGCAAGGAAGACAACGGTCAGTTTTTAAAGAACTCTTTTTAAAACCAGCAGGTAAATTTAGAAACCTGCCTTGCTTTGACACTGTCATATGTTTACATGTTGTCCTGTACACTTGAGGAAAGGAACACCAGCCCTTCTGGCCCATCTGAACGTCTGGCGGATCTCGCACCAGAATTTCAGGAAAGGAAGGTGGTATGTATGCTCCAAACACTGAAGCAACTTCAGTGGAGGTGACCACCCAACTGAAGCATCTTTTGTGGTCTTAATCTACACACATGCATCTAAGGTGTAACACGTTAACCAGTAATGGTACATTTACTTTTGCTCTGTGTAGTAACAAAGATGCACTAGCACCTTGCGATAGGAAGCTCAGTGGATCAGGAGAATCCTGGAGTTTCTTGCACAGCAAAAGCAATGGGGAAAAAGTCGGTATTTGCAGGTAATTACACTTCTTTAGGTGCAGGTGTGATGTTTAGCACTGGGCAACAACTGGCAAAGTCTGACTCTTATATGGCAACAACAGCTGCTGGGCTTTAAATACCAAACAGTTACAAGGCCATGGGCTTGTTCAGGCCAGTGCAGTTCACATACATAAATGGCTTTTCTTTGAGGCTGTGGGTTCAGAAATTTCCAGAACTTGTGGTGCCAATTTTAAAGGACCGGGAGGGGGACATTGTTTTATGCTTTTTAAAAATGCAATGTGATGCTTAAGTCTGTGTAGATGCGTTTGTATTATGCCAGGTAAAGCTCTCATCCCCAAGGGATCTGTTGGAGCTGCTGTTTCACAGGGGCTTGTGCTGGTAGTGTCAGCAGAGTGGTCTGTCTTGCCGAAGGTGTGCTGCAAGGAAGCGATCCTTCTTTTCTATCTGAACAGCGCAGCCAGAGGCTAGGTGCATTGGGATGCTTCCCTGGGTG
The DNA here is from genome assembly GCA_013399115.1 of Anseranas semipalmata. Taxonomy (NCBI): domain Eukaryota; kingdom Metazoa; phylum Chordata; class Aves; order Anseriformes; family Anseranatidae; genus Anseranas; species Anseranas semipalmata. The sequence goes on from VXAA01000756.1 coordinate 3,591,099, forward strand.
CTCTCCTGAGACCTAGGAGGTGGGTGTTAGATCTCACATCAGCCGTTCTTCTTTGGGAGAGGAAACTTGAAAAGAGAAGTGGTGTGCATGTACTAATCATGCGGTAATGCCCAGACACTGGTAGCTGAATTAAAAAGCAGATTGGCAGCCTTAATTGTGACTTTCTTATACATGTTGGGTTTGATGGAAGCCAGAACATTGCTCTTCTGTTGTTTTTTGTTTTGTTTTTAAGCCTGTCTCTTCCTATTTAAACAAACTCTCCCTTCTTGGAGACTGGGCCATATCCTATTGTACAAGGGAATCCTAACTAAATTTGTCAGGATCTCTGTTTCTGAAACTTCTGTACCAGTCAGTTCATGTAGGAGCAGTGTGTTGATGAAAAAATGGAGGGAGTGAAGGTTTACTGGTGTATTCCTTAGCTGTCCGGACTCCTGAATTTCCTGTAATAGCCAGACATAAGTGAGCGTGCTTGCTCTGTAGAGTGCTGCAGATTCTTCCAGAAGACTACTTCACTTTGAAAACTTCCCAAACTACTAGCATTTCTGTCCAAGGTTGCCTTCTTTTCCTGCACAGTTGAACAGCCTGGGAGCCTGCACAACCCATTTAGTGCTTCTCGGAGAGAACAGGCCTCAGCTGCTGCCTTTTGGAAGAATGTAGGGGCCTGGAGAGGCGAAGGCTCAGAAGTCTCAACTCTGTCCTGGTGAGGCGAGCCCTTAAACAACTGCCTGCTGATGTTTGAGCAGAGCTGCCTGCCCTCTTTGGTGGCTTGACAGTTAGTATATGTGGAAGATGGTTTATGCTGTAGCTTGCTGTTGTTTGGCATGCATGGTTCAGCTTTGCCATCTTAAAATCTTATGCATGCTTGAAAGGCTGATCGCTATGCCAGGAAAACCACACCTATTCCACCAGAAACACAGTGGGAAGATCCAGAGCACAGAGTATTCCTCCATGCCTGTGAACTCTTCATGGTGTGAAATAAAAGAATTTCAGTTCGAAGCCTGTGTTTGTTTGACGTCCCTTACGGAAAGGCAGTGTGTTTGAAACAGACTGCAGGCATCAGGATACCAGCAACACTGTACTGACTTCTCCACAAGGCACCTTCTGATCTGGAGCAAAGGTGTGTCTGCTTAGGCTACCTGGGAACTGGGACTCCTGGGATCTCTGGTTCTTCCACTTACAGGCTCTTGCCTCAACCGAATTGATGAGCTTATGTCTTTGTTTCGTTAGATGGGAAAACACCTACCTCACAGGGGTGTTGTGAGGCTAAAATGTAACTACTGTGTAAGATCCTTTGACGTCCTCCTCCTGCTAGAAGTGTTCCAGAAATACTAAGCAAGCCGAGACTTCCTAACCCGGCATTAGCTTCTAGCAGAAGATATTAAGGATGTTGTATAGCAATTTTGGCCACGTGGTGTTCTGTGGTGGGCCTTCCAGAATTGCTGTGTGGTACATCAGTTGAGGCAGAAAGGCTCTTTGTTTAACTGTTGGCATTTCATGGCCTGCTCTAAACAGGAGGTTCTACTAGATCAGGATTTTTTTTTTTTCAAGTGGGACTGGATAAATTATCTCGTATCAGGGAGTTGGCCTCACTGGCCTTACAGGAAGGCGGGGGTGCTTCCCAGGCCCTCTTTCCAAGCCACGTGTGTTGGGCATAAAGTTAAAAACATCTCCCCTTGTGCCTAGGTCCATGCCTGTGGGAGGCTGACTGGGGAGAGTGGGTTTTGTGCTCTCACTTCTCCAGGCTCGCGCTTCTGGCACCATTGATGTCTCTTGTTTTAACCCCAGTGCTTTTGTGTACTGTGGAGCCCCTGGATGTAGCAGGCTGCTGCGGTCCGTGCCCAGGCCCAGCGAGCCCCTCGTTTCCCTGAGCCCCGCAGCAGCAGCATTGCTCTGCCTCAGCCCCCACGGGCACTTTGTCAGCCTGCCCCATGGGGCTGGCTCGCTGCCCGAGGGAGCCGCGTGCTGGTTTGCTCTGTGGGCTTTCTGATCAAACTGTGCATGTTGGTGTCAGTGGCCTGCCTGCCCTGGCACAAGGTAAGGGCGTGAGCTCTGGCCATGCTTTTTAGTCTGGTCACCAGTACAGGCTTGTCTGCTATGACAGTTCAGGAGTAAATTAATTAATACCCCCATCAGAACTGTAGCTGTGAACAACAAGCGCACAGCGTCCAGCACCTGCTCTCTGCACAAGTGCTCTGGGAGCATACCTTCCTCCCCTTTCCAGCTTGGACGGGCTGGCTCCAGTTTGTCTTCTCAGTTACATTAAGCCTCTCCAAATGCTTAGAAGGAAGACAGCAACCTCTTTCATAATTAACCTAGACCCTTTTCCTCCCTGAATCCCCAGCCATCACGGGGCAGGAAGCAAGACTGTTGATTGAATCAGAGCTGAAATGCCTGTGTGAGCTCATTGTAATAGGAAGTTTTTGGCATTCCCCTTGCAAAGGGGGGAAGGAGAAAGCTTACCCGATCCATTCGACAGTCGCACTGTCAGCCCCAAGCCCTGCCACTGCCATTAGCTGCTTTTATCACCCCATCCAGCAGAGCTGGGATACTCTTAATTGTCTTGTTTGGATGATTGTGGTTTTGCTTTTTATTTTAAATAAAATCAATTATTTTGCATTATCCTGTTTGCTAGTCACTTTTTTGTATTGTGGTCTGAAAAAACTACAGGTGTATATCTCATTCCTGCAGTAAGGTGTATGCTGAATGGTGTTCAGGTAATAGCTGTGGGGGTGCCTTTGGGACCTTCTGTGATGGGAGTGTCCATAAGTGCCCATTTTGGAAGCTGCTGGGGCTGTGGAAGCGCTGGGAGAAGGGCTGTGTCAGCAGCCTTGTTACCAGACTGCACGTGCATGCTTTTGCCCCTTTCCTGTCCTTGCCAGATTGTATTACAAGGGGCCCTGCGTTGTCTCTTGCCACCTAATACCAGTGAGGGGGAGGGGGGTTCGTCTTCCAGGTGTGACACACTGCTTCTGGCTTAACTGGAGGTGAGATGCACGGTGCAGAGTGGCTGTGGAAGGGCTGGATGCCAGGCAGAGGACTGATTGCCTTTTTTCCACCAGGTCTGGGGGCTCAGGGAGGAGAGCCTCCTCCCAGGAGCTCGTGTGTGTGCGAGGCTGCCTTTTGTGTGTTTGGCTGTGTAGTGGAACAAAGACTGGCAAATTGCAAAAACTGTATATTTTGTCACTGAGCTTTGTTGAAAACAGTAACTGTAGGTAAACAAGCTGAAACAGAGTGTGGGACAGTGGCCTGGAGGCTTTTGAAATATTTATATAAATACACAGGAGGATGAAACTGAGTTTTGTGGCAGCAGACAGCAAATCTGCTGATTTCTGCATAAACCTCTGTCCTTTTGCAAACACTGATGTAAAAATTCTTCCTGTCTACTGTTGGCTAAAAAAGAAGAAAAAAAGAAAAAACTTCTCCTTTCCAATCACTGTTCAGAAGATCGCTCCCAGTGCCCTGTTCGTGTCCTGTGCTAGCTGCTGGCCAGCCTGCTGCAGCCAGACAGCCGCAGTCGGTAACTGAGCCTCTGTTCTCCGTGTGGGCGCTCTGGGGGCATCAGTGCTTAGCATTTAAAAGACCCAATTCCAGAAAATGCTATGAATCGTGGTGGCTGAGAGCAATGTACAGTCATCGTAGAAATGTTCTTAGAACATCTCTCCTGCTCTTCCTTCGCAAGAGAGGTGATTTTGTGTACTGCCAACTTTAAAATAATCCCATAGTTCTTCCTAAGTTGCTGGTACTATGGGCACCTCCTTCAGTGCCACTGTGGCCTAACAATGTGGACTTGATTTAGTTTTATTCCTCCAACTTACCTGCCCTGTCTTCCTTTTTGTGACAATTGCAACCTAATACTTCATTTCAACAAGAGCAGCAGCATACTAAGCTTTTCATTGCTGCTGGGGAGCCAACATGACAAGGCTATGAGTGGGAATGCGGAGACTGGATGGTGTATGCTGCACCCTTGCTGAGGTTCTTGTTCCTTTCTTCCAGTCTGATGTAAAAGCAAATAACTGCTGGTGCTTCTGTTGTGGCGGTTTGGGTGGTTTGGCATTAGACTAATATGTTTACAAAACCTCATCTGCTTTTCAGGCCATGTAAAGACTCCTCTGTGGGACTGCACCTCCTCTGTTTCTGGAGAAGTGTAAATTGTGGCAGGTGGAGCTGATTGGAAATGTGTTCAAAAGGGGAAAAAATCATTCCCTGTCCCTTCTGGTTTGAGAGCTGGCAGCTCCCACCTGTGTGCGATGCCTCTCCTTGACAGTCGTGGCTTCCCCTTAAACAGGAGGACTGAAACTCGGGGGCAGCCACCGCAGTGAGCATCTATGTGGCCTGCTGGGAGGAGGAGGAACATCAGGGCGCTTGGAAGAGAAGCAGCTGGTCCGGCCGTGTCCCAGCTGTGCTAGCAGAGTTGTTGTTCAAGGGCTGGATGAGAATCTCAGAATCGCTTTGCTGATGCAGCACTGCCTTGGTTAGACCCAAGGCTGCATCTTTTGTCAGCCACGGTGCTGCAGTTGGGAATGGACCTGCTGCCAGCATCCCTGAGCTGCTGGTTCGCTGTTGGAAGGACTTTGAGCTTGTATCAGCCTGCCTTCAGGGGCAAGGCCAGTCGTACAGCTGGCTCAAAACTCTGTGAACCATGAGCAACTCGGAGATTGCTGTAGCTCAGGGGGCCTTAATGTGATGGAGGAACAGCTGTACTGGGGCAGACCAGAGGCCTAGCAATGGGTGCTTGGAGGGAAGGTATGAAAACAAGCACTCACAAGAGAGCTCTTTAATAGGATCCATCCCTTCAGTGAGAGCCAGGTCTGTCCATCACCACCCTTGTGCTGGCTCGGACCTCTTGGTGAGCTGAACTCTTCCGTGGTGTTCAGGCTTCTGCCACTTGTGAGTTGAAGCAGCTCCGAGCACCCCTGCAGCATCAGAGCTAGCACGCAGCCCGATGTGAAAGGCAAAGGCAGAGCAGCCAGATGGGTTAGTGACCCCCCAGCCTGTGTCAGCTGAAGAACGTGGTAAATACGGTGACATTCCCTGAGATAGCTCCTCATTTCTGGCACGAAAGCAGGGAGGACATTGCTGTTCTTGGCAAGGAGAAGGCAGTGTCGCTGGTGGGGAGTGTGACTGGGGCTCGCAGAAACAGGCCGGGTTTGGACAGTCGGACCGGTCTGCGCTCACGCTTTATTGGAGGGGAGATGGGATCACGGACGACTTGGGAACGCAGAATGGTCTCCCTGGAAGAGGTGCTGTCTGAAGCCGCTGGGGGCTGTGCAAACCAGCAGCTGCTGCTTTCCCCGCTGGAAACCAGCCTGTACCTGCTGGCCTGGCTGCAGGGGTCTCGCGAGCCCGGAGCCGTGCGTGGGCAGCGGGGAGCCAGTCGCGCTGAGTGCCCCTGGCAGCGAGATCTGCAGCACGGCGTTTGCAGAGGAGCGGGCTGCTTTCCGGAGCGGTTGTCATCGCAGCTCTGATGAATCCTCCTTTGTGGGTGACGCTCTCCAGCTGTCCCCGTGGCACAGCAGCCTTTGTGCGCATCCCGGCTCTGCCAGCGAGCCCCCCAGCGGACACCCCCCCTCCGGCCGCGGTCGGATCGCTGCTGCAGAGCTGGGCTTCTCCCGAGAGAGGGCAGCGTGCTCATTCGGCTTCCCCGCCTGGGGCTGCCCACGCGGGGAGCAGCCCCCGTGCAGCGCGTCACGCGTGGGGGCCCGCGTGTCACCACCACCACCCCCCGCTCCAAGCCGCCGCTCCCGTCCTTCTTGCTGCTGGCTTGCAGCCCCCTCGCCGTGGTTTCATGGAGCCTCTCTCGGCGTCAGCCGTCCTCGGGCGGTTGGGACCCCAGCCTGGCTCCAGGGAAACACGAGGGAGCTGCCACCAGCTTCCATGTGAGGTTGTCCCATCGCCGTGGCAGTTCGGAGAGACGGCAGCATGTTTGGATGAGGAAGGTGATGGGGGAACCATACGGATACCCTCCGTCCCTGCCAGTGGGATCCTGGGTGCCTCAGGGCAAGTTTACTCTATCCAGTTGCCCCTGGAAAGCCACGGAGGGGATGAGGAATCGCAAGGGGCATGCTGCGCCTGGATTCTGCTCGGGGCACCGTCCCCATAGATCTTATTCTGCAGGACAGTCCAGCTCTTAGCCCAGGTCTGGCGGTAGGGAGCCGAGCCCTGTTGCTGCTTCTGCCACCTCGTCACTGTATAAAGCAGATGTTCTTGCAGTTGTGTCCTTGGCTCTCCTGGGTGTTGCTCTCAAGACCATAAGTGTTTTTTTAAGAGATGCCTGAGCCCTCTAACAGACTTCAGCCAAGAGCTCTGGAAAATGCAGTGCTAGAGAAAAAGAGCAGGAGATGTCCTGTTTGTTGGCAGTAATCAAGGGCGTTACAATAGCTGCAAACGTCCATCAGCGTGTAAGTAGGACGACTTGGGGCATGCTGGCCATCCCTGGCAGCCTTGCCCGAAGGAAATTATTCCTTGTCCCCAGATCTGACCTTCCACCTGAGCCTGAACACAGGAGCAGAGAGCCAGTCTTGAGAGCCTCAGCGCAGTGGGTTTCGGTGCCCTGTATTTGTTTCCAGCTGTAAGCAATTCCCAGGGCTCAGGGGAAGACTTAGAAAGGGAGCGATGCACTGGACTAGGCGCGATGGCTCCTGCCGGTGGTCAGCTCAACCCCCAGGTTACTTAAAAATGGAAGAAATGCAAACCAACCGGATTAACTGCGGATTCCCGACCTGCCTCCCGAACAGGCAGCACTGTACCGTGTACCCGAGGGAGCACCAGGCTGCAATGAACGGCCCCTGTCCCACCGGCCAGGCCCTGCCACGAGCCCTTCGGGTGAGGCTCTTTGCTCCTTCTGCTCCCTGGAGGAGTCTGCCAGAAATTGCTTGAGAAAGAATTTCAATCCAGCCGTACTCAGACCTATTTATACTGCTTTGTGTCTCTCTAATGGAGCATGGCTGGCTGGCGCGTGCCTCGTGCTTTTCCATTATTTCCATCCAGTGAGTCAAACCCTCAGAAGCTGGTAGCTTCACAAAGCTAAAGAATGGATTTGGAGAGGAGGGGATCAAATATATGTCAAAAAGAGGTGCTGAACCAAAGCTCTGTTGAATGGTGCTGAGATGCTACCAATCTCTGGATGTTTTTGGCTGAGCTCTAGAGCAGCTCTGATGCTCAGGGCCCACAAAATGCAAAGCTACACAGAAGAGGGGAAGATAAGTACCATGGTTGATTGTTACTAAGAATACAATTATCCATACGCAAATGGTCGCCTGCCTGATAGGATTACCAATAAAGACAAACTGCAGTGAGGATCATGGCTTCACTTCCTTCCTCCCACCCTGGGGATTTAATCCCGTCTTTGTTCGTGTTTTGTTTTTAGCCAGTCAATAAAAAGATTCTGCTCTCAGAGACATCTCCCAAGCCTTTTCCCTGGAGGGAGCTTTGGGGGCAGATTCCCATGTCTGCTCCCCTTGCGTGCAGCTGGGAGAAAGCTCAGTGCTAGTTTTACCCTGGCAAGAATAGCTTAGGCCTTCTAATTTCAGACCGCTTTGTGAAACGGTGGCTAATCCTCCCAGCAGTCTCAAGAGGCAGGAAATCCTCGGTGGCAGAGCCTGGAAGGACCTGACAACCCCCTGGCCGGACTCCCTGCCAGCTTGTGATGGCTTTCAAGCATCCCAGCCTTTGAGCATTCCCATGTGCCAGGCCCCCCAGCAGCAAGGTGCCGGGGGGAGGCTCCTGTGGTCCAACCGCTCCAGCACCCACTTCCCTGATGGCTGCGACAGCAGTTTGTGTCATGCCGTCATTGTGTACCCAAGCGTGCTGTGGCCAGGGAGCAAAAGTAGCACGGATATCACCTGGATAGCACGGATATCACCTAGATAGCACGGGTGTCACCTGCAGCTCCTGGGGAAGGTGGAGCGATGCTCTGAGCCTTGGCACAGGCGCTGCCAGACGCACCTTGCCGAGAAGCATCGGGCAGCCTGCCCTTGCCGTGCCAGCTCCTCCGCTACCCAGCCGAGGGCTAACAAGGGGCAAACGCTCGCTGAGCATCACCCGGAGCCCAGCTGCCTCCCCAGCCTGCCCCGAGCTCCCTGCGGGAATGCCGAGCCCGCAAAGCCGTGCGCGCCAGCCAGCCAGCGGCCGTCCCAGGGGACGGAGGTGGGAAGGATGGGAGCTCTCCAAGCTGGGAATGATTGGAGCGAGAGGCGCGCTCGGGGCACGGCTTTTGGGATGCAGGACAGCAGCTGCGGGGAGCTCGCCCCGTCCGCAGCCGGGCTTTCCCTTGCTCTTTGTCACCCAGATCCCCCCCGTGCCCGAGCGGGACGCGCACCGGGGGCTGGCTCGGGGCCGGGAGGGGAGGAGAAGGGGGCCGGGGCTGTGGGCAGGGCCCGGG
>VXAA01000756.1:3600199-3729092 GCA_013399115.1 Anseranas semipalmata
CGGGAAGATTTAAGGGAAGGCGAATTTACGCCCGTGTGAGGCTCTCCTCTTTGCAAACCCAGCCCCCGGGAGTTTTCTCCTTCTCCCAGGAGCTAATCCAGGTGCTGGGGGTGTGTGTTTGTGATCGCTCTCCCCCTCTGCACCCTCTTTCTGCGGGTTGCAGCAAACTGGCCCCTTGCAGCACGGGGATGCCTTATTCTGCCCCGGCCGCTGTCCTTGCCAGCCCTGGGGAAGGTCTGGCCTCCCCTCCCTGCCTCCCACCCCCAGCAGGACGCTGGCCCCAGGCTCTGACCCCTGCTTGAACTGGGTGGGGGGGAGGCAGTGGGGACAGCGCTGCCTGCTAAATCCTCCTCCAGCACCGGATCTCATTAAAAAATAAAAGGGTGACCCGGTGTCCATGGAAAGAGCTTGCTTTGCTCTTGCCCAGCTTGGAGGGGGCTCTGTGACAACCCGAGGTGCCCAAACTTGCTGTGTTTCTCCTGGGGCGGTCCCTTGTCCCAGTGGGGGGAAGTGAGTAATAGGGTGGCTCAGAAATCCAGGAGGGATGCTGCCCAGAGCCTGCACATGATGCATGCTTCGGCTGGGGAGTGCAGGCCTGGGGCCAGCGCCTGCTGGCTATTATTAGCAGCATTTGTAATACTCAGCAACTGTATCCAGGCTGCTGGGCAGTGTACAGACAGACAGACAACCCTCATCTTGGGAAGCATCGCCACTGACTCACTGGACCGCCTTGGGCAAGTCCCAGTGGGTTGAGCACCCCCTCTGTCCTGTGGTGCCCTGCAAGGCAGGGGGCTGGGGTCTGTCCCCATCTGCTGGCACCTCGGCCCCTCCTCACCTCCCATTTCCTTCCCCAAGCCCCAGTGTTCTCCCTCTGCCCTTCCCGGCAGGCCCTTGGCCGTGGGTACGGCTCTCGAGCAGCCTCCTCCCTCGTCACAGCATCCTGGAAGCGCTGGCCTCATCTGTCCCTCCGCGGGGCCGTTTATTGGTGCCACGGAGCACCGGCTGCTTTGTCAGGCTGGGGAGCCCCGGGCTGCCTCTAGCTGCCGGATCCCAGCTGGGTTTGCTCGGCAGCACCCGGCCGGAGCTGCTGCGGGGCCCGGGGCGCACCCAGCGCCTTCTGAAAAAGCACAGCACCCTGGCAGGACTTGTGGCCGTATCCAGCTGTGTGCAGCTCCTCTGTGCTCTTATCAGCACAAGTCTTCTCGGGAATGTTTCTCCTCCCTTCTGCCTGCTCTTCAGCCCCAATTTCCTTGACTGGACACCACTGCAATCCTTCAGAAAGGTGCTTGGCTCCTCTAGCCCCACTCGGGCAGAGGCGGTACCATGGTTTTGCCTGCCTGGAGGTGAGCACTTGCACAGGGAGGCTCCTGTCCCCCAGAATTGCCCTGGTGAGCCCAGCCCCAGGTGGCCTCGAGGGCGCTCTGCTGCGCTGCAGGTTGTGCCAGCCCCTCTTACAGCAGAGCAAAGATGGATGCAGGACCTGAGTAGAGTCCTGGCCATTTTTTTTGCTTGCAAAATGATTCCTTCGCTGTAGGAGCAGGGCAGGACAAGTTGCCTGAGCGGCATCTCTTTGGGAAGGAGCAGGACCAGGCAGTGGCTGCGATCTGGGTGGTGATGGAGAGCAGCGGGAAGGGGGAGGGATGCGTCCTGCTGCTGAGTAAGTGTTTGGGAGCGCTGCCCTGTGCGTGACCGCGCGGCTGCCAGCACGGCCCAGCGCAGGCTGCCAGCCTGGTGGGGGCTGGCGGTGCCGGGCAGCCGGCAGCGGTGGCATGGGGGAGGGAGCAGGGAGCGCGTGTGTTTCCAGCAGGCACCACGCACGTGTGAGCGGGGAGCATCGCCCGGGCTGCCTGACCATGTCAGGGGGCTGATCCTGTGGGCAGAGCGGGACAGACCGTCCACAGCGCTGCAGACCCTCCTGCATTCCCCGTTTTTGCGAGATGCTCCCTGCAAATATCCTCAAAGCTCCCTCGTGCTCCTTCTCCACGTTACAGGTGCGGATGGGACTGGCCTTGGGCAGGGAGCTTGGCTGGAGCAGCACCTGCTTTACAGGCTGCTTCTGGTGGAATCGAGCCCTGTCTGACTTGTGGCTCTGAGGGCTGCGGTCCCCTGATATGACTCAGCAGAGGTTCCCAGACAGCACCGGGGCTGCTGCAGGCTCAGGGCTTCTTGGTTGACTCAATACATCAGACAGCAGAGGGCTGTGCTCAGCGCTCCGAGATCTTTCTTTCCTTTTCCTTTTCTCCTGTCTGCTCAGCAGGTGCTGCATCGGGCTGGTTCAGGTTCCCTGCAGCCATTAACCGCTCAGCCAAAGCGCTGATGGATGAACCCGCTGGGGGAGAGCAGCGCTGGCACGTTTAATGGCTGGTGGAGCTGTGCACCCTGCTCTCCGCTTTCCCTCCTGTGCAAGCCAGTGTCTGCTGAGCACCTTAGCTGGGGGCAGCTGCGTAGCTCTGCTTCCCCCATGCTCCCATTTCCTGCCTCTGCACCGCAGCCCTGCACGCTGTCCTGGCAGAGCAAGGTGCTCCGGTGGCCAGGGTGATGCTCCGTCTTCCGGGGCAGGTCCGAAAGAGGAGGAATGGATCAGTGGCAGAGCAGGGGAAAGAAGCCCAGGAGTCCTTATACCCATTAACTGCTGGTCATGGTTCCCCTTTTCTCTGCTGGCTCCCATCACTGAAAAAAAAGTTAATTAGTGTGTCACTGTCTGTGCTCATCACCAGCTCGTTAACTGATGAGGCGCTGCTGTCAGAGCACTCCCTAATGAAAAGCTGTTGGGTGGGAATCATGGCTGCTGAGTTTGGTCCTGCAATAAATGACCAGAAAACTCCAATTCTCTAATTAGCATTTCTGTCCTGCCCAGAGGCTGCTGCTCCCCGCTGGGGATGGGTAGCAGGAGAGGGGGCACTTTGCCACCACAGGCAGCGAAGACAGGAGGAGACCGGTGGGAGTGGAGCACAGAGCTGCCATGCAGCCCGATGCAGAGCAGTCGCTGGAGAGGAAGCACCTCTGGGACCCTCCCATGGAGGAAGTAACGAGCCCAGAACAAAGCAGGGAAGGGATGCAGTGCACAGAGGAATGGAAAATGGCAGGGGAGGGTGTTTGGTGGTGGTTTGGTGCCGTTGTTGGGATGCCACCCTGGCCGCAATGCTCTGGGCACAGGCAGGGTGAGCAGGCAGTGCCAGAGCTCTGCCAGCCGCGGCAACCTGGCTGCTTCGTGCAGGGTTAACCACGGCCGCTGGTGCGAGGTCCAGAGCAAACAAAGATCCCGGGATCAGGCCTGGGGGCTCTGGCACCTTGCAGGGAGCCTGCGCCCCTGGGCTGGGCTCATGTTGAGGCCACGTTCCCTTGGGGACCGAGGCTTTGAATAGAGCGGGGTCGAGTGGGTGATGCTGGGGAGAGGGGGGACGAGGCAGGGCTGATCTGGCAAGGGGGGGACTCATGCTTGGAGGTTCCCTGATCGCCCCAGCCAGGGGAAGTTGTGCAAACCCCGTCTGGCTGGGGCAGCGTGCTGTGCTGTCACCGGGATAGCAGCGGCACGAGGGGGTTCCACCCACCCCTCCTGCAAAGCCCCCATGGGCAGCACCGTGCCCCGGAGCAGGGGAGCAGCTCTGTGGGAGGATGGAGAGCCCCAGCGCTGGGGTCGGGGTGAAAGGGAGCTGCCGACATGGCAGCTGCTTTGCCTTGCTAAACTCTGCCCAATGTCTTCTTTTTTCTTTTAGGTTTCTTCCTTTCCCTTTTCCTCCTGGCTTTTTTCTCTCTGGCTGGCTGTCTCCTGTCTGCTTTCTTTGTATTCTCTCTTGCAAAGTCTTGCATCAGGCTTGGATCAGAAAGTGCAGCCATAAATGGCAACACGCAGGGCCTGGGAGTTTATTCCAAGAGCATTTTCTCCCCCCTCTTTGCAGCCTGGGATCTTCCCTTTCCCCACAGTTGGAGTGGGACTCTGGTTGTCCCCATCCTGCTTGTAGATGCTGGGGCTGTCCCTTTGACCGAGAAAGGGGAGAGGAACCCCCCAGCCCGACGGCCTCCTCGTGTCCCTTCTGAGAAGGGAAACCCATTGCGGGGACGGAGGAAGCGGGGAGGAAACGGCTGCGGTCGGCCCGAAATGAGCTGAAGACCAGATGATGCTGTGATGGGGAGCCCAGCCTCCGTCTCCCTGTGGCACGGAGCTGCCCCAGCTCTCCTGGCTGGGAACCGCTCCCTGCTTCGGGTCGGGCTGGGAGAGGGCTTGTACGGTGGCAAAGCCACGAGTGGGGCTTTTGGGGAGGCAGCGCCAAGCTGGTGGGCCTGAGCTGCCTTCCCTGGGCGACCGGGGCTGTGCCCAGTGCTGCCTATGCCTGAAACCTCCCTGGAGGTCTTGTCCTCACTCTTGCTTTTGTCTAAAGCCTCCGCTGCTGGAGTCAGGCTCGCATGCAGGCGTCTGCTTGCTGGCCATGGAAACTAAAGGGCAAAAGCACATTTCTGATGAGCTAACAAATGCTTAAGCTCTAAAGCCAAGGTCTGCCAAAAGCCAAGACAGCTGTATTGCCGCATTGTTATTTAAGGTAAATGACTTGTTGGATTTTAACCCTGTGGTGGCGGGTGCTGGTCTTGGGTGAGGGCTGTGGCTGCGTGGCAGGCGGTGGCGGGCTGCATTTCTCATGGCCACCCCGGGTACCTGGTTCCCCTGCACTCGTTCCTGGCTGCCCCTGCTCTCGGGTGAGCTGTCCCCCTCTGCAAGCAGCCAGGGTGGGCTTTCCAAAGACGCTCTGCGAAGTGGCCAGCTCTGCAGGGGCATTGTTCGGACACAGGGAGGCAGGGGATGTGCTGCACTGAGCCATGGGCCGGATCTGGCTGCTTGCAAGAGGGAGCAGCCGAGGGACGCGGGCACGTTCCCAGCCCTGGGGCCAGGCAGCTGCTGCCCAGCGCGTCCCCTCGCCGAAGCCGACGGCAATGCCACCTTTGTCTGCCGCGGCAGCTGGCCCGGGCGGCCCCTGTCAAGTCTGCTCCAGATGTCCCTGGATAACGATGTGAGCGGCCTCCCTGCAGCCCACCGTGCTTTTTGTCACCTTCTTTTTCTGCAGGGAGGCTTTCTTGTTCGGTGTGTGCTTGCTGATGCAAAACTAGAGAGACGCGGGCTGGCAGTCGGAGCACTCGGGTCTCTGCTTCTCCATCAGCTCCTGCTGCTGTCTGGCCCTGGTTTGCGTTTCCTTTGCTCCTCACCATCTAGTACAATCTCCCCCCATTGCCCTCGCCTGTGCTTCGTGTAGAAAAGCCTGCCTGGAAATCTGGGGCCGGCTCCCTGGGGTGCAGTGATGCTCTCCCCTCTGCCCTGGCTGGCCGGGCTGCGGGCACAGCCAGGTCCCTGCGTGGGTTTTGTCCCTGCCCGCTGTTTTGCAAGCCTGCCCGGGGGCTGCTCCCACCCTGGTGCTGGCATTTGGCTCCAAGGCCACCCGGACACAGCATTCCCTGCCCACGCACAGCCGCCACCATGGGCACCACAGGGACAGGCTCGGCTGGGAAGTGCTTGGGCTGGGAGGGGAAGGACGGGGATCGAGGCGGTTCTGCTTTCAAAGCTGGTGCGGGGCTGAGAACACAGGGAAGCCCCAGCTTGGGGGTCACAGCAGGGGGACAAAAGCATTTGGAGGGGACACAGCCCTGCGATGGAGGAGGTGGTGGAGCAGGCCTGCAAGTGTTAATGAGCTGTGTGTACCACGCTGCTCCTCTCCTCTCCCCTCCTGCCAGCCCTGAGCTGCTGCTTCGGCACCCCCGGGAGCTGCCTCGTGCAGGTCTCCGTTTGGCGTTCCGTGCTCTGCAGCGGCGTGCTGGGGCTTAGCGCTGCCACATCCCTGCGTGAACGTGACATTGTCCTGCGGTGGCAGTGTCTGTGGGGTAAAAGCCTGCTCGCTGCACTCCCCCAGGGCTTGGGTGGGCTTCTCCTGGCTCAGTCTGTTTGCTCGGGGCACAGATACACTGCTAGGACGTGCACCCATGGCTGGGAGCAATGCCCGGCTCGGCCCCGTGCGCACCCCGTGGGCTGCCCTTGGCAGCTGGTCCTAACCAGACAGACAGACAGACAGGGGTGTCGGAGCCAGGGCTGCAGCACAGGGGGAAGGGAGGTGCTGGCAGCTGCCTCTAAGCAGAAAAACGTTGCGCTCCAGCAAGCTATCAGCTGCCACGAGCAGGGGCTCCCAGCACGGCCACGGCACATTGCTATCGCCTGCCGGCTTGGCATCCCAAGCTGCTCCCTCTCTGCTCCCATTAAATGCTTCTTCCAGGGGGTTGGAGCTGAAATATTTTCCTTCCCTGGAGGTCTGGGACTCCTGTTCTCCTTGGACCTCGGCAGGGAAGAAGCTCTGCAAACCCGTCGGGGAAGGGGTGGTCCCTGTGGGCAGGGTCCCTGCTGCTCGCTGGAGCTGCTCCCCCAGGGGGTTCCAGCACTATCTGTGGGAGGAAGGCTGTTCCCCAGGCTGGGGGTGCTGGAAAACAGAAAGTACCCCCATTTCCTAATGGCTTCTGCTATTAAATGCTGAGAAATGTTCTGTTTGCCAATCCCTGGGAAGGGAACTGGCTAAAAACCCCCTCCTGGGCTGGCTCCTGCTGGGTGAGGTCTGCTCGCGGGGTAGATGTGACCAAACCGCTGCCCGGGGTTCTGCTGGGAGCATCCCTGTGGTCAGGGCCGAGCATCCCCTCCTCGAGGCCGCTCCTTTGGGTGCTGCCCCGCTCCCAACCAGCCCTGGGGATGCCCGGGTGTCCAGAGCAAATGCCCATGTTTGGAAGCGTGGCCCAAAATAGCGGTGGCTGCTGGGGGCGGGGGTCCCGGCCACGCGTCCTTCTGGGGAGCCCGAGAGCTGGGTGGCGAGGAGAAGCCAAATGGCTGTGAATAATGCGCATTCCTCACCGATGACAAACTAACCTAGTTCTGGGCTGCATACCACGCTCGAGCAGTTTATACAAAACCATGCACTGCAAGCCCTGCGCAGGGTCCGTCCGTGTTTCCCTCGTGTCTCCATCACCCCAACTTTTCCCATGCCCCCCTCGGCAGTGCCCCAGCTCCCCCCACACTCTTTCCCCTTGTCCCATGTGCTTTGTCCTTGGCACGTGAGCCCTGCCGCTGTGAGCTGGGGCCCGGATGGGTGCTGTGGGTGCCTGGGCTCGGCTCGTGGGGGTTTGCAGCCTGGGTGCCAGGTGCTGCGCTTTGTGGGAGGAAGGCGCGTACGTGGGGGCATTGCCACGCGTCCGGCCTTATCTCCAGGGCTGAGCGGTTCTCTCCCTCCCTGCTTTCCATCTGTGTGACTTTCTTCTGTGTGTACTGCAAGTGCAAGGAATCCAGGCTTGATAAAGCTTGTTGCAGCTCGTAGGAGGCAACCCTAAAAACTTTCAAACTTGCTTTGCATCGAAAAAACCCTGTGCTGTTTAATTCCTGCTCCTGTCTGTGCTCCAAAGCCCAGCCCAGCTGCTGCAGCGCAAGTGGGGACGGCTCCTGCCGGGGTCCCGGTGCAAATCCCCCAGCGCACATACACAGGATGCTCCTCTTGCTTGGGGCCTCTCCGAGCCCTGGACCCAGCCCAAAATCTGCCTCCCACCCTCCTGGGGCTATTTTTGGTGCTCGAGGGCCCGAGGGAGGAAATGACTTTAATGGCAGCCCTGTGGGCACGGGGACCAGAGCCCCCTTTCACGACACGAGCACACACGTGCTCACAGCCGGGACACCGGCCTGGGGGTGCCAGGCTGGCGGGTGCTTCTCAATATCCCCTTCATTATGGGGAGGTGCTCCAAGTTTGCAGCCCTTGGGTGAGACTGCAGCAAGCGGGGCCAAAACCCCATTGCTGAGCAGTGAGAAGGAAGCAGGTTAATGAATGTTTCTCGTTAGTGGGCATCCTTTTGCCCTCTTCGCCTCAGGAGCTGTGGGCTCTTGTGGCCCAGCTGAGCATGGGTTATTTAGCACAGTGCCTTCTTCTCACAGCTGCTCTGTCTTTTACCTCCTCCAGGAGGAAGATCTGGACTCAGAAAGCGAGAAGCTGGTGGTGAGAGAGCCGGAGGATGAGGATGGTGAGTGCCAAGGAAGCCAGCGCCCAGTGGGGAGGGTCTGAGAGGCTGAAGCCCCGAGTGCTTGGGGATGGTCTCCTTGCTCTGGGGGATGCAGAGGAGAAGGGACCAACATCCCCAAATGAAGGGAAATGTAGGGAGAAGCAACTGCTGGGGCCCCCACAAACAACTGAAGGGCTCCCGTAGCGGGGCTATCTCTATTTATAAATACGTGGGAGCGGACGAGAGCCAGGATTAGTGCCCAGAGCCGGGGTGGGCAAGGGCTGGATTCACTTGGCTGCTCACCCCCAGCTTTGCGCCCCAGCAGCCCCTTTTTGTTTCCTCTGATGCTTCCCTTGGGCTGTTTGCCATGGGGCAGCACGATGGAGCTGCCCCAAAAGCTCCTTGCTCACCTCCAGGAAGAACTCCAGGGGCTTTAGTCAGAGCCACGTTTAACTGATCAGTCAATTAGTTGATTGGGAAATGATTAATTGATTCATTGGGGTGACAACTGCTGTGCTCGTAAGAAAATGAAACAGATGGTGGCAAGCAAGAGTGTGTCCGGAGGGGACTCTGCCCTGCCGAGCAGCCCCGGAGATGCTGGGATGGCCCCGCGAGCCCCTGCCCTGCAGGCGAGCATGGGGCATCCCCCCTTCCCTGCCCCACTTTCCACCTGCCCTTTTCAAGACGCGATCCTCTGGCTCGGGAGGATTACGCTTAATGCCACAGGGAATCAAATTTTAATCCTGGTGCCGTGCCCGCAAGGTGGGAGAATCGCCTTCCCTGCTCGGGAGGCAGGGTTCCCAAAAGACACTTCTAGCCCCCCGTTAGGCTGCCACCAGCGCTGGTGATGAGGGCGTTATCGTGCGGGACTGTGGTAGGCCTGGTTTGAGGAGTGATGGCCGGATCCTGCCAAACGGATGCTCAGTACCATTGCTTTGCCAGGGTTTGCCTCCTTTGGTTCAGGGCTGTTTCAGGGCCACGCGTTGCCCCGAGGCGGCCGTGGCTCGGGCTCAGGTGGAGATGGTGGCCATGGGGGGGTCACGCTCGCAGGGAGGGAGGAGGCAGGCTGGCGAGCTCCGAGGGTGCTCGCGCCCCGCTCAGCAGCCTCCCTGCAAACCCAGGGTCACGGCGCTTGCAATGCAAGCGAAGAGAGATGAAAGACAAATATTTTCTTTAATATGATCTCAGTGAGGCTCCCAGTAAGTAGGTCACCTCATATTTCTGTAGTGTTTTCGCGATCCACGTGAAAACCCTGCCTCCCGTTTGCTGTTTGTTTCCTGAAGTTTGTTTTCAGTCTGCAAAGGAAAGTTCCTGAGCTCAGAAAACAGCCAGTGGTTTCCAAAGCCGCACACTGGCTCCTTTTTAACCACAATATGTGGGCAGTGAGATAGGTAGCCTCCTCTCCTCCCTGTTTGCTTATGCTTTTCTGGCAGGGTGGCAATTAAACTGCTCTTTTTTGGACAGGCAAAATCCCCAAACTCAATTTCCTTGGCAGAGAACCATATGAGGGAAATGATTTTAATTGTCCTTGAAGTCAGGCAAGCTATACGAAGGTAATAAAATAGCTCCTGGTCTGCATCAGGGCAAGGAACAGGATGTTACACCCTGTTTTTTTTTTTTTTTCCCCCCCTCTTAATATCTCCCAAAGCAGCAGCCAGCTGAATTTTCTTTCCGTGCACTTTTATGGCCACCCCCAGGGGCTGATAAGCTGCAGCATTACCGCTTGTTTCCAGCCGGCCAGGCTTGTTTGTCTGCTGGTTTGGAGGGGGTTTTTCCACCGGGGGAAGTGGGATATGGCCAAGCTGAACATGTGGGGCTGTGGGATCGGAGCGTCGAGGTGCTCGGACAGTAGGGTTGGGTTAGCCTGGCTGCTCCCCCAGGAGCCCCGGCAGCGTTTCAGGATTAGAGAAATGCTGCGGATCAGTAAGCGATGGGATCACCAGGACTTCACAGAAAAGCTCCCCAAGGTCAGAGGTGCAGAGAAGAAGGGAGGAAGCGGGGATCTCTGCAGGAAGGAGGCTTCTGCCCCCGTCACGCCACGTCGTGCTGCGGGCATGCTCCCAACACAAGTGACGTTGCAGCAGCTGGGACGCTCGGTCCCGTACCTGGCTGTGCACTGCTTGTTTTCAACATCTCAGGTTTCCCATCTACAGGATGAGGCTCTGGCTGGGGTTTTCCCTCCTGCCACAGAAGACAGAGGAGTTTCACCGCTTTTGGGGTCTTGTTGGTGCCTGGAGGTATCAGCCGGGCTATTTGGGTTGTGGATAATGTGCAATTTTCCAGGGACGTGCAGATAATAAGATAACATCTTCCTTTGGTGGACTCCTTAGACGTAGCCCCAGGGCTCCGCGGGGCTGTGGAGGCAGCAGATGTTTCTGTGTGGATGTGGAAACAGCAATGCTAGATGGCTGGACGTGAGGCAGCCCGGTCCTGCAGTCCTTGGGAGATAGGGGTTCACAGATAAACAGCCCGCGGATAACCAGGAAAGGCAACTACGCAGAGCAGCCGCTCCTCCTGGGCTGCCCTTTGGATTGACCTCCACTCCTGTTGTTTTCTCTGGCGTGTAGGAAGATAAAGCAGGGGAGAGGTTTTTAAAAGCAAATAGCGCTCTAACAAAATCCGATTGGAAAAGGATCGGCTTTGGCTCAGAGTCCGTGAGCTCCAGTGCTAATTAGCCCCGGGCCAAGGCAGGGAGGAGAGCACCCAGGCCAGGAGGAGGAGACCCCCATTGCCCTGCCGGGCCTGCTGCTGGTGACAGAGGGGCTCGGCGCCAGCCGTGCCGGTGCCGTGGGACCACCTGGGCTCTGCTCTGCTTGCACCCCAGGATGCGCAGTGTGGCACCTCCTCTTCTTGCCAGCTTTGACGAGGGCCGGGGGCTGTGAGCTCAGGGGAGCTGCTGGGCGGCGTGGTCTGTGCCAGCTCTGCTCGGGGCACCATCTGTGAGCTCCAAGCCTGGGAAAGGGGTCCCCTGGATGAGGAGGGGGAGAGAGGAGGAATGCAGGTCTGGAGAGGAGAAGCGGTAAATGCTGTGAGCTAATCAGGGCAGGATTAGCATGTCTTGATAAGCTGAGATGGGTCTGTAAGGCTTTGAATGCAGGGAGAGCAATAGCGTGCAGTTCCCGTGTGTCTGCTTCCAAACCAGGCTGCTCGCTCACAGCAGTCCTCATGCCTGTGAAATCCCCGCTGCCTCGCTGTTTCCAGTGCTGTTTCCAGATGTCCTCTCCGACCAGCAGCCCCCTGGCTCTCCACTGCAATCCATGCAGCTTCCCCAGCGCTGCCCCGGTTCTCTGGAGGCTCTGGAGCTGACTGTGGAAGAGTCTCCTGGGGTGGCCGTAGCAGCTGGGGTGGGTGTGTGGGAGCAGGGCTCAGCAGGCAGCTCGAGGGAACAAGCCCATGGGTGTTGGTAGTCACTCTCAGATGCCTTCTGGCTCACGCCATCTCGTGCTCTTCTTTGTCTTGTCCCACTCTCCCACTCTCCAGCTGCGGATGAGAAGTTCTCTTTTAAATACAGTCCTGGAAAGCTGAGGGGAAACCAGTACAAGTCAATGATGACCAAAGAAGAACTCGAGGAAGAACAAAGGTACGTTGCGTTTCCTTTTTCTTCTCACCCAAGGCCACCTTGTTGGCACCCTCTTGAAGCAAGCTGGGTGTGTGCAGACCTCTCTCTGCTCAAACTGCTTTAGGAGCCCTGAGCCCAGTGTCTCATTGCACCGTGGGTCCAGGCTTCTCCCACCCAGGAAAACGTGAGAACAAATAAAGTCACACCAACCTAGGAGATGGAGACTCTGTGGCCCTGCATACATCTGGAGCTGTTCAAGCTCCTCCTCTGGATGCTTAGACCAAATGTCCCAGCTTATGCAAGTTGGTTGTAGATCTCCTGGCCCCGTTAGCACCACATTGATTTACATCTGTTGAGGATCTGATTGCTAGCTACTTCCTAGCAGGCCTCCAAACTGAGGACGTGGGCATAGCTCAGAAATACTGGAGCAAAGTGAGTGATTGTGGAGCTTTAGAGTTCACTGTGATGGGGCTGAGATTGGGAATGTCTGTGCCCAGGGCTGGCTTCTCAGCTGTAAGAGATAGTGGGGATTTGCCACATAGCAGGCCTGATGGAGAAGAATTATCCGTCTCACAGTTCTTGCTGAAGTTTCCTCCTGAGCTTGAGCCCTGTTCTGTTATGAAAAACAAGCTTTCTAGCTGATGATTTCCCACTTCCCAGCCTGTACAAGGAAAATCAGCCCCAACCTTGCACCTGGAGCTGCAAAGCCCTTTCCAAATCCAGCCTGTGCTGTGGTCCTTGTCTGGCAGCATGGGCTCTGCCTGCATGTGGAAGGAGTCCTTCAGCACGTGGCACCCAGAGCCTGTGCTGACCTGGAGCCGTCAAACCCCAGAACCGAGGGCTTTGCCCTACAAGTGGCCTCCGCAGCAGGCTGCTCCCTCGCAGACGTGTGGCTTGTGCCCCTTCCCTCTTGGGATTGCTCAGGAAACCAATTTCCCAGCGCCGGCCCAAGGCAAGCGTGGGAGATGTTGTTCCCTCCCTTGTCATCCCGGTGGAAGGGCCGTGGGTCCCGGTTCTTCACCTGGTGATGTCCACCTCCTGGGATGAGTTGGGGGAATTCATCAGCCCTGCAGTGCCATGGTTTGGGTAGCACCGTGCCCCACGTGGTGTGGAGGCCTGGCACAAGGCAGAAACAGGATCGCACCTTGCCCCGGGTGGGCCAGAGACCTGCCCGAGGGCTGGCGCTGAAACGAGCTCGCTCAGGTCCTGGGGAGGCTCAGGTGGTTCCAGGCTGCTTTAACCAGCTCACCCTGCAGCCCACACCATTTCCCTTCACGTCAACCCATCTTTCTCCTTAAGAGATGTGTTCCCTTTCCCCCTGGCTTCCAGGCTCCCAGCTGTCCTCAGCTCTTGGGCTTCACCTGCCTTGTAGCATGGCTAGGAGCAAAGATCTGCAACGGCTGCGTGCTCTGGTGTCAGCAGCAGAAACCAGCTCTGGCTGCCCCTGGGCTGACTCTGCATTGCTGGCAGCAGGAAAAATGTTGTTTGCTGTCTTCTGTTCATTGTATCTTTGTCATGCCTGAAGCACCCAACCTGTACAACGCTAAGCAGGTCTGTTAGCATCGTTGTGTTTTCACGTGGGGAGGGTGATGATGGAATGAGCTGAGTGAATGTGAATGAAACCCTTGGGGCTCAATGGGAATTGCATTTCAGGATCCTGCTAAGCACTGGTACAAAAATCTACTGCTGAAGGCAAATTCAGCCCTTTGCACCAGCAGCTCCATCCAACCAGCTGAGCAATCACTGCTCGGGGTTTCAAGGACAGGAGTCCTGTAGGGCCTCGGGTCAGTTCCTCTGTGGCAATAAATGCTCCTGCTGCCACCCGTGGTCCTGGGGATGCTGAGGGGACGTTGGCTGGGGACAGCAGTGGGGCCGCGATTTTGTGCTCTGGACTGAGGGGTGGGCTCCAGGGGGTGGTGGACCCTTCCCAGGCACGTGGGACCTGCCAGGCGTCACTGCTCACGTCTGTCCGTAGCGGTCCCAGGGCAGGACTGTGCACCTGGGACGGACGGACACTGCCTGGCTGTCGGGGTCCCTTGGAAGCTCTCAGCATCTTTGCACACTAAGGGCCATTGGCAGGTGTGTTTTCCTACTGCCCCCTTATTTTCTTGTCTCTCTTCCATATCTGTGTTGTTCATTTCTTTAAGGCAGCTTTGTGATTTTTTTTTTTTCTGTCTTGCTATGTCGCTGGCTTATTTTCTCCCCCCAAATCTTCACTGTTGCATCAGCAGCTTCTCATTTCAGGCCTCCCAGGCGGTGCAAGGGGACAGGGCTGCTGCCAGGTAAGGTCCCGGGCAGGCTGAGGGCAGTGGCTCGGCCCAGTCCTGCGTCTTTGTCCCTTGGCAGCCCTGTCCCTCTCCCTGACTCCATGCACCCCGCGCTCTCCCACACCCCGACCGTGCTGCCGATCTGCTGTGACCCAGGTTTGCCACCTTTATGTTGCAGGATTGAGCTGACCTCTGATCTCACATCTCTGTAGCAAGTACCTTAGGTCCTCGGCCACAAACATTCTTGCAAATCTTTTTGGTAAGGACATGCCGTTTCTTAGAAGTAGTGGTACCACTGGTAACATCTGCTAATGTGTTTTTTGCTTTTGGGTTTCATTTTTTGGGGGAAGGGTTTGTTTCTGAGCTGCAGTTGACTGCCTGTCCCACCCCTCTCCCCACCTCTCTCCCCCTTCCCTCCTCATAACAGATTAATGAGTCTGCTCCCCTCTGCCTCCATCTCGCCTTTCACGAGCACTCCGAAGGGACCGGGAATGGGGTTGTCGCATTCGGGTGCTCACCTCTTCCATCTTGGATGCCTCAACTCAGACATCCCATGAATGCTTCTATTTCCCGATTTGGAAAATTAGGGCTGCTAAGTGAGCTGGTAGTTAGTCCTAGTGCATGTGGCTGGAGCTGTGCCAGGCTTAGTCTGCTGTTAGCCCTCCGGTTTTCCCATGGACCAGCAGATACCCGTGTGAAGCAGCTTGTAAGCAACATCCCCAAAATGCATGTGGGTCCCCCAGGACCCCTTAAGCCCCCCTGTTGCGGGCTTGCTTGTCATCAGTAGCCTGTGAGTCTTAACTTGGGGACACCTGATTTTGGAGATGCTATTGAAAGAATTACTTCCTTTTCCAGACAGGAGAGGACAGGCATGCAGCAGAATGGGTTGTTTAACCAAAAACCCACTTCTGCTCTAATCTGCATCTCTCCAGAAGCTGCAGTTATCTTGCCTACTGTTCACTTGAGTCTTGTGGCTTCAGACTGGTGCTAAATCTGTACTAAAAGGGGAAGGAATGTGACCTTTACTGAGTGATGCAACTTCCTGCTTTTGGTTACTTCAGTCTTAAAAAATAGAGGGCCTTCTCAGTAAGGGAGGACAGTAGCTCTTGTTGACAAATACATCTGCTTGCGTGGTGGCTGTGCTTGATCACACCTGGTGGGTTACCAGTACTTTTAGAACAGAAGCACATAGCGTTTGTTCCCTTGGGGGAGAAAAATAGCCTGGGCAGGAAGGGGAAGAGTACAGGGGAAGGATGCAGCCATTAGTCAAGCCAGCACAGCGTATTTCCCAAATCCTTCTCTCCTGCACCTGAGGCTTTTGGCCATCTATTGCCGACTGTAGCTGCCGTGGTGCAAAGCACAGGTGTGGGCTGAGACGTGGGACTGGAGCGGTGCAGCCTTGTCCCCGCCTGGATGGGGCTGAGCTGCGTTGGCATGGGACAGCCCGTAAGTGCTGACTGCTTGGCATGGCTGTGCTGGCTGGGCACCTTGTGCACATGTGGGAGGAAGAGGAAGGGCCTCCCTGGTGCGCTGCAGGGCCTGGCTCATGTGGATGGATTGAAGTGATCTCTGCCAGCTGCTTTTCAATCCTCCCCTGAGGTAGAAAGACGTTAGTGCATTTGTTTTTGCAGTTAGAAAGGAGTATGATCAGGGCTGTGTCGAGCAGTGACAACTGCAATAAGGCTTCACTTTTAGTGAAAGACAAAACAATCAGGGGAAGGGCTCCCTTGGGTTTTTGTTTTCGGTTCTCTCTTTCCAAAAGGCAGAGCAGGTCCCGGCCAAGTCCTGGTTGGCCTTGGTGATGCCGAGGGGTTGAGCTGCCTGCGCTCTGTCCTTGCCTCTCATCCCTGGGTGTGCAGGCTGGAGAAAGGAGAGCAGATCCCATGTGATGGTCCGTGGAAAGGTCTCTCCTCTGTTCTCTCTTGTTTCTGAGGTTTAGGGAGAGGTGGGGGTGGAAAGCCAGAAGCTGTCCCATGGGGTCCCCCAGGCATGGAGGTGAAGTTCTGGGTCCTGCAGCTGCATTTCCCAATCAGCCACCTTCCCTGGCCAGCGTGAAGCCACCAAGGTGCTTCTCATTGCTGCGTGGGCTGCAGCACTAGGCAGAGGCTGCGCGCTTGCTCCCTACGTACTTGGATGAAATGTTTGTGGTTTTGCAAGCTGGGAGGGGAGTGGAAAGTCAGGAACAGGACAGGAAAGCCCCTGACCCTGCAAACCCAGCTGTGAGCAGGAGGGCATCTCCAGAGCTGGACAAAACCCTGTCCCACCAGCCCACAACGCTCTGGACCCCCTCGAGCAGGTTCTGAGTGAACAGCACCAAACGGCTCAGACTCTGCTGTTTGCAGGTGCGCTCATGGATGGAGCAGGTGATGCCCAGACCACAGTCCGGCCTCTGTAAGCCTGAGGAGAAGGCAGGGAGAGCTGCCTGGTTTCCTTTGCTAATGGGCTTGGCTCCCACACTCAGCTCACCCGTTCTAGGAGCAAATTCTCCTCCTGTTCTCCTGGCCATGGGTGGGCCGAGGAGACACTGCTTGAATCCACGCTAGACTTAAGCCTAGGGCTCAACTGTAAATTGGAATTCAAGCAAGGGGAATTGGATGCTGTAAATCTCACCCTCAGTTCTTTTCTTGGTGGTAATTTAGCAATGGAAACCTGGCTCCTCCCCAGCTGGGTTCAGAGTACTTCTGGGTTGTGAGGCACTGAATAAACCCAGGCTTGGACCCTGGAGCTCCAGCAAGGCAGGGTGCCCAGCCAGACCCTGCCTCCAGGGAAAGGCAGAGAGGAGAGACCTTCCCCTGCTCTGCCAGACATCCCGGATCAAAGCAGGGATGCAGCTGTGGCTTTAGGGAGAGCTGTGCCGAAGTTCGGTTTTGAACCAGACAGTGCTTGCAATGATGACTCTGGAGTACATAAGGGCAGGAAGCAGCTGCAGGGGTTAGCTGATGAACCTTGACTTATTTTGAACACCTCCACTACTGCCCTCCAAAAATAAGCGGGTGGACTGAAGTGGGGGAGGTTGTATTTTGGGAGAGCTCTCCATCGGCATCTGTCCCTGTCCCCCCCTTGCATTGCCATCACATAGCCCTGGCTTGCTTGCTTGCTCCCCTCTCTGTACAGCATGGGATCTGGGCCCCTTTCTCCTTCCTTCTCTTCTGCTAACCTTCACCCCCAGCCCAGCAGCTTTGCTGTCCTTTCCTATCCAGCATGGTGCTTCTTTTGGATGAGGGATGCTGGTAAGTTTGGGCTTTCTTTGGGTTTTTGTTATTTGTTTGCTCTTCATCTTCTGCAGCACGATAGTTGTCCTGGGCTGAGGGAGGAGGAGTAGGAGCAAGGGGCTGCAAAGACTAGGGCCGTGAGACTCTGTTCAGGTCAGGCTGGCTACCGCTTCACTGCGGCCACCAGCCACGGGGATGGCACCGGCCATGGGCAGGGCTGCCTTCAGTCACAAAACACCCAGCGGCTGCCTTTTGGAGGAAAGGGACATGTGTGGAAAATGTCCTCTGGCCTACGAGATGTCAGTGGAGTTAAGCTCTGGCCCTATTTATAGAGCATCTGCTTGAGTCATGAGTCCCCGGCAGCTTTAACCACGGAGCAACTCAGGATGCCTCCCTCGGAAACGCAGGGGAAGGGGAGGCCCAGAGGCCCCTTCCCCGTCCCCTCCTCTCCCATCCCAGAGGGGAAACTTTTGCAAGCTCCCCCGCAGCCTTTGCAGGGTGTGAGTCTCTGACCCTGCTGTGGGATGAGGTTTCAGAGCAGACAGCGACTCTGCTTTGAGCTCCCAGGCTTTTCCTTTTGGCTCAGGTCCTGAATTGTCCCAGCTTGTGGCTGCTTCTCCGCATCTCCCTCACCCAGCGCTCACAACTTGCCTTCATTCGCTTCTGCTTAATCCCGCGCGGCATGGGCAGCTTGCCGTTCTCTGTCTGCTAACTTCTGGGAGCCTGGGACTGCTTCTCCCGCGGCACCGAGGGCTGCAGGGAAGCTGGGCACGACACCAGGCTGGATGTGAGCTGCTAGACCAAGCTGGAGCACTGGCACCGAGGGATGGAGGAAAGTGCAGGCTGGCCCACCCGTAGCCTTCCCCACTGCTGCGGCGTCGGCTGGGGGGGGTTCAGGAGCATTGCGGGGGAATGGGCACACAACTAAAGGAGGTGGTCACAGCCTCTGAGCTGAGCTGGCAGAGCTTGAGCCACCTTCCTGGCTGTGCTCTGGCCTTTTCGGCTGTCACTGCTGTGGCTGGGAAACGTAGGAGGCTTCTGCCTTGAAAAAGCAGTGAGCAAGGTCAGCTCGGCTGGCGGTCCAGTCCCCGACCCCACCGACTGCTCGCCAGCCCCTGTCCTCGAGGTGCTGGGACCTGTGCTCCCTTATCACGCAGGCTCTGGCAGCCTCAGCTGCTTTTCTGGTGTTCCTGAGGAGCAATAGGTATTTCCCAAGGTCCTATGTGCCTTCTGGCTTTTCTGTCCCATAGGAGGAATTTCAGATTTGTGTTGATAAAAATCTCCTTTTGGTACCTTTCACTCTCTTTTCTAAGCACTGTCTCTCCTCATTCTGCTGTAAAGTCCTCTCTCCATGTTTTACCTGTTGGCTGAAGCAACAGGCCCACAATTTTGGGACTAACGGGAAAGCTTAGATTTAGTATGTCCTTCCTCATATTCTTCCTGCAATAGTCTGATCCTGGACAGGATTGGGTTATGGTCACTACCAGAAATGAGATTGTGGCTATCCCAAGGACAGAGACATGGGAAGCGGTGGTGATGAGGCCGTCCAGTAGCCAGATGGGGGGGAAATGCCTGGGGAGAGCTTGGCCTCCCATTGCCAGGCCTGCCCAGTGCCCGGGGCCTTTCCTCACTGCTCTTGATCCTCCAAGGTCAATCATAGCCTTGGAGCAAGAAGGGCCTGAAGCCAGACTGCTACCTACCTGCCTTGCCAGTGTTTCAGACCAGAGGACTGATGTTCCTGAGAAGCCGAGCACCTGCTCCCCCTGCCAGGGAAAGGAGCTGGGAATGCCCCATGCTTCTGAAAATCAGCTTTCTGAGTGAAACCGTACATGAAAAGGATGCAAGCAATTCCCAGAGGTGGTTAGAGCAAGATGTTCTGGGATCTTCTCCTTGGAGTGCATCAGGGCTCCTTTGGAAAGCTATGGTCTGTGGATGGGCTACAGGATTTCCTGACCTCCTGCTGTGGATTTTGCATGCATGAGGGATAAACGCACATGGGAATGTCACCAGCCTGCCCTGTTTGTCAGTGCTGGGATGTTGTCTGCTCTAAGGCAAGAAGTCCATGCCCTTGTGCCAATGCCACTGCTGAGCTGGAGTGAGGGGAACACTTCTGAGGCCATCAGAGTGACACTCGGTTTCCATCTGTGCTGGAGATACTGATGTCAGACTGCAGAGGAACTGCGAGCTGGGCAAAAAGGAAGAGGGCTCCAGAGCTCTGAAATCCTCCCCATAAGAACGTCCTTCCCATGTCCCCAGCAGCAGAGGCCAGTTACCTCATGCTTCCTGCACTGGTGGTCAACCTCATGCTCCAGCGTTCCCACCTCGCTGCCTCTTCCCTGGGAAGGAGGCTGTGCCAGAGACCCCAGCCCTCTGCTGCCAGCTCAGATGTGACATCTGGGGGTCTCGGCATGCTGCCTCAGGCTGCTCTGGTGAGGAGGATGGGAAGGCTGTTGTATGACTCCCTGCTACCTCATTCCTCCCACGGAGATGTTGTCCGAAACCTGTCAAAACTCAGGAGAAGCGTGGTCTTTGAGACCTTCAGCTCCTGAGCCTTCCTTATAACCAAGGACCTTCCCTTGTCTGAGCTTCTTGTTCTCCAGTTGTTCCCTGCATGTAACCATGTCCAGCTGACAAAAAGTAAAGTACAATTTATTGACTTGGCTCTTAGCTGGGGCCAGAGCAGAGATATTTGGATGATCTATATCTGAAGAGAGGATACGAGCTTCCAGCAAAAGCAGAACCTAACCTGGCTTGATGGATGTGCTGCTGGGGGAAAGCACGCTGACCTGACTGATTTCACCATCCGAGGCAAATGGAAAGGAGGGAAGAGCCAAGGATAAGCAGCGTCTCACGGCTCAGCCTCCATCCCAAGATAATTAAGTCTCTCAGACTCCATGGCAGCAATGCCAGAGCTTCTCAGCCTAGGGGGTTACGTGGCTTTGATGTCCCTGGTGATGGACTGCCTCCTGCTCTTTAATCCCCCTCCCAGCTTGCTCCAGGAGCAGAAAGGGGTATCCCTGTTGTGCAGATGGGGAATTTATGGCTTTGAGAGACATCCTCCATCAAGTTCATGCTTGGTTTAAGGTCTCAACCCAGCTGTCTGCCTGGCCCTGTCCTGGAGGTGAGTACCCCTGCGGAGGGGATGCAACCGAGCCCCATCCGCTCTCCCTGACGTCCTCCATCCCTCCCCACTCCAACTGTGGCACGCTGGAGGGGACTTCTCCTTCCGGGCCCCCGTGGCAACGAGCTTATGCCCTCATGTGTGAAATCTGATTATGCTTGCGTGGCTTGAGCAGGATGATCTGATCCTCAGCGCTGCGAATCCCACAGAGAGATTATCCACTCTGGAGAATTTCCTTTCTTTGTCCTAATGGGCCAGCCACTGAGCCTCCCCAGCATTGCCTGAGTAACCCTGGACCCTCGTGAGGCTTCAGCCTGCATCTCCCAGCCAGGATCCGGGTCGCCAATTGCACTTGCAAGGCAGCCGGAAAGTGGAACCTTTTGCAGAGGAGTATGGAAGAAATGAGGCTGCAACTTGCCTTCATGCTGTAGCTGTCAGGAGCAGGTGACTTCTGAATGAGACTCAGGTGTTAGGGACCATGAATCCTACTGAATTCAGGGGAATTAGGCTCGGGTACATCTGCATGTTTGTAAGTGCCAGGTAATGTGTGTTGCAGCTTCCTCAGCGCGGGTCTCTGTGTCTGTGGGGAGCTGCCCAGCCTACTGTCGGGTGTTTCCTGTTTTGGACTGTGGGCCATGAGAGATGCTGGGGCACTCAGGGCAGAGGATCTGATGGGTTCAAGCTGAGAACAACGGACCAAATTGTGTTAGCCCTGGCTCTGCTAACAACATGCTGCAAGACCTTGGGGAGCGTCTGGGTGTCCCATCCGTAAAACATATCTAATAATCTCACTCTCCTTCCCTGAGATATTGGGAGAGTTTGCCATCAGAAGGAAGACCCATGGCCTGCAGAGTCTGCTTTTTTATTATTATTATTTTTTGGCTTCCTTTCCTTGATCAGACACATCAGTAGAAAGATCAAGAAAGGTCGACCCTGTCCTGTAAAACCAGTACTTGATCCTGGCTCATCTGGTTGCAGGTAGGAGGAGGAATCTGGGCTGGTCAAGTGTGCCAGCAGCCCAAGGGGGCTCTGCACAGGACAGTGAGGCAGTAATCCCTGGAGCTAATGACAGTTTCCAATTGGCTGGGCTTCTCCAGCTCTCATCAGTAGGTCAGAAAGGGTGTAATTTAGATTTGGTGCCAGATGAGAGGATTTACACTTCTTTGATTGGGTTTCAACTATCCTGCTGCAGTTGATGAAGCAATGTGCTTCCTCCTTAGAGGTTTGCAAATGGTGGCTTGGTCCCCTCAGAGGGGGGAAGCTGACTTGCCTCCCCAACACACACTGAGTTATCCCCCTGCTCATTTATGTGAATAATTATGAACCAACCTGAGGGGTGAAATGACTGAAATGATTTCTCTTCTCTCCCTGTTTCTCTTTGCAGAACTGAAGACTATATGAAGTTGTCCCTAGCCTCCTCCTAAAGGCATCCCTTGGCATCTTTAAAGGCTTGAGAGAAATACCAAAACCAACCAAACACACCCATAAGAGAAATCCATAAACCCTCAAAACTTGGCATCCCCTCTTGGTCTGAAGTTGAGTTCTTCAAAAACTCCTGTGCTATCAAGTTTGA
Organism: Anseranas semipalmata; assembly: GCA_013399115.1. NCBI lineage: Eukaryota > Metazoa > Chordata > Aves > Anseriformes > Anseranatidae > Anseranas > Anseranas semipalmata. The sequence continues at coordinate 3,621,936 of VXAA01000756.1, forward strand.
GGAGATCCTGTTGTGTGGATCCATGGACTGGGGCTGGGCCCAAGAAGTGACTTGAGTTGTGTTTGGGGGACTGGGATGTCCTAGGAGATGAACCTTTCTCCCTCTTCCTCAAACAGAACCCAAATGGGATACCAAATTTGCAGCAAGTCTATTAGTTGTGTTCATCACCATGTATTAGCTCTGCCATGAAATCTGTGTTGTTCCTTTAGAGGGGTGGGTGAACCATAGCTCTTCTCCCAGACCAGACTGGACCTTATACTAGACTATCAGGTTGTTTCTTCCCAAAGCAAAACTCCTCTTCATTGCTGGGGGGTGGGAACTGCCTATGATTTCAAACGTATAACATTGCTTTATTCTGAGGGGTGGAGGGACAAAGTGGGATCAAAGTGAGGGAGGGAAGATGGTAGCTGGACCGACTCAAATCTTGCTTCTGTAGTTATTTTAGCAGAGAGCTGATCCTGTAGGTAGAGGGAAGATTCGAGAAGTGATGAGGATTGATAGTTTAGCTGTTCTGTTTGTGGTGGAGGTTTATGAGACCACACTTTGGCTGCTGTTGATAATCTGGATTCACACTTCCCTACTCTGCTTCCCAAGGGGAGAGATCTGAGGAGGTAGCTATGGCATCATGGGTTCCCTGTGGCTCAGGATGAGACTGGGGGGGTACTGGAAGAGACACCCTCCCTGTTCCTCTGCCCACTTGCTGTTCCATTGCCCTCTTCTCTTGCTAGCCCTGTGGCTTCTCCATGGGAGCCAGATCTCAGCACCCCTCCTCAGCTCTGTCACGTACAGGAGATGTATTTGGCTGGGTGTATATACCAGCTTCAGGCATAGCAGGTTTCAAATCAAACCCTGCTGGTTTGCGTGAGTGAGAAGAGGGCCCAAGTCCTCTAGCGATGTTATAGAAACACCAGGCTGGCTGGGGATGTGTCCTTCAAAGTTTTTCTCTCACTGCAAGACAAGAGCCTCTTGGCTGAAGCTGCAAACATATCAGAAGCCCAACAGGCTGCTTTTTTTTTTTTTTTTTTCCTAATTCCTATGCAGACAATACTTGAAACCTTGTACACAGTTGTCCTTTTCAGCGCCTGGGGTTGGCAAACTCTTAATAAAAGGGCTCATTTAAAGAACAGCAGGAGGCTTCAGCTTTGGAAGAGGCTGGGCTGCCCCTTCCCAGCCAACAACTGCAAGCATGTTCAGTGGTTTGCGTATGAATTTAGGCACACCCAGACCCTCTGCTTCAACGTCCCACTAGTACAGCCGCTGTCTCCCTTTGGTGCTGGCTGGCTGACTCTGTGTCCCAAGCACCCAACTATGCAAAGAATGCCTTATATACATTGTGTTTAAGTTACATGGCAATATGTACATCGAGCAAAGTCTATAGTCGAGTCCAGATTTTTGCTAGTGGCAGCGAGTCAAACTATTTCTTCAACTCAAATGGCTGTCTGGGTATTTTTTACTTTTGTTTGTTTTGTTTGTTTGTTTTGTATCTGATGGTGGCTCTTATACAAAGGACTGTAATTCTAGTGGCTTGAATCTGTAAAAATTGCCTTTGTTTGGTCCAATAAACCTTTGAATAGTTTATTTGGTTTGTGCTTGTTCTCCCTGCCTCCAGCAGCTTGTAACTTCTTCCTCAAGAGATTTGTGTTGAAAATCTGGATTTTAGGTTAGAGGTATATTCTGCTTTCTCATGCCTTTTACCCCATAAGTGATTGCACTGACTTCAGCAGGAATAAAGTCAGGCCAGTGGTGAAAGTCAGGGTTGTTCTCTTATTTCTGCTGGAGCAGCAGTGTTGCAGTAGGATCCTGGTTTTGTTTGACTGTGGAGCAGTTAGCAAAGTTCCCAGATGCAAAGCTCTGCCCAGGATTTCAGCTGCTGTGAACACAGATGCCCAGCAGTTCCTGAAACACAGGTCTCCTTTAACATACCTATGGCTAACTGTCCCAAAACTTCAGTTAATTGTAAAAGTTTTGGACTGAAATGTCTCAAGGAGCCTAAGGGAGTTAAGTATTCAAATTCAATTCCCTATCAAGAAGAATTAGGCTGCTTTGAAAATCCTTAATTAATCTATTATGTCAGCAATTAGTAAAATCCTGTTTGACTTCCTGAATCCAAGTAGTTTTGAGGACAGAACTTATGAAGAGAATGATTTTACTTGTGAATGGGGTAGGTTTGATCTGAAATCGTCAAGAAAATACAACCTGGAACACTACAAAGTTGTTTTACAAGGTCGCCTTTGATAGGAGAAGTTCCTTTTTGAAATCAGTTTCATGTTTTTGATGCCTTTCTCTTCTTTCCCAGGCTCTTTTCTCTCTTTATCTTTGTTTTGCTCTCCCTTTGTTGTAGATTATGTTGCACAAAGCAGTAACAGCTCTTTTTTTATTTCTGTTTTCACATGCACAGTCATGATATTTAAAGTCAAGGGAATAGCCAAAATGCACTGATGTTGCATTTCAGAAACAAGTGGGTATTGTCTGTGATCTTGATTTTGGGGTGAGCAGACAAAGAAATGGGGCTTTGGGGAGCTGAAGGTTTCAGTAATGTTTATGTCTGTGAAATAATAAGCGAGGGATATAGACCTGTGTGGAGCATTCCCAGCTGGCATGCATTTCAGACATGTGAGGCAAAGATGTGTATTGAATTTCTCCACATCAGACCGGAAATATGCCCTCTAGTGCTCAGTGGTGATCTAAAATAAAATATTGATCACTAATGACTGTGCTTCCCTTCGTCTGGTCTGGAAAGGGCAATCGGATCTATTTCATGTGAGCACAAAAACGTACAGAAGAGACAGACAAATCCAGGTGCTTGACAGCCTGTGGGCAGAGCTTTCTTAACCCGAAGATCCCACATCATTATCAGAATATGTTTGGCCTTAGGACAATTGCATTTTAATTGTAATAGGAAGTAATTGGCAAATGAGCTTCCTTTTGCCAGGATCTGCTTTCTTCCTGCCCTGCCTGCAGCAATGGTGCTGGGAAGACAGCCAATGCTCCTGCTGGGGCTTAGCCTGGGAGAGGGGAAAACGTAGAGCCCCACTCGTCAGGAGCTCAGCACCAAAGGCTCCTCTGCTCATTCGCAATGGTCTTCTTCCATTGATCTTCTTCTTGGTGTGGTTACTTCTGATGTGTTGATAATACACTCTCTTCTTTCTAGCAAAGGTTGCGTCCTGGTTTTGGCTGTCAATAGGTATTTCTACTGCTTCTGTTACAGGAACAGCTAACAGCTTGTCTACACAGGACTTGCAGGAAGACTACCCCAGGTTAACTAATGACGTGCATTTAAATGGATTAATTACAGTGTATTAAAGCACTATGTGGAAAGCTGGCTGTGGTGGGGACAAAGGACTCTTGACAGGGTGACCATGTGGAAGTAAAAGCCAGAGTCAGTATTTCCATCCCAGGGAAGGACTGATGGTGTTAAAGACGCAGGAGGAGCTGGGATTGCAGCAAATCTGTGCTCTGAGTTGCTATTGCTGAATTCTGACCTCACAGACCTGCAGGGGCAAAATGAGCCTTGGAGTAACAGAAATTGGTTCTCCCTTGTTACAGTCTAAAGGACCACAACCTCGTTAATTCTTTTAATCTCACACAGGAGAGTCAGGTATGAGGTGTGCTAGGCAATGCTGGAATCTGATCCCAATCATACAGGACTCTGGTAGTGAGAATGTACCAGACCACAGCCAGCCCTGACTGGAGACAAGGTGCATATTCATTTTTACCTAAAAAATGATTTTGTAGACAGTTGCATCAGCTCATGAAGTACGTGAGAACACATGATATTCCTGCGCAGCCTACCCTTCCTATTTCTAAGTGATGATCAGTAGATGAATGAACAATATAAGCTCTCCTATAAAGATTCCTCAAATAAAGCACTGTGATAGATACCAATCTTTGTGCTGCAGGACATATAACAACGGTTAACTTCTTCAGATTAGGCACAAATCAGGATATGATCTTTTATGGGGAGCAGGAAGTTAATAATCAGCTATGGGACCTTCTAGGGTTGGAAATCTGAGCTAGATGGTCCACTGGTCAGATTCTGCCCATGGAGAGATCTCCTTATCACTGGGCTGGCTACATGAGTCCATCTCACTTTTTGACATTGGCAGACGAACCCTTGAATCAAACCAGATTTCTATCTGTGATCTTCCAGTGGCTGATTAAAGTCATGTCCACCCTTGAAGGCAGTCTAGTCTCTAGTTTTAAGGTAGGTAGAGTATACATTTTGAATATAATAGTTATTCCTGAATTATCCTGTATCTGCATACTCTCATTACAGAATGAAAGGACACTGCGCTGATGAAGCTTAAGCCAGTTATGTTATAGAGTCTGCTAAATCGGGACACAGTGGCCTTACAAAATTCCACATGTGGAGTTATCCTGGAACTTTGAGCATAGATAAGCCCTAAGAAACTCCAAAGCTGGTGGTAAAGCAGTCAGTTTTATCTCCATATATAAAGAACTGCAAAGAGAGACATGCAAGATAATTGTACAGCTGGGAGGGTGCAGGAAGGAGAACCAGAGGCTATGCTTTTCTCATCTCACATGGGCAGATTTCCTGCAGTCAGTAGGTCTTGTAAAATGACCCACGTTTGGCTTCATGTTTCATTTGACCATGATGTGCTTGCTCAAAGTGCGTTCTGGGGACTGGCTATTCCCACTTCTTCTTTTCTTGTTGACAGGGTTCAGAGAGAGCAGCTGGCTGCCATCTTCAGGCTCATGAAGGAAAAAAGTGACACATTTGGAGAGATGTCTGAAGGAGACATGAAGGAGCAGCTTAGACTGTATGATATATAACCTTGTAGCCAGTGAAGACTATGCCCAGGAGTCATCTTGGCTCTTATTATGCAGGACACTGGAGACTGTAGTGCTATAAACGTGTTTCAGTAGTTATTTTGTATTTCCAGGTTGTTTTGCAAATGCATATAGGCCTGTGATATGTATTTCTAAAGACCTGCAATTTTTCACCCTTTTTATCAATTTTTCTTAAAGAGCTATCATAGTATTTTCATCTCGTATAGAGATTTTACCTCTTTCTGGCTGGGCCATATGTCTCAGTCATACAAAGCAGTTAAACTTACAACTTTTTCCTGGTCATGCTTTGTAAGAATGAACTTTCAAACCTAGTCATTTATTGGTTTGAGAGCTGAAGGAAGCCAAAGATGATAGAAGAGCAGATTTAAAATGGATGAAAAGAATAGAATCACAGAATAATTGGGCTTGGAAGGGACATAAGGAGGTCTGTAGTCCAACCTCCTGCTCAAAGCAGTATCAGCTATGAGATCAGGCCAGGTTACTCAGGGCTTTATCCTGTCGGGTCTTGAAAACCTCTGTGGATGGAGACTGCACAACCTCTCTTGGCAGAGAGGCTTCCAATCCTACAGTTAGAAAAGAAATAGCCAAAGCCAAAGCACTAATGCTCTGATTAGATGTAAGCTGCCATTCCCATCTCCTTGAGAGGAATGCTTCATCCTCCTTCACACTGGCTTTTGAAACAAATCCAAGATGGTTCCGGCTGACCCCATTGAGCTCATCTTCGTGCCAGCAGCTAACTTCAGCCTGGAAGCAAAAACATCTCTTCGCCTCTTGACTCTGGTAAAAACAGTACAGAAAGGTGGCTGGCATTTTTACAAGGACAATTGTGTCCAACTCAGATCCTGTTCTCCTAATGTAAAAATTATGTGGGAAACTATGTACTTATGAAAGCTCTGTGAAGTTGTCAAGTATTTTGAACAGTTTTGACCAACCTTTAGTGGTTTGGACAGAGTAAATCAGTGAGGAATCCTAATTGAAACTGAATGTCTTCTTGTGTAGTTCTCTCTCATAAGAAATCCTGTTAAATACTTTATTATTAGGAAGGATTTTGTTGGTTTTAATAACTGTTGACAAAGGGAGGAAAAAATTTCTGACCCATCTGTAAGGAATGATCTCTTCAGATTAGGTTTTTATTTTGTGTAATTTTTTTTTGAGTCTGATAATAGTACCAAGTATCTCATTATCTGGTCACTGTTTCCCACTACAGCACATTCTATAACACTATACTATTTGACTTATAAGAATCATTTTATCTTCTAAACGTTTTCACTTGAGTCAATGTACCCTAATTATGAGATCAAGCTGGCTTTACTACCAAGTCATGACTTCACCTAAATTTAATATCTGAAAATTCTCTCCTTGTTCAACATGAAGAAATTATGTGGGCAAAGGTGTCTCCTGATGTGAAAAATCAAGCAGACTGAAAGCTTGCTGTGTGCTTAGGCCACAATTTCCTTTGTCAAACTGTACGATAGGAGAAAGGTATGAAATTTGTATGTGGGACTTCTCCCTCATTCCAACCTGACAGCAGGATCTTTTCCAAAGTTCTCCTTGAAAGCAAGCAAAGGAGAAATAAGATTTGGATTATTTTATTTTAGTCTTTGTCTTGCAGACTTTACAGTTTATTTCCAAAGTATTTTTGTATTTCTTGTTTTACATTTGGGCCTTCTCTGAACAGAAACATGTCTGAAAAACACTTCCTCAAACACCTCAGCTTAATGCAGTGCCAGCAGAGACCACCCCGAGCACAGAAGAGTGGCTGCCATCAACCCTGTCCCTCCACACCTCCTCTGGGTGGTGTGACCAAAATGGTGAGATGCTGCTGAGGACAGGGCAGTGGTAAAAGATCTCTGCCATTTACAAGGCCCATATTTATGACAGAAATGAAGCTAAGTTAAGCAGCCTCTGCCTGAGACATGAGGCACAGGGATGCCTGGATGTACAGCCCGTGGTTCCAACAGGAAGGCACCGCACGCTGCTGTCAGGCTCTAACAAAGGGGAGCCCCTTGGGCACGTCTCCGTGGGCAGCAGCGGGGAGGCGGCGCTCGGGGAGGACATTTGGGCAACCGGGTGGCGCGACCGCGGCCCGCCTGCGGCTGAGCACGGCCAGGACCTGGAGCGGGCCCCGCTGCCATGGCAACCGGCAGCTCCCTACTCGGCACCCGTAGCCCGCCGCGGCAGGGGATGTACAGCGCGGGGGGGAAGGCCTCGAAGCCGCCGTGCGCATGCGCATCAGGCAGTGCGGTGCGCATTCCGTGGAGCGCAGCCGTAGCGCGCATGCGCCGCCGGCGATATTCCTGCTGCTGAGGCGCGGTGACCGCGCATGCGCCGGGCGGGGCCGCCCCCGGGGCGCGCAGTAAAATGGCGGCGGCCGCGTTTGTCACCTCAGCGGCTGTGCGGCCCCGCTCCCGGCCGCCAGGGGAGGGCCGCTGTGCCCGTGAGGAGGGCTATGGGATGGGGGAGCAGTGGGGCGGGACCTTACCTGCCACCGCTTCTGCAGCCGGCGGGCAGTGCGCCCGGCTCCGGCTTTGTGAGGGATCCGCGTTAGCCTGTGTACCAGCGTTGCACCGGGCGTTGCCTCCGCTGGAGGGGCCAGGAGGTTCGCTTCAGGGCTTGGAGTGAGAGTGCAGTGAGAGGAGTCGAGGTGCTCGTACAAGCACAGACAGTCTTTGAGCAGGGAATAGAGATCCAAGTTTTAAAAAAAAAAAAATTAGTTAAGGAGCTTTAGGTGGGGGAGGTGAAGGCAGGGGGAAGAGAAGGCAGAATTCCCCTCCTTTGGCCCTGTAAGGGGCTCTGGTAGGGATTTCATCTCTGGAGAGTTACTTTACAGATCTTTTTACGTTTGCTTTTCTTTGCGTAGTTTGCCTTTGGAATTGGTAAACTATATGCTACGTGATTTGGTAGCATCTGCTTTGCACTCAAGCTGATGTAAGTTACCTGTAATTGGGCCCGTTGCATTAGCAGTCAAGGCGAAGTGGTTGACTGTGCCAACACTGTGAGGAATTGTGCCAGTGAATGTGTCAGATGAATCTCATAGGGAAGAGATGGGTTTCCACTGTCATTTACCTTCAAGGAAATGGGTATAGTAATAGCTGGGAAAGAATGTGGCCTCATACCTACCACCTCTGCTTTTTGCTCCTACAGTTTTATTTTTTTATCTTATGTTGATTTCTGCACTTTTCAGGAGAGTTATGGGATTTTTGCAAACTGTCAAATATTTTGAAAAAATTCCTCTTAGGCATTTTTCAGAATGAATCAAAGGCAAAAGTCCTCATTAATATCCACCAGAAGAGAACAGGTAGGAGTTTCCAGACCACTTTTGGAGTTATCTTAACACTTTAAAAAAAAAAAATACACACTTTCCCTGCCCCACCCCAGTCCCTTGTTTCTCATGATCAATGTATCCAGGCTACATGTGTTTGACAGGGAAATAAATCTGCAGTCTGAATTTGTAATTGGATTTATTCCCATAAGAATGGTGGGAACAGGGTTCAAAAACCATGTTGTATATAACAGGCTATTTTAGAAAATATAATTTCCACTGACAAGTGAAATAACCAGTTCTGAAACCTGCAGTAACTTGTGGCTAAAAGGAATTTGTGTAGTAATCAAGCAGTGAATGTGTGGTATAAGCATCTCCTTAAGAAGGCAATTTCATCTTTACTATCCCCCAAGCTTTTCATGATGAATCACGTATTGATATGACAGAAGGACTATATGAAAAAGGCCAGAGAGACAACTTTCTTTAAAACCTTGATGTTGTAGCCTTTTCTACCTGCATTACTCTGGAAGTTGTTTGACTGGCATAACCTCAGAGGTGGTAGAAAATGTGTAGTGGTGTGTACTACCTTCTCTTTGTGGCATGTCAATTATATTTTGTTTTATTTTCCTTTCTCCATAATATGACTAAAGCTTTTCTCGCAGAAATGAGGTTTTATGGGGATTTTGACATGTTCCAGGAATGTGATCTTTCTTGTGAGTCTTCTCTAAATGTCAAATGAAACAGCAGAGATTCTGGTCTGAGTACGTGTTCAGACTGTGAGTTACATAAACAGCACTAGATGGCAAGAATTCCAAAAGGTAAGCTAAGGAGATGAAAATGGAGTGCTACTACCATGTCTTTGAATCTGGCGTTCGGCAAGGACAACGTGGGAGCCCATGAGAATTATTTTTACTTTGAATATTAGGTTTTGCGTATCAAACTAACTCAATTAGTGGATCCCAGCCAGGAACTTTGGAATAGCTGTGAGATGCTCCTCCTAAAGGGGAAAGTCTCTTGTCTGAAATGCTGTCTTAATTACCCAAGTAGGTCAGGAATGCAGTCATTGAGTTACCAACGTGTAGTGAGTGAGTCATGGTGTGATCAGCTGTTGAGAATGCTGTGTACTGCTCACATTTGTTAACTGCTAAATTGTATCTGGAGCAATAAACAAACAAAGAGGAAGTGTTCTGTAGTTTGTTTCATCTTCATTTGTCTCAGAGAAAGGGGCTAATTGATCTTGTTTTCTGTGGGAGGACAGTGTCATACCTGCTGTGACTGTTTTCACATGTTAAACCAAATTGTTAGGGTTTCCACTGTGGAAACATGAAACAGCCATTGTCCTGGGGAATCCTAAGCAGTCTCACCACATCACCAAAATTGGCAGTGTTAACTGGGCTGAACGTAGCGGGGGAGTTGCGTGCCTTCTCCGTGTGGTCATACGTACGCTCACTGCAGCACAGCTGGCTCTGAAGCTGCTCCCAGTGGTAAAATCCAAGGGTGAGGTATGATGACTGCTTACCTCTACTGGGGTCGTTTTTTCCACCTCTGCAGTGGTTAAGAGATTGCAGTCTTGGTGCGGGGAATGGTAACACTTGGAGAGAGGTGGTGCTGCGAAATTTGCTACTGACAGAGCTGCCTGGTGGTGGAAAGTTTAGTTCTTTGGGGAGCTATTTTTTACCACTTTCCAGAAATAGCTGACCTTTTCTTACCCAAGGCTAACATAAATGCAGCCCTAGAGTACTTACAATTGGAATAAAGTTTATACGCTGCATTTTCTATAGCTGAATATAGATGGACGTGAGGAGGTGGGAGAGGAAAAGCAAGTACTGTCCATCCTCTGGATGGTGCTGTTGTTTTATACAAACAGCAGAGAGGAGCAGCACAGCTCCAGCTGGAGACCTCAAGGACTGTTTTGCTTCAGCAAGAATTAGGAAGAAGGATGTGCACAGTCCTGTCCTCCTTAGCAAATTTTTGATGAATCCTGTATGTTGTGATCTGCCTGTTATCTAGCATTTCTGGGACTGGCTAAACTTAGCTAATTACTAAATATGGGAAAACTCATATTTTCACTAGTTTCCACCCAGCCCATTTCAAGTCTGAGTAATTTCTCCTAATCAGGACCAGATATTTTTTAAAACCTCATTTAAAACTTTCCTCAATCCTCCAGTCCCCAAGAGTTAATCTTTGTTTCATCTCCAGGATGAATATTTGTTGGCTCGGTCAAGTGCAGTAAGTTAGCTCAGAGCCGCTGGAGTAAAAGTTTGTTGTCAGAGTTTGTGGTTATACTTCATTGTGTGGGAAGAGAAGATGCATTCCTCAAATGCAGCCTTGCCCTTCCAGAGGGCAAGACTTGTGTTTGAATTTTGTTTGCCTGCCATAGCATCAGATAAGATCTGAAGTAGGTATTTGCAACTTCTCTGACGTTTTTCTAATATCCTTGACTTTTTTTCTCGTACTGTTTTTTTAACTCTCTTAAAGACATAACTGTGATCCTTACAAAGGAGAAGCTTTGTGCATTATTCCTTCTTTGTAATTTGTCTGCGCTGTCAGCACTGTTACAGCCTTTTATTGGAAAGGAAACGAAGAATAGTAGCCCATGTGGTGTAAGAAATTATTTTGCAACCTCTATCAACGATTCAGTTGTTGGAATTCTGCTACTGATAATTGATGGAAGTAGGAATTACTCAAGATTCTGGTTTTAAGGAAATGGGAGGGTGGGAAAAGAAGAGGTGGAAGTGCTTAGTTTGTAGGAAGTGAGGATGGCTGCCTCAGTTCAGTAAGTCTCCCTAAAAGCGATAGTTTTTGAATTTGTAGTGCCTTCCAGCATGATAGGACTGTCTGTCAGCTTTCTCCAGTTTCCAGATACTCTGGAATTCTGGTAGCGAGGAGGACTTCACAGAGAAAACTGAAGTCTGCTGGCAGTAGATGTTTCTGAAGACCATCGATAGTCTGTGGAATACAGGTTGAAAACCAGTGTGTGAGGGCACCGATTCAGCACGGAGCGTTGTTCCGTCACTGGCGAGGCTTTCGTTGGTACCCGTACTCCTGCGGCAGTCGTGTCTGAGCTAACTGGGAGCTGATTTGGTGAGATGACGCCTGGGTGTGATTAACCAGGGTCTAGAGAGTGGCCCCTACAAATGCAGGGGGAGGCAGAGGTCAGTAGAGATAGTATCTTATCCTGAAGATGTTAGTGGGTCATACGTGAAGCAGGTCCTGACTTGGATGAATCTGATGCTGTTATTCATCTTCTCAGTCCCTGACCTTACTGTAAGTTGCTTCGACTCAGGGTAGTAGTTCAACAGGGAACTTCTACAGGATCTTTCTAATTCCTCCTGTCACCCTGAATTCCCTTTAGCTGCCATTCCATTTGCGTGAAGTGTGTCCTTCTATGTCGGCAAGGAGCATTTGAAAATCCAGCTTTTTTGTTTTGGAGGAGAAACGTTACAGCCCAGCGGCTAATGACACTACTGTGACCTTTGGAGGGAAGAGAGCTTACTGAAAATGTGACTGGATAGATAAAATAGGGCTGCCTGGGGAAACAGATTTGCAGGGAGGTGGAATGACTGACTGCCTTGGCTTGTCCCAGGATCTGACATTTGTCCTAAAAATCAGAGCCGTGTCTTTTATAAAATGGAGGAGTTATTGTTTCTGGATACTTCTGAGATGTGGTCTCCATGAGGACAGAATGGCTGGGAGGGACACTCAGACAAACCTGTTGGTCTCTGAACTTTGCTTTGGCTTCTTGTTAAATCATCTTCGCAGTGTATGATCAGCCTGGAAAACTGTTGTCTGTTCTTCATAGTCTTTGTTCTGTTTGTTTTTCAACTCTGATATGGATGAGTTACATGGGTGTTACCATGTGTATTAATAATAGAAAACCTGTGGAAGCTGGATGGAGAAAATAGAAAACCCAGCTTTTCTGTGTACCGATTATGCTGAAATTTTCACACCCACGCACTAAAGTCAACTTAAATCAACAGAGAAGTTTGACTTTTAGCACAAGCAAGAAGACTTCTGTTTCAAGCATCACTTCATGAAAATTGTAGGTTGGGTGTTGCCAATTCTTCTTCCTGTGTGGGCTGGGTTTCTTTGTCTTGCAATAAAGGATTCCTGTGTCATATCCTTGTCCTTGTGGCAGGATAAAGCTATATGACTTTAGTGACGAAGGGGCATACTAGGGCATATGAATCCCAGTCACCCTGAAGTAGGGGAAGTAGCATTCTGAAAACTTGTTTCTATGGGATTTTGTCTTTCAGCTATTTTCAGGCTGCCCATGAACACACAAGTGTTGGGCCTTAGTCCTTCACTCCCCTCTTTTGCGTAGACCATGCCAGTTTCAACAACCCTACAATCACACTGTTAAATTGACAATGCTGTGAGTGGGGTGATGAGACAGTTCCTTAAAATGTCCTGAGGAAATTGCTCACTCTCCTACACACCTCTGTTATTTTCTAAAAACTTCTGTCAGCACAGTGGAGGTGGAAAACTTTCTGTCTGGCTGTTTGGTTTTATACCTCATTCAGGCAACTGGAAGACCCAGCTGTCCTTCGTGCTGCCCTGAGATCTGCAAGGGACTTTGGTCCCAAGCTTTCTCTCCCCTGTAGCCATTCTCACAGATAGCATCCACATCAGAGAGCAAAACTAGGAGAAGAAATCTGATGTTAATGCAACTGAGAATATAAGTAATTTCAACAGAGAGGAACTTCTGTGTGATACAGACGTAAAAGGAAAACCCTGCACTGCTGGCTCTTGGACCTGCGCTTTGACCTTGAGGAAGTGCCTCCTGGGAAGCACCCACCACGGACACGTTCTGCCTGGGACACAGCGCGGTCGCATGCTGTGAAGATCCTGCTGACTGTGGTGGCAGTGAGTGGTTTGCTGCTCTGAGCCACATGCCTGTCCAAGTGGGTTCCCATGGAGCAGCAGGAGCATCATGTGGTCTCTGGCATCAACCATGCTTTTTGCCAGCTCCTCCTATGGCCCTTTGTGGCAAATGGTTTCTTAAGAAAGGGTGATTTATCATCCTTGTTTGCTCGTGGCTGTTCTGTACCCGGAAATGATCCACATCATGCGTAACAGTTTGATAACATTTACACTGAAAAGCCATTGAAGATGGTGTTGATGTCTCTGTTCACCATTCTGCAACAAGAGATGGGGCAGATCCCCTGTTGCTAATTGTATCGTAAAATGGCGGGCTTTAACCTGCCTGTTGCAGCCGTAGCCCCCCCGACCACCCCTAACTGAGAACAAGTGACTGTTTCCATGTCTGGGGGGGAGTGGAGTTAGGATCTGGGAGCCCGAGACTGATCCGATTGTTGTCCTAAGGGGAGAGAGCAAGTGGTGATGGTAATGGTCAGGTTCTGTCCCCTCCACCTAGGGGGTCCTCAGCATGTGGTGGGATCCAAGACCCACCGGTGCAAACCTCCTTTCCTTCTCTAAACAAATCTAACGGATGGTAGGTTGCTCTGCATTAGTTGCCTGTCTTGTGTCCTTGAGTCTCTTTCATTCTTTGTAAGAATCACAAAATAGCCGCAAGTGATCCTTCAGGCCTTTGTGTGGTTAATTTAGAGAAAGGTGTGGCTGGGAGACTGCCAGTGTGCTCCTCAGGTCACTTAGCTGACGATGTTGACAGGCCTGTTAAGTAAAGTCCTGTTTCAGTGCACTTTGGAAGGGACGGGGTAAGAACGGTATGTTGTTTGCCCCTTCTGCTCTCCTCTTCTCCCTGCATCAGTTCCATTTGCCAGTTGCAGTGCTGAAACAAAATTTCATCATCCGGACTCTGACTGAAGCCAGCTTTATACAGTCGGTGGCCAGGGGTTTGCAGGCATGAGTGTGACTTGGTTTGGCCTTCAGGAAAACCCTGGTAATGTTGGTGACTGCTGAGTCTGTCTCGATTTTGGCGTTTCAGGTGCAGTTAGCAGAGCAGGCGGGTAGAATGGGTGTCTGTGACTGAGTGTATCTAACCCAGAGTCCCCAGCCCAAGATTGGACAGCCTTAAGATACCATTTTTGTTGACTTTCCTGTTCACTGAATACAGCGTTCAACAGGTAACAATAAACAACTGAAGGAGGTGACCTTGTAGAAAAACTTTCTTACAATTAATGTAAAGTCCCTGGGCAATAAATTGTTTTACAGGATAACAGAAGCCAAAGACTAACCATGTGATGTGACAGGAAGTATTTTTATTTCCCAAATAGATTAGATAGCAATTCATATGAAAGCCCACAAGTAAAATGGTGCCTATTTATCTTTGAAAAGAAAGAGCAATTAGACCAATGTACATTTTTCTATTTCTGAAATCAAATCGTATTTATCGAACTTCCATCCAGAAAACAGTGTAGTTATTCTAACTGTGCGGCGCTTGTCATATGCAAATGATTTTCATATGTAGACCTGCAGAACTACAGTAAAATACTTTTGGCAGTGGCAAAACAAAAAGCCCACTTTAGACTTGAAAGCTGCTGGAGCAGTGTGGCTTCAGCCATCAGGGTTCTGAGGATGTGGTGGTGGAGCCACCAGTGTCTAGATGAAGCTAAAACCAGAAAGATATCCATGTAGCTCTGGGCAAAAGCAGGACTGTTGGCATCATCCAGTTAAATTCTCATGTGATTAACTGCCTTTTACCGCTCTGTCTCCTTTCTGCTTATTTCAGAGACTTTCTGTCTGGAAGTGTGTGTGGTGCTGCAGTATGGCTGGTCATACTCCTGCAGCAAAGACTGCGTTTCAGTATCAACTGAAGGAAACACAGTAAGGTAATTTGCAAGTACTTTAAGACAAATTACATAAATTTTATAAACCCAACTGCTTGTTATATGCTATTGGATTCTCAGACTGCTTTACCATATAGTTCCACAGAACGGCACATGCAGTTAAACAACCAGAAGAGTTGTTTTCTGAAGTCCTTATTTTCATAGAATAATTTGAGTTGGAAAACACCTCTGAGATGATTAAGTCCAACCATTTTGAAAAAGGATTTTTTTTCTCAGCATCTGCTCTTGATTGTTTTGTGCATTTACTCATCAAATACTAATTTATTTTAAGTAAATTGGGCTGGTGTTTACTTATGGTTACAAGATCAAGAAGTAAATATGAACTCAAACCAAGCTGAAAGGTTGAGTGGAACAAGGTGAGTATCATTAAAAAACAGTCACTGGAGTGTGATGCAGTGTTGTGGACTGATAAGGGAAAGGGAGGGAAACCTGTAGCACTGAAAGATGAACAAGCCCCAGCTGATATCTGCTCACGGGTGTGGTTTAGATATCAACAAAGCTAGGGACTGCATGAGATGACCTTTTGAGGTGTTTCTTCCAGCTTTCATTGATGTGGCTGTGTGAGTAACTTGCTGTAGATAAATGGGCATGTATTGTCTCAGTGAGTGCAAAATGCCTGCTACAGAGAGGAGATAGCTGTAAGGGCAGGCTAGTGAGGATTAGCACAAGGGCTGCATGCCACTGGCATTTGGCATTATCCTGTTAACAACACAGCTTAGACTGCTTCTGTTATAGGCTTGTTCGTTCTCATTTGTTAATTAAAAGTGGGGAAACAAGGTTTGAAGTGCAAGCTGCAGAGCTAAGGACAAACAGACCCAGTGTATGTCCTGCTTGATTTCTCTGTACCATGGTTTTCACTGGAGTAGCACCTATCTTTAGGAAATACAGGTTATGGGAGATTACACAGCATTACAAGAAACAGACTGGCTGATCCTCTTGGTCCTGGCTGAGACAGCAAACCTTCCTAGAGATCTAATGCCTGGAAGACAAACCCCAGTCGAAAAGATCCTAAGTAGCTTCCAGGGAACTGGGAGAGAATGGTCCTGAACCAAGGAAGATCCTGAACGCAGGATCTCACATTTCCACTACAGTAGCACAGTGTGCTGCTCTCCTGCCCAGCAACTTCTTTGACTGCGATTTTCCCGGTGTATTTATAGGTGGTGTGCAGCTGGGGTGGCAAAGAGTCACCTTCCCTCCATGGCTGGCAAAAGCCTCTGCCAAGTTGATAAGAGTAAGATGGAGAAAAGTAGCACAGGACCCTCTAGGTTTCTAAATAAAACAGGAAAACAACTGTTGAATAGAAGACAATAGACAAAAGAGTGAGAAGGGAAGAAAAGTATGTAATTTCCAGCAGTAAACCCATCTTGCTTTTCACAGGGCCCCATGGCTTTGCCACTCTTGCAGCTAAAAATGTGACTGTGCTTTTCAGATGTATCTGTCAGGGACAGAGAGGAAGGTGCTGTAAGGCCACAGTTTTCCAACTGTAAGGACATGCTGATTTACGCTCCTCAGGAAGCAGGCTTACATGTTACATTCCTGTAGCACTTTTCACTCCAAAGGATGCCAAATGGCACAGTTGTCTTGCCAGATGTCAAGAGGAATGGTTTCTGATGTTGAGTCAGTGGGAAGAGTATGGGAAAGGCTTTTCCAAATAAGTATTTCACATTTGCTTCAGAAGTGGTAGACCAGCACAGCTGTGATTCTGTAATTCACGTCTGTGCGGGTCCTCATTTTTGCAGCTAGGTATGAAATGTTGAGAGGTGTGCCTGCATTTTTTACCAGGGGCATGGAGAGAGATTTAGGCTCTGTGGTCCTTACGTTTCTTTCTCCAGAGCAGCAGAGAATCCTGGAGTGCTCCTATTCCTGGCAGCTGTCAGGGGCAGGAGCTAGAGGGGCTGCTTTTCTGGTAATGGGCCAGCCAACCACGAGTTTGATAAAATTAGCTGCTCGCTTGTCTACGATACTGCCCTGCTGCTGAGGGAACAGCTTTCTCAGAGATTCCCCAGAAGGAACAGAATATTTTCTAACTTTCCATCAAATAGGTTTTAAAGGAAAAGGAAAAGCAAAAACAAACAAACAAACAAACAAAAAAAAACAAATCAGCCCCGAAGTGGTGTGGGTTTTGTCTGTCTGTCAGTTCTCTGGTGATATGCTAGGCTTCCTGCTGGGATGGGACAGACAAAAGGCTGTTGAGGGACACATCTGGATAAAGGAGCATTGGTTGTTTCTAGCCTGACTCCAGCTGAGTCTCCAACCATTGTTGCTGGGAGTGTATTCTTCTGTTTTTTAAATTCTCTCAAGTGAAGTGGCTCATCGGTCTTTTCAGCTTGGTGTATCTGAGAAAGGAAAAAGGAGTGCAGAGACCAGAGCCGTTTCAGTGTTGCGGCTTAAGCAGGATGGGGCCAATGGCAAACAGCTGAAGAAGCAGAAAAGCAGTGTGATGGAAGACTTGATCCTCTTCACTTAATAAAGAGAGGTAAACACTTACAGCTATGGCCATAAGGACCACGCTCAAAAGCTGAGTAGACATTGTGCTAACAGAAAGAACTAAAACAAGTTCTAGTGACTAGAGACTGTAATATGGGCAAATTCAGAGCACTTATACTCCACCTCCCAGTGATTGCTCCAGGCATGGACTTTCCCTGGTGTGTGGAAGCTGACTGGAGGAGCTACCTCTGTTCACATTACTGTGTGGGAGTAGGGGAAATATTACAGTTTGGACCCATATCATTTGCTGTCACAACATAGATTCAAGGCAGTTTCCTTACTGGGGCACTAGCTGGGTAAGGCTGGATACCAAGCAGACAAAACAGCACTGAAAGATATGACGGTTTACACATTGTCTTTGCAAATCTGCTGCGTGAACACTGAGGAGGTGCTTGCTAGTGCTCTACCATGAAAGCTGTTGTCTCTCTCTGTCCTGGGGCACCTCAGCCAATGGAGGACACAGACCAGTTGGCTCACCAAGCTGTTCCCTACATCCTGGGGCAGTTTTCTGAGGCTCTGCTCTGTGACAAAACTGTGGGTATTCTTGCA
Organism: Anseranas semipalmata; assembly: GCA_013399115.1. NCBI lineage: Eukaryota > Metazoa > Chordata > Aves > Anseriformes > Anseranatidae > Anseranas > Anseranas semipalmata. The sequence continues at coordinate 3,639,816 of VXAA01000756.1, forward strand.
AGTGCGGCAGTAGAAGAGATGGGCGCTTGCTGGAAAATGGACAATGAGCGTGGAATTAAGGCAAATTCAGGAGTTTTGGGGCTATCCTCAGTTTTGTTTGGTGAAAGCAAGACAAATATCTGTGCAGGGTCTGCTCTTGTAATTTTTTTCACCAGGATTCCCAGCCTGAAAGCATGTGCTTCTGAAGATGGCTACTGAACTGGGAGAGGAAAACCAGAACCTAACATGTCCAGGCCAAGCCCTGAGTTTCTTAATGTGTCCATGCCATGCTGCTCAGACCTTGCTGGCTCACAGGCATGACCACTGAGCAGTTGCATGCTGCAGGCAGTCATTCTTTTTCTCTCCCAGTTCTAACTCAGTCCTCGTATCATCGAGTAATGCTATGAACAGGTCCAAACACCACCCCCAGCTTCATTAGCAGATCCTTATTATACAGGCTTCCAGTCAAGTACTGGTTTTGGTATGTCATGGACATGACTGAAAGACAAGTTTGTCCTACGGTAGAAACTTGGTCAATGCGTAGAGCAATCCTGCTCTTAGAGCACATCTTAGGATGCCCTGTTCCTTAGCCCAGAGCCATGCGGAAGGGTAAAGTGCACAGGGCCCAGGCAAGTAAACAAGGTTTGATACACAGCCCTCAGGAAAATCTGCACAGAGATAAATGGTTGGCATAGCTCAGACTCTAGTTGACAGCCACAACACACACAGCTTAAGATCTAATTGAGATAGTTTAAGAAAACAACAAAACAGGCAAATCTGCCTCTTATCTGTCCAGGATGTAACTAAGGGTGTAGTTAAGTGGATCTGGAATTAAATGTAGTGTTTGAGATGGAAAAGTGCTAAGAGAGAACCATCTTCACTTGATGGTTCCAGGTAGAGTTACCTAAAGAAAAGTCTTGTTTTCAGTGCTAAAGAACAGAAGAACTTCTGATATAGGCACTGATGTTGGTAGCTGGACACACTGAACGTGGAGTGGTTGTGCTGGGCTAGGAGCTGGGATTCTCTGCACCATGAGAGAAGCAGCATCTCTTGGGATTGCCAGTAGGACTGCCAGAACAGCACACAAAACCTCTTATTTGGAAAAGGAAGCTGGCATCTGGCCTGTGGCCCTTGAGAGGTTGCCAGCCCCTGTGTTGGGTGCAGTCTTGCTAATTATCTCCCTGGCTGTGGTTGTGAATGGAGAACAGTTTCCTATGGGCTGGGAGCCCAGTATGTCCCAAGAATCATACTTCTTACAGAGCTTTATAAGGGAGCAGCTCTGTTCTTGGCCTCTGTTTTCAGTAGGGTCATCCCTAGGCTTGGATGAGAGTGTACAGCCCTATTTCTTAATCTGACCTCGTGTTTAAGCTAACCGGCCTGGCTGAGATCTGACAGGCTGATTTCAGCAGTGGGGGTGGAAAGATGATGAAATAATATTCCAAGGAAGTGAAAAGCAGTACTCTCTTAGGGTATTTTGTTGTTGTTGTTTTGCTTTTCCTTTCTTAGACCAGTATAAGAAGGTGAAAAGCTGTATGTTTTGCATACCAGGCCTGCTTTCAGCTATTGTGCCTGCCAGAGATTTGGATATTTCCCCAAGCACAGTCTTTACTGAACATAGAGTATTACAGACATGTTCTCCACAGTTGCCAGCATGGTTCCTTAAAAGCAAAGAAAGCTGTCTTTTTCTGGTTGTAGGAATCTTGCTATCTCTCGTGGCTCTTTTTTTTCCCAGTAATGTTACATGGAGGGGGTTGAAGGAAAAATATTTGCTGCCTCCAGAATTTCCCTTTGGGATCCTGTTAACAACAAAAGCCTTATAGTCGTACACAAGCAGCTTCTTCCAAGGAGTATGCTTGAAGGTGCTTAGGGCTTGAAAGAGGAAGGCTAAAATGAAGCCATTGCTATACATGCTGCATATCAGTGCTTCTGGACTGGTATCTGCCACTGTAAGAGAACATCGTGTTGGAGATCTTTTGAGCATGGAGTTGCTACTTGCCTACTGCACACCCAGATCTGTAGCCCATCTCTCCAGAATTGCCTGGAGCTCCTGAGCGCTACCCAGGAGCATGGCAATACCATGGCTAATTCCTTTCTCAATGCCTGTAGTTATTCAGCAGATCTCTTTTGATCCTAGGTTCAGTTTGGGAAGAGTGAAATGTTTTTCTGTAGATGGAGGCAGGGTTATAGCCTGCACTAACAACCTCCCCCATGTTTCTTCAAGAACCTTTAAAACCTTTTTTAATGTTTCACTTTTCTCTCCTAGGTCCTCCAATAACTGATGCTTTGCACTTAAATCCAGAGAGATTAATTTATTAGGAATTATGGGCAATAAAGAAATGCAGCTACTGCTGTTGCATCCTTGTACAGAGAATCCTTGCAGCTTTTCTTTGCTGTGATGCATGGATGGGTACAAGGTAGGTGTGAAACCTGACTGGCTTTCCTGTAACTTAAAGCAAACGTCTTCAGCTCTCTGTGTATTTAGTAGCAGTGTGAATGTTAGCTTCTAAGATTTGTGAAGTTGGCAACAAAAGCTTAATCTGAGCTTAATTATTGATAAAGCTGTACAAACCAACCTCTGCAGTAAGAGGCCATATAGCCATTTCCATTTGAACTGTCAGGGTTAATATTTAACTGCTCCCCATGAGTCAAAATAGCCGTTTGCTGTAGTATGTAAAACTACATCTCTGGTGTTCATCTCTGCTCATCTTTCCCTCTGCTAGTGGGGAGATGTGTTTTGGACTGCCGGAAGTCAATCGCTAGGCAAACTGCTGATTTTCATGAAGAGGAGAGGTTGAGATACAGAGATCGTCAGGTGCTACATATCAATGAGAAGCAACATATCTTAGATCCGAGTAGCGGAGCTGATTGCTCCACTCAGTGTGGTGTGAACCCCCAAGGTTGCAGCAGAGATTCATTACCCTTGGAGTGTTTTGTGTGCACATGGCATCAATGAAGCTTTGTTTGAACTGACAGTATTGATGAGCAAAGCCTGGTTGTACTGGTCAGTTCCCAAATGACCAGGGTCCTACTAAGGACAGTAGTGTAGAAGGCAGTTGTCTGTCTGTCCATGATGACGATTCTCACATGAGAAACATGAAATGTATTTCAGTGTTACATGGAATAAAAATTCAGATATATTAAATGCTTCCTTGAAACCAATGGAATTTCAGGTAGCTTTACTGTGGGGGTCACTGAGATGATCTAGTTCTGAATTCTGCAACTAGCAACAGACCCAAATTCATCCATGCCCTGTTTCATTACTGTTATTTTCTGGCCACTCAGTGATCATTGTGAAGTGATGGATCAAGAGTTCAAAAGCCAAAAGTGAAACACCAGTCCTAGCCATGGTACTGGAGGAAACTTGACTGAGAGCTGTAAAAGAAGAGCAGCTGGAGAGTGCATATTATTGCTATCTGTACTAGCAGCTCAGAGCTGAAGTGGCATGCTCCTGAGCGAGCTCGGGAACCTGAGCTGCAGGCAAGCCCGTGTAACAAGTTTGTCAGCAATAGCAGGGTTAGATTGGGATGAAGCTGACACCTTTCAAACAAGTGAAATGCAGGACTGAAGTTTTTCGAGTTGCCTCAAAGGCAGGTCAGCTTTGTTAGAGAGGGAGGGGACTGTCTGTGCCCAGTCCTGTAATGCTTTAACTGAGCACTAATCTGCCTTTAAACACAAACTCCTCTGCTCTGTGGTGGATTTGCAAGGAGTCCAACTCTGACTTGTAGCAAAGCAGTCACAAGGTAAGACAGATCTGTCTCTAGCCATCAGCTTTTGGGGGCAGGGATTGCTTTTGGATTGGAGCTACAAGCAGTTACTGCAAGAAGAAGAAAATAAATAGTAATTTATTCTAAATTTAATATTTTTTATAATTTTTAAAAATATTTTTATTTATTTATTTTAAATTTATTTATTTATTTTAAATTTATTTATTTTAAATTTATTTATGGTAATGCTTAGAATCTTGCCTGAGCCCTTGAGTGGGTGGTGGTCTGAAAGCTAGTTTCTTTGACCGCAAAGTGTGGCTACTCTCATAATTCACACAAGTGTTCCCACTGATACTTCTACCAGATTAGACATAAAGCGTTTCCTTCTTCTTACACCAGACTAACCTCATTGAGGAAAGTAGAGGAAACCTCCCTTGTCTGCAGTAAAAGGTGTTTCTTTCCCCTCTCTGTGTTGCGGCAAGCTTAGGGTGATAGACGGGAACAGCGCAAAGCTGCTGTCTTGTCTGAGGAGTTGGATCTGTGTGCAGAGTGTCTGGGAACGTTGGGAGGGAGGGTGTGCACGCTCTCATAGGGAAATCCACAGAGAAGACCAGCCCATTCGTTCAACACACCTGTGGAAAGCACTGCATAACAAGCACTTCTGGGCAGCAGCAGCAGAGCCTCTGTCTTTCCCTGGCATCTCACCATGGGTTTTTTCATCAGAAAGTTTCCTAAAACTCCCAAAGCCTTAATTTGTCTTCTTGTTTTAATGTTATTTTTCCTCACCGTTACTAATTTTAGCTCCCTGTTTGGCTTGGAGAAAAGGGTTTTCAGGTAAGAGCCCTGCTTCATTGCAATATGTGCTGTCTGGATAGAGTGCTTTATGCTCGCTTTCTCTCCTTCTCTCTGTCTTTTTACCCTGGAAGTTGCGCTTCCGATCCGAACTAGATGACTGCTTTGCTTCAGCAAACCACGTTGTATACAATCAGGGTATGGTGTTGGAAGATCTTAGTCAAAAACTTTCTTCTGCTGGATCGCCAGCTTCCAGTGTTTGCTTGCATAGCTGTTTAAGAAAGCCGCTTTTGTTTTACTAACTCTGTGTTTTCATAGTTTGGCACTACATAGTATTTGCTTTTACCTGGTAGCTCCCGTAAGGACCTCATTCAGTTCTAGTCCAGATTACATTACTGGAATTTGAATTTGTTGGGATACCTTCATATTTAAAGTGAGCTTAGCATTTGATTCCTAATCTAATACAAATATGCAGTGTACTAGGACACTCATGTCATGCAGAAATGATATATATATATATATATATATATTTAATTTTTTATATACATGATCAAATAAATCCTACAAGAATGGGTGCGGAGGAAATTGCAGTGTAGACCACAGTAAAATGTCTCCGGTATCGTTGGCCAGAGGCTAGTTCTTGCATGAAAAAGCAGATACCTGAGCCTGTCCTGCTGCAAACATAGCTCATTCTCATGTTGGTGCCCTGTGCTGTGTATAGAAAGTACTGCTCCCCAGCCTCCCCGCCACCCCGCTTGTGGTCCCAGCTCTCCTGGTGAACTCATCCAGCTCATCTTGGTGGGGTTACTTTTTCCCCTTGACTTCTCAGAACCAATGCTGGGGGGCGTGTAGGAGGGGTGAGTCTGGGAATGCCTCCTCTGTTGGTGGTATGAGGTTAGTTCAGCTCAGATGAATTGTAAAACCACCCTCTGAGGGCAGATACCAATTTGGAGAGGTCGGAGTCTACACAGAGGACACGGGGGGAAGGAGGGAAAGAGGAGGTATAGATGTGTGAAGTGAGTTGTCTTTGGTGACAAGAGCCCATCAGTGGCAGAGGTGGGACGAGAACTGGCTCTCCGTGCCTAGCTTCTTTAAGCCATTTTGTCCTGCTGTAGGCTCAGGTACTGCAAGCAACCGTATTTTTGAAATTTTAAGTAGAACACACCCGGGCATGAGCAATATGTGGTTATCTGTGTTTCAGTTCTATTTCTGTACCTTTATATGCAACATAAAATACAGAAAGCGTCATTGTCGTGGTTTTATTTTCTGTTTGTCCCAGGACTCTGTAAATTGGAGAGGAAAATGACAGTAAATTCCATTGTGCTTCTGCAGTTGTTTGCCAGCTGGATTCTAGAGCCTGAAATTCAATGAGCTGGGTTGACCAGTTGTCTGGATTTTAGCTGGTCAGGATAGTTGTCTGGATTTTAGCAGGTCCTGTATAGGCGCAGGTGCCTGGCCACATGGGTCTGGTTGCAGGAAGCAAGGTTTGGGATATGAAGGGCCCTCAGTTTTGCATTTTGCTCTCTGTGTTTGGCTTAGTATTTGAAATTGAAATGTAGTAGAGTTAGGATGGAATCTGTTCCCTGTGAGACAACATGCATGTCAAGGTGGTGGTGGTGGGGGGTGGCATTCTGTCCCATTTCATTTGTTCTCTGCCTTTTAATTTTAAAATTTTAATCATCTTCTTAAAAATACAACAGAAAATCATCCAGGAATTTAAGGACTGCCTGTAGTACCTTACCAAATTTTTCTTTCCATAGAGTATAAATAAAATCTTTCCTTTTATTAGGTAGTATACAGTAACACATTTAAACATGAAGCACTATGATAGAAAGCAACTGTTGTGTACTTGGTTGAAACTGGCTAAAAGAGAGGAGGTAGAGGAAGAGCTGATAGGCCATTTACCAGAATCTGTTTTCACTACAAACAGTGTTGGAAAGGTCCGAGTACCTGATACAAACTGATTTTTAAAAGCCTTCCTAGGCTGATAATTTCCTAATCACTTTAATGAATGGCATACTGCTTTGAAGCTTCAGCAGCAATCAAACTGCTGTCTCCAGCCTGCTATCTGCAGAAGTGGTTTTTTTCCCATTTATCACCTCGGAAGCAACCCACAGTGTCATGCAACAACAGCGTCATGCAAACAAATGTGTCATGCAAAGGGCAAACGTATGTGTGAAATCAGCCTGCCACAACTATGCTGGTTTATCCTGAGAAGCTTTGCTGTACGTAAAAGCTCAGCTGCAGAATTTTTTCAGCTTCCTTTTTCCTGTTCCACCCTTCAGCCACATGTAGATAAGAATGAATGTTTGGGACAAAATCCCACTGCTTTTGCCTTGATTTTTTTTCTGGGTTTCAGCCCAGTCTTCTTGTTGCAGGTGGCTCTTCTGCTGTTGGCAGCTGTAAATGGGCTTACATCAGGCTGGTGGCCAGTCACTAGTGGGATTCCCCCAGGCTCCATTTTGTGGCTGGTTCTCTCCAGTGCTTTTATAAATGGTCTGGATGCAGGACTGGAATGCATACTAAGTTTGCAGGTGATACTAAATTAGGAGCTGTTGACTCCCTCAAGGGTGGAGAGGCCTTGCAGAGAGATCTTGACAAATTAGTGGGCCGGGCAGCTACCAACTGCATGAAGTTTAACAAGAGCAAGTGCCAGATTCTGCACCTGGAATGGGGCAACCCTGGCTGTAAGTGCAAGCAGGGGGACGAGAGGCTGGAGAGCAGCCCACAGAAAGGGATCTGGGGGTTCTAGCCGATGGCGAGTTAAACATGAGTCAGCAGTGTGCCCTGGCAGCCAAAGGGCCCAGCCATGTCCTGGGGTGCATCAGGCATGGCATGGCTAGCCGGTCAAGGGCAGGGATTGTCCTGCTCTGCACTGGTGCAGCCTCACTTTGAGCACTGCCTGCAGTTTTGGGCACAACAGTATATAAAGGACATAAAACTATTAAAGAGTGTCCAAAGGAGGGCTGCAAAGATGGTGAAGGGTCTAGAGGGCAAGATGTGTGAGGAGCGGCTGAGGTCCCTTGGTTTGTTCAGCCCAGAGCAGAGGAGGCTGAGGGGAGGCCTCATGGCGGCCTGCAGCTTCCTCACGACGGGAGCGCAGGGGCAGGCGCTGAGCTCTGCTCTCTGGTGACAGGACCCGAGGGAACGGCATGGAGCTGTGACAGGGGAGGTTCAGGCTGGGTGTTAGGAAAAGGATCGTCAGTGAGAGGTGGTTGGGCACTGGCACAGGCTCCGCAGGGCAGTGTTCATGGCACTGAAGAAGCTCAAGAAGCCTTTGGGCAATGCTCTCAGACGTAGGGTTTGATTTTTGGGTGGTCCCCTGTGGAGCCAGGAGGTGGACTCGATGGTCCTTGTGGGTCCCTCCCAACTTGGGATATTTTATATTCTATTCTATGATCCCCTTATGAGCCTGACTTGGTGGAATGCTCTCTTTGGAAGAGATCTTAAGTGAATCTGATGATAGTGCTGCCTATCTCAAATCTCTTGGGCACCAGGGATCTCCAAAGGGGATTGGAGACAGCACACGTGACTAGTGCCACTTACTTTCTTGTGTGCTGTACTTCTGTGTGCCCGGGACACCAGGGAAAGCTCCTGTTTTTTCTTCTGTTTGCCGCTGAGCAAGCCTGTTGCAGAGCAGCCTGGATCATGTTTTACTGCTGTGCTGCCTCTTCCCACTCATTGCTATTGTTGGGAGCCTGGGATATTATCAGTTTGCATTAGATCTGATTGGTCTCTCTCTAAGGCAAGCTAGTTTTGGCGATGAAGTGGTGTTTTCAGCACCAGATTATACAGAAAATAGTAGCGATAGGACTTCTGTTTTATGGCTGTAATCTCCAGTCTTGTAAGTGCAAGCTGTGGGAAAGAAGCGATGTATGCTAAAGGAGTAAGTTTCACTTCTTATTGGACTTTCCTTTCTAAATTCAGTAAGATCTTCATACTGTGACACTGAAAGACCTGGCTCTGCTGGCAAAGAAGGTAGAGCTCCAGGTGGCTATCTCCATGGTGTGTCCCATGTCCTGAACTCAGCATCTCTGAAACACAGTCCTGCAGTGCTCTGTGGACGCTGCCAGGGGTCCTGCCCACTGCAGGGCGAAGCTGTTCTGTCCCGGTTTGCAGTTGCTGCCAATGTGGAGGATATTTCATGAGCTAAGTGCCAAGGAGGAGCATGTAGTCTCTGAGCTTTGCTTGCTTAGAGGGAAGATGAGTGGTATTCAGGCCAGAATGGTATGGGAATTTGAATAATGTTTTGGTGGCAAATATGTAAATGAAATTGAATTCAGACAGCATCCTTCGAGCAAGGATGTGTTATGTTACTTTCTGCAGAAACTCAGTTGCAGATAGCAGTGCAAGTCCTCTGAATGTAGTGGTTGTATGCAAAATTGCTCTGAAGCACAGAGTCAAGAGCACAAGAAATATGCTGGAAGCTGCTCTGTGTTGAGTGAAAAGTGTGTGTGATGTGTCTGCTTTTCCTTTGATTGCATTCAGGCAATTCAGTATTTTCCAACATGCCCCACATATGCTACAAATGGACATCCAAGAGCAACAAGGTTCGGACTATTCTGGTAATGGGAATACAAGGAGAATTTCAAAGGAGGGTTTGGAGAGAAACACTACAAGGCTTGAACAAGATACAGCTGAGAGAACACCAAGTTGGGAAGGAAGGGTGGAGCAGAAGAAAACAATGAAACCACTTCCCAGGGTAGAAGAAGCCAAGGAGAAGATAACTGTGAAACCACCCCCTGAGGTGGAGGGAATCAAGAATACAACAGTGGAAACAGCCCCTAAGGTAGAAGGAAACAAGGAGAAAACAGTGGTGAGACCAACCCCAGGGGTAAAGGAAGGGGTAAAGGAAAAGACAACAGTGAAATCACTTCCCAGGGTGGAGGGAGACAGAGAGAAAGCAACAGTGAAACCATCCTCTGGGGTGAAGCTAGCTTATGAAAACAACACAACCAAAGACAAAACAAAGCCAAAAGAGCCTCCTGTATCAGTGAAAACTGTAAGACCTGTGACTCAGGCTGCCGCAGTGACAGAAAAGAAGAAACTGAGGGCTGCTGACTTCAAGTCTGAGCCGCGGTGGGATTTCGATGATGAGTACCTGCTGGACAGCTCATCTCCACCATCGGTAGGTGTGATGGCCATGTGTGTTTGTCCCTGTTGTCCTCCTTGCCTGCCATCTTCTGGGCATGTATGCCCTTTGCAGTAGAGGATGATCTCCAGCTGGTAGGTCAACCCATTCATATATGCAGGTGCTGCTGAGACCCAGAGGGGGAGTGCTGTATGGGTATGGCTCAGTTGACCTGGCCAGTCCTCCACTATGCTCCAGACTGGGAAGCTGTTGCAATTGCACCCATTTCCATGGGTTCCTTTCTTTGAAAGTCAGCCAGAGCAACCCTTTCTGGAGCACAGGAGCTGGGGAAAATCTCTCTCCTGCTAGATGTGCCACAAGGTGGTCCCACTCTAGATGCCTTACTCTATTGTGTAGGCACACAAGGCAGCTTATGCATTGCGTGTGGCACGGTGCCCTAAGGTAAGTTCTGTTGCACCTAGACTTGTGATGCCTACAGGCAGATGTCCAGTGCCTGGCACTAAATCCCAGTTCTAATAAAGGTGTCCCATCCAGCACCTGGTCTCTTGGGGAACTGAACGTCTGCATTCCTCTGAAGACTTAGCTTTATAATCCCTGTGTTTGCCTTGATCTTTGTTTTATGCAACCCAGCTAAAGAGTCAGCCAGGGTCATGGGGAGGGAACAGGAGCAGGAGTACCTTTGTGTGTCTGCTTATCCAAACACGTATGTGGCAAAGCAAGTCAAAAGTTTTGGCAGCAGTGGGGAACTTGTCATGCTCATGCTGTGCTGTAAAGAGTGATGGTGAGGAGGGTCTCACAAGAATGGAGGCTTTCTTAGTTCCTTGTGTTAAAGTCAAAATAAGGTCAAAAAGCATTAGAAAGAGAACGCATTAGATCATGCTTGATGAGCACTTACCTGCCTGCTCTTGAGGCAGTAGGGTGGAGACTGTTTCCATCTGTAAGGTTTTTTATTAGTACTGGCGAAAATTAAACTATGTGTGGGTGTGCACCACTGGAGAAGTGATGGTTAAAAAATAACTTTTTTTAACTGTTCTTCTTGTTTATTATAAGGAAGATGGGAGTCTTTACGAGGTGCTGCTGATTCACCTTTTCCACCCTGTATGTAGACTCCCATAGTGAGCAGGCAGATTCTTCACCCATTTGGAGTTCCTCTGACTCAGGTGGTGCCAGCTTGTTGGGTTGCTGTTTAGGATTTTCTTGCTGTGCATTGTTCCATCATCACAACAGAAGAAATCATTCGTAAGAGATCTGTCATTAAACAGGTCTTGATTTTTTTTTCCCTGTTTGTTAAATGGGAACAACTGTAGGCCTGGTCAGCATAAGGGAAGTATTTTGGTTGAGGTGAAGATGGAAATCTCAAATGATACAGTTGTACCTGTCAAAGCAGTAGTGCTTGCACAGCTGCACCTTCAAAGTTTTCAAATAGATCTTGTTTGTTGGGAGTGTTGTTCTGTTGGTTAGTTCTCATGTCTACCTGTGTTTGCCCATGTAGGTCATGTTACTGATGTCATCTTCTAAAATGATAAGTCTAGTGCCAACCACCAGGTTGTCTCAAAAGCCCTGGAATTTGAAAGCATGTATTTTTTTTTCTCAGTTTTACCCTGAACTCTTGTTCTGACCATATTTTTGAACTTTCCTCTGGAGCTATGGGGGTAAGGAACTAATTTAAAATGAAACTTAAGCATCAAATTTGAGCATTGGTTACTTGTATTTGAGCATCAATTACTTGAATTACTTGAGTTTGGGAACAGGGTAAGTCATGAACTGTAGCAAAGTTCTTGGCAAGAAGACAGGAGCAGGTTGTGGTGCATAATACTATCGCTGTTCCCCATCTTATGCCGGTAACTCACTATAAAGCTTACTCAGCAACAAGTGCTCTTGAAAAAGTTAATCCCATTCCCCAACCCCAAGGTGCCCAGGATGCCCTGGGAGATGTACAGAGAGTAGAGGTAGATTAACTGGACTGATAAAAGATCCTGGGATGAGCTTTACTGTTTTGATGTTTTTTTGTTTTTGAGTTCCCTCTCCCTTGTGGTATTTTTAGGTTGTACCCCTTGCCCCTTTTGGCAGTGAGTGCCATTCTTTTGCTGACAGGGTGCACTCTGCAGTGTGGCAGTGAACCACTTGAGAGGAGAAGCTGGCCCATCTGCTATCCAAAGATCTGTGATTCTGTTAAATGCAAAACTTGGCTGTTAATCCCTTGAGCTCACGTACTGGCCCAGCCTTACTGAGATACAGCAGAAGGGCCTGGCAGATGATCAAGTCCTCGGAGCAGGATGTGCGTCTTTGTTCCTGGTCTCTCCTGGGCCTGAGTCACCCAGAATACAAATGGGAGTGGGTGAAACACAAGGCTAAAAGTTCATACGCCATATCAGACAGTCCCTCACTCCTCCTGCCCAGTGTTACTGCACTACCACAGCGAGGTTAGGTCACCAGGATCCTGCTAGTTGACTCCCAGGTGCTCGTGTCTTCTCCGACAAGCTGCAGAGCACATGCAGCCATCTCAGAAATGCAGAGCAGGAGCTGGCAGAGAAATGTGAGATAACAGGTTACAGCGGGAAGCCGAGAGCGTTTTCTACTGTAACTGAGGCTGCAGACCATCTGGGTGTGCAAAACAGCTGAGGGACTGGGGAAAACCGTTTCACAATAGTGGAAAGAGCAGGAAATACATTCAGAAGGGTCTTCAGTGAAGATGTGGATCTAGGCATCACACGCTGGGTCTTGCTCTCAAACCTGATCTCTAATTCTGCAAAGAGAGGGAGTGACTAGAAGCACTTCCAACTTCCTTCATTTCCTGCAGTCAAACTTTCATAGAATATCCTGAGTTGGAAGGGACCCAAAAGGATCATCGAGTCCAACTCCTAATTCGTCTTTCTCCTAATTTGTCTGGTATTAATCCAGTCTAGCTGTGAAGGCACAAGTACCACCAGGCCTTGGACAGTACAAAGTATAGCTTGAGCAAGCAGGGGACATCCCTGTCTCTGGACATGAAAAGTGCTGCAAATAAAATGATGCCAGCATCAAACCCTCCACAATGTTCTCCTCATTGCACTGCTGTTGTGACAGGCAGAATGTCACCCTCACCCACAGCAGGGAGCCCAGCTGTGGAGTGTACTGCAAGGCTATGGCAATGTAGTGTGGTCATTGCTGGGGATTTGAGGCACACAGGTCCACTTAGTCTTCTCTTTTGTCTTTCAGTAGATAGTGTAGTAAGTATTTGGGGAAGATGTCTAAGAAAGTAGAGCCCAAATTGATTCAGTGGAAAATCCACCACAGTGCACTTGTGCTCTCCATCTGCACAAACAGGTTAACACTTGCCAACTGCAATGAGACTTTTCTTGTTAAGAGGATAAGCTGCCTTGGATTCCCTTATCAGCTGCATGTAGCCCTGTGATTGCCTTATGACATTGAGCAAGTTGTTTGCGTGCTTTTTCTTATCTTCAGAGGGAGTGATAATGGTGATCTGATCCTACATGTTCGTCAGTGAGTGTGTGTTCATGTGCTGTCAGAGGCCAGGGCCTTGTGAGGTGCATTGCCAACAGGGACTGCTGGCTTTATCCAGGCATGTTTAGGTTAGACCTGTTGCAGGTATTGATTTGCATCAGGTAGTGAGGCCCAAAGCTGTTAAAATGTATGAGCATTGCAGGCCTGTTGTTTTGTAGGGGAAAGTCTCGGAGACCTTCAGTAATCCGGTCCTAGCTGTAGGTGATTTTCCATCAGCTAACTGTTGATCTAATGCTGAAATTGTGCATCATGTTCACGGTGATGGACACACTGAGGGGGATGGATTATGTACCATTGGCGTTTATCTGATTCTTTCCAATACTTTCACGCACACGCACACACATGCACCAGCACTCAGACAGGTTTATCAGCTCCCTGCTAATCAGCGCTTATCGTTTCTTCTTGTTTTTCAAGACCTGCTCTGAATCACTGAAGGCCAAGGCTGCCCAGTCTGACTGGCTGCGAGATCTTTTCCTGCCTAACATCACGCTCTTCACAGACAAGAGATACTTCAATGACAGTGAGTGGGACCGCCTGGAGCATTTTGCACCTCCCTATGGCTTCATGGAGCTGAATTACTCATGTGAGTCCCTCGGGGCATGTCAGGATGGGACCACCAAACTTCCCACAGGAACTGTGTGCCAAATAGCTGGTAGCTTGCAGGATCTCCCTGACAAAGCCATCAGGCTAGGCGGATCTTGTGATGGAAACTGTGGTCGTTTCCCTGTGCACATCCCCAAGGCTCTTGATGCTAACTTTCCAATATGTTTGCTTCACAGTGGTGAAGGAGGTCATGTCACTGCTGCCCCCAAATCCTCACCAGCAGCTGCTTCTGGCCAACAGCAGCAGCAACGTGTCGACATGCATCAGCTGTGCAGTTGTGGGGAACGGAGGAATATTAAATAACTCTGGAATGGGCCAGGAGATTGACTCCCATGACTACGTATTCCGGTAAAGCAAGCTGATTGTTGCTTCCTTCTTGTAAGATACTGCTAGCCTATTCTGGCTAGCAGGTAATTGCACTGACTCTGAAGTGCCAAAAATGATTGGTGGCAGGAGAAGATGCAAAATGAAAGTTTTTTTTTTCTCTTTTCCTGTTATAAACATGGATGCTAGGATTTTCCACAGTCATCTGCTAACTCTGCTCCTCTGTTTGATTTCCTTGGCCAGGGTGAGCGGGGCTGTAATCAAAGGTTACGAAAAAGATGTGGGAACAAAAACCTCCTTTTATGGATTCACAGCCTACTCCCTCGTGTCCTCTCTCCAGATCTTGGGACACAGAGGGTTCAGCAAGATCCCGCGGGGAAAAGTAAGTCAGGTCCATGCTGTACACTTGCACAGCTTTGACAGGATGCTGTTAGTCTGTGGCCTTCGGTTCTGATCTTTCCATGCATGATGAGCAAAGGGGCTGAGCTAACACTTTAGCATTACCCTTAGCGAGGGAACCTGCATCAGCTTGGCTCAAGAGTAAATATTCATAATGACAAGTTGTGTTAGTCCTACCCCAGCCCTTAGAATAGATGAGAATAGTTCACTTGGAAGGGACCTACAAAGATCATCAAGTCCAACTGCCTAACCACTTCAGAGCTAACCAAAAGTTAAAGCATATTGTTAAGGGCATTATCCAAAAGCCTATTGAACATTGACAGGCCTGGGTCATCAGCCACCTTGCTAGGAAGCCTGTTCCAGTGTGTGACCACCCTCATGAAAATTTGGCATGTTGAAGTAGCTATACATCAGATGTTCTCTCCATTCCACTTCTATGGGATAATTAAAAGCTGAAGACCATAGATGTGCGCCTGAAAAACTCAGTGAGCCTAGATGCCTGCTTGCTTTTTGGTGTTAAAGGATATGTCTCTCCTGTGGTGTTCATTTATGCTCTCTTTTTTTCTTAGCATATCAGATACATTCACTTCCTGGAGGGAGCTAGAGACTATGAGTGGCTGAAGGCTCTTCTGCTGAACAAGGACATCAGGAAAGGATTCCTGAACCACTACGGGTAAAACAAACTGGCCCCACCTCTACAGCCTTTAGTGTGGAGCTCTCTGCTGTACCACCTTCTTCTCCACAGTGCTCAGTCCTGCTGAGGTGCAGGCCAGGTTAAACCCTCCCTCCTCTTGTAGATTTATCTGGAGAAATGTCTTATTTCCTCCCCAGCTATGAGCACTGCTATAACCAGTGCATCTTCTTCTTAGAAGTAGCTGGTTTTAGTGATGTGTGGCCTGAGCTCAGAGAAAGCTTTGTGGTCCTCTGGGATGAACACGTGTTGTTGCCTGATTTGGTGTCTGTACATGGTCCTACTCATGGTTGAAGGCCTGATTTCACCAAGCCATGTCCATACACATGCATGTTTTAGATATTTCTGTTCCCTGTTGTTGCCTCTCCTCTTTGGTCTCTTCCACTGCAACGCAGGTTGTGGAGGCTTTGTCATTATCTAAGAAATGTTGCAGAATAACTTAACAACATTGTGATTCTTCTCTCATCACCAAATGCATCAGGGCTGACGCTTTCCAGCCATGATGAAATACAGGAGCTTGTCCTGAATCTCCCTATTCCTGTCCCTAGGCAAAGGCCCCGGGATAGATTTGATGAAGATTTCACAATGGACAAATACCTGGTAATTCACCCTGATTTCCTCAGATACATGAAGAACAGGTGAGCTGGGGACTATGTGCTTTCTGGCCAGCACCATCTCTCTCTGGGCTCTTTCTTCCCAGCCTACTTCCCTGTAACGGCAGTTTAGCCACACCAGCAGGTCCTGGGCAAGTGGCAACGTTAGATGTGGGCAGAGCATTGCTAAAGTGCCAGAATAGTTGATCTAGTTCAGGACCAACCTTTCATGTTTCCCATTGCTCAGCACCTTGGAGGAAGGCTTTGTAACAGTCCTCCTCTCCTGAGATCCCATCTTAACTCAAGGGGTTGGATGTGTGTGTAGGCTCTTCAGTATCCCATTCACCTGGCCTGGCTGCGCTTCTTTGCATCTCTAATGCTTTTGACAAGTGTGCTGGACACTGTCACTGTAAGATCTGCCAATTGTGAGCCGCATGTGACCAGGAGGTGTAGGAAGAAGAGCTCCTGTTGTGCCCTGCTTTGATTGTGTTTACCCTTCGGTCTCCTTGAGAGCTGTGTTATGCCTTCTGATAGATAGCAAATGCAGTGCCAGATGGCTTGCACTCTCCTGCTTGTTCTGCTGTCTCCCCTCTGACTTGGGTCCTTTCCAAAGCCGAGGGCTCAAATGCTCTTTTTCCCTTGTGTGGACTCCTACCTTCCTAACAACTGCTGGCACAAAACACGGCAGCTCCTGGTGGGTTTTATGACCCTTCTCCTGCACTTTTCCTATGTCATGTTTCATTCCCAAATGTGGATGGGGAGGAGGATATACCAGGGGACTCCAAAGCCACTTCTGCACTAGAAGGCAAAGGACAGAGAGCAACTGTAATGTACTAGATCTGTTAATCCTCCCCCTCTTTATCCCCACTGCCTCATGACCTACCACTTCCATAAAGTGCAGAGCTGGGCTCGGTGCAGGTTTGCAGATTTCAGTGAAGGTGGAGCATTCTGGGCTGGTCTTGTGCTTTACTGACCACACAGCACTACCCACACATGACCGTTGTCATGGCTTGTCTGAAATGCTCAGTATGGCTGCAGGCTGCTGCAAGGAGGGGAAATGCTGCATGAGCCAAGGAGGACAAGCCATTCCCAGCTTGAACCACCAAACCCAGCAACTGTTCCATGCTTTCTTCTCTCCTGCTGCAGGTTTTTGAAATCTAAAAGTCTGGAAAAGCCCTACTGGCGTCTGTACAGACCCACAACGGGAGCCTTCCTGCTGCTGACTGCCCTCCATCTCTGTGACCGGGTAAGGGAATGATGGTTCTTGCACACAGCACTGTCTGGAAGCAGGGATAGGGTAACAGGGCAGAGCATGGGTGGCCCCAACCCTGACTGTCATCTGCCTTTAGGGTATATGGGTTCTGGTCAGCTGGGGGGGACAGATTAAAGACGAGAAACAACCCCAAAATAGTTCACAGAGAGGTTGTGAAGCCTGCTGTGGCTTCAGGGCCTGAGAGCTGTCATGCTTCCCAGGGAGTGTGAGAGGAGATCAGGCTCTCTGAAGCCCCTATTCACAGTCTAGTCCATCTTGGATGCCTATGCAGGGTCGCTGGGAGGCAGCCCTGACTTGCATCCCTCTCCTATGGTCCCGCCCTGTTTGGGAGCTGTGTCCTGTATTTCATTTAGCTCCCTCTGTCCTTGCTACTTCTCCCCACTGAGCCCTCCATCTTTCCCAGGTGAGTGCCTATGGCTACATCACAGAAGGTCATGAGAAGTACTCGGATCACTACTACGACAAGGAGTGGAAACGTCTGATCTTCTACACGAACCATGACTTCAACCTGGAGAAGAAGGTGTGGAAGAAGCTTCATGATGAGAATATCATGAAGCTCTACCAGAGGTCCTGATTGTGTGGCAAGGGCCATGGCCTGGGAAATCTCAACAACACCTCAAGAACACCTCTAGAAGAGGAAGAAGACCTACAGAGCAAGGGTTAGCTCTGGACTTCCAGGCACAGTTTCATCCCCACAAAGATACTTCCCTCCTTCAGTACCTTTATTCTCTCAGAACATTTCAAAAAATGCGCAAATTCTACAGACCAGGAGAACAGCAGCAAAAAAATGCCAACAAAGTCCCATCTGACTAGGCTGCCGCTGTTGCGGATGGTTGCTGGTGCTCTGGTGTTGGGAGAAAGGAATCCAGGTTGAATCCGAGTAGCAGCCAGGTTTTCCCTCTGCAATTAGATGGTCCTCAGTCTGGGGCTAGTTTTGTTCTGGGTGGGTTCTCTCTGCTAGTGGTGCCCATCTTGGAGCTGGGTGTCTTGTCTAAATAGGCTTCCTCTGCAGTGGATAGAGGTGGACACAGATCCTGTCTCAGGAGGATGACTTGTGTCCTGGAGGTGCTGCTGTCCCTCCGCTCACTGTAGATACAAAGGATGGACTGGACACGTGGCTTCCAGATGACTTGAGAGAGGATGAGACTCACTTCTGCTTCCCAACGTGGCTTTGCCATGACACCTCCAAAGGAGCACTGTGATGTCTGGTGTCCAGTCTGCTGCCCTGGGCCCAGCTCACCAGCAGCACAAGGGAAGGTAGATGATCTCCGTAGTGCAGCAGGATGCCAGATGTTGTGCCTCTTGCTGTGGGGCTCCCCTGGTTGCAAACCCGGTGTGCCAAGTCAGTGCCTGGCTTTGGCACGCATGGCTCCTAGCTGTGCCAGAACTATGCTTGCCCTCCTGCCAAGGGAGGTAAGAGCTCTGCAAGTCCAGGGATGGATGCTGTGTGTCCTTGCTTCTGGCTGTGCCTGTCCCCATCGTGCTGAGAGAGGCATCGTTGCAGCCAGCAAGCCTTCAGAGTATCGGCCTTCTGAATGTAGTTTTGCAAACAAAATAAACGGCACTACTTTGGCCAAGCTGATTTTCATTGTGGCCCTATGGGATGTGGTTATTTAGTGGGCATCCAAAGCAGTTGCTTAAAGGCTGAAATGGTTAGTGGGTAATGAAGCCAGGAAGGGGAGGGAGAGGAAGAGGTAGGACTGAGTGTTAATGAAAACACCTTCATCTGCGGGTGGTGTGCCGGTTGTGTGGACACAGCTGAGCACTCTCCGCTTGTCCACCCTGCTGCTGCAGGAGAGGGATCAGAGGCAGCCAGACACCTCCCTGAGAAAGTGGGTAAGTACTGGGGAGTTCGTCCTTGTCCTGGCAGCTGCTCTCTGGGTGTATGGGATGCCATAGACAAGAGCGTTGGGGCTGGATATTTCCCCCGTGACACCACACAGGAGAAGAGCCACTTCCAGTGTCCAGACAGCCCCAGTGCCTCTCCCCGCACCCTCCAGGCTCTGGGTTGGGGCCAGCTGCACACCAACTGCCTGGTCCCTCCCGACCTGCTCTGGCTGCAAGTGGTTTTCCTTTGCCCAGCATTTCCATCGGGGTCTGCAGCATCTCCAGGGCTCCGAGGGAGGCATTTCAGTGTGGATTGTCGGCAGGGTTTGTCAGGCCTGATTTCCTTTGTTTCTTTATTGCATGTGCTGTGGAGAGGCCAAGCAGTTTCTCATGACTCAGTAAGCTTGTTTGCAAAGGACAGCCCCCTACCCCCACTGATAATCCAGATGACGAACTCACTTTATCTGGGTGAGGGTGTTGCCAGTGTTGTCGTGCAGTTATCCAAAATGCACCCTGCCTCTCTGCTGGGAGTAACTTGTAGCCCCATGTGAGCTCCAGACCCACAGGGAGCCATCGTGGGGCTTTGGGGCGGACCAGAAATGCTTCCTGAGCAGCAGATGGCCTCCCATGACATCCCAGCCCGATGATGGGGTCTGAGCACCCTCCAGAGCCAACCGAGGCAGCCTCCCGCTGCACCCAGGAGCTCTGGGCCCAGCGGGGTGTCTCTGTCCCCCGCAGTGGCTGTGCACGGCTGCTGCCCCCTGTCCGGGGGCTGGGCTGGGCTGCCCGCAGCTCTGGGTGGGCAGCGAGGTGGCTTTGTTCCTTGCCCATGCACCGGGGCCATGCCGAATTGCTGCGGGTTGCTTAGTGACTTGCTCCGCACGGGTATTCTTCCCATCTGAATAGGGCTTTTCTCCTCCCAAGAAGTTGGAAGAAGTTTTTGTTGGACTCCTCCCTTCCCCCCTTCCTCTTTTGTTTCCCTCTCTTCTGGGAAACAGGACAGGGCTGAGCCCTGCCAAGCAAGGGGACCGTGGTGGGCGAGGAGGCCAGGCTCTGGGGACGGACTGGCAGCCCCCAGCCCGCGCTTTCCCCCAGCGCCTGGCTCCTCTGCAGCTGAGGTTTCCCAGAATCAAGGGAAGGAAAGTTCCTGGGACCTATTCCCCACCAGCAGAGCCCGTTCACTCTAGACTCTGCTCTGAGCATGGAGCCAGCAGAGGGTTTGGAGCCCTGTGGCTTGGTGTGGCCCCCAGGGCAAAAGCAACAATACTGAGCTGTGCTGGCGCAGCCCCAGTCTCCCCAGTGCAGCTAAACAAAGCCACATGGATGACCAAGAACAGTGCAATGGTGCCACCTCGAATGTCCCCATCCATCTCCCAGCAGCGGGCAGGCCAGCAGCATTGTCCCAGTGCCACCAGGTGGCAGCTCCTGTTCAGGGACCCATCAGCACCCTGCTGTCCGAGATATACAGGTCTGGCACAGGCCACATCCAAGTGCCCTGCGGCTGCCCATGCTGTGCCGGGATGTTGTCCCCAAGTGTCCCACGCTTTGTTACGCCCACCTACCCCTAGGGATTATGACCCTGGAGCTCCTTGGGGGTACTTGGGGACATGCAGAAGCGGTTTGGAGGCTCCAAGTGCCACCCTCACAGCTGCAAAGGATGTGCAAAAGTGCAGCCTCAGCTTGTGCAATGGGGCACGGTGCTGGGGGCAGTGCAAGCAGAGGGACTGACAGCAGGATGAGGTCTGGTGTCCTGGGAGAGGTCCCAATGCAGCGGCTCCTCCTCGTGTGTGGACACAGCACCCGGTGCCAGCCACCGGCAGTGTCTGTCCCCCATTGCCAGCCAGGAGCTCCAGGGTCTGCCAGATTTAAAGCAGGATGTGGAGCCTCTGATCTGGGGAAGAAATACCCAACTGTGCATCAGCTCAGCCCTGCTTTTTTGGGAAGCTATTGGGGAGAACCATGAGCTGTAAGTACCGCCGTGCCCAACTCTGCCCTGGGTTCCCCAGGAGTTCACAGCCTCTAGATACTCCCCGCCGGGCTGCGGGAGACAAATCTTCTCACTCACAGTGCCGCATTCCTGGCAGGGCTTCGAATCTTTTGTTTGGTTTTCACTTCTTCCCTTTTTGCGGTGTGACTTCTCGCCTGTCTCTAGCAGAAGCAGGAGCCGTGTCCGACCGCATGCTTGCAGGCACGTAGCTGCCGGGCAGGAAGAAGCAGGTGGGGGTCCCGGGCTGGGCGATGGGGACGTGTGAGCAGTGCCAACCACCCCCTGGCTCTCTTCCCCCCCCTCGCAATGCTCCGTGTGCCACATGGGGCTCTGAGACAGCCCGGTGCCATGGTGGCACATCCACATTGTCACTCCTGTCCCTCTGTTTCCCACACAAGAAACCAAGGCACGGAGCAGCAAGGTGACCCGGCCAGAGCCAGCCACCAGTGCCCAGCTTCCCAGCATGGAACAGGCGCTCCCGCCGGAGCTGTGTGTCGCTCCCGGTCAGCACAAACACCCCTGTGCCGGTGACTTGCCAGATGGTATTTATATTTATTTATATTACCCAAGCGGAGGGAGGATTTGGGGCAGGTCCCCAGTGCGCAGCAGCGAGGTTTGCACCCTCCTCACCTCGCTCCCTTCTCCCTGTGTCAGGGATGTGGCAGCAGGGAAATCCAGTTGGACGAGAAAAAATATTGATAATAGGGGAGGGCGAACAAGATAAAGGAGCAGCCTGTGGCTTTGTTCTGCACAAAAGCACCAGATGACCTCCAAGCACTTTCCTTTCAGTACGCCCTGATCTCCAGGTGGGTGTTGGAGCAGGGCCCTGCAGGCAAACAGCTCCTGGGGATGCAGCAGCCCCTGCTTCCTGCGCCACGGGGCCGTGGCAGCCTGAGCTCCTCCACCAGGAGGGGTTTTCCCAGTCCTCGGGCAGCAAATCCTGGAGAGGGACCTGCTGGGTCCTGGGAACACCCCAGGCTCCCTCCGTCCCTCCTACAGCCGCGTTCGCAGGGACCGCACAGGCAGACAAGGGGCAGGTGCCAACACATGCTCAGAGATGGCATCCCCTCTCCCCAGCTGTGTCCTTAGGGGACAAAGCCTGGCCAGACCCCCGGGCCATGTTTGAGCAAACCTTGGGGATGTTTGGCCTGCAGAGAACGGGGCAGAATCAGTCCCTGCCTGCCCTGCCCAGTCCAGAGCAGGCAAGAGAGCAGTTTAGGATGTCACCCTGCTTTCTCAAAGGTGTTTTACAGCTCCATGCCCCTCCAGGACATAACCCAGAGCCTCGCCGATTGCCTCATGCCCAGCAGAGACCTTCGGACTGTGTGTTCAGCTTATCTTGGTCCCGGTCAATGGTCCAGGGCTGACCCACGGCTCCGCCATGCACAGGAGTCTCTGTGATAAGAGTGGGGCCGAGCCCCGGCAGCACCGCAGGCAGCTGTTGGCACACGAGGGAGCGAGCCACGGAGCGGTCCAGCTGCCACCTCATCCCGTGGCTCGTCCCCGTGGTGTTCCTGCTTTTTAGGAGGGGACTAAAGGGCATGTTTGCCCAACGGGCTGGATCCTGCTGGATTTGCCACAAAGATGGGCCATATCAGCTCGGTTTCACTTTGAGCTGCATCCCACTCTTTCCATACCGGCAGCGTGGGGCTGTGCCCTGGGGAGAGGCTCCCCCATTCCCCGGGCAGCCTTTGGGGTGAAAGGCAGAGCCCATCATTCGGAGCCACAGTCACCACGGGGTGATGCTGAGCATGGCCCTGAGCACCTCCGGTCCCGCAGCTGAGCGCTGCCACCACAGCTGCACCGTGGTCCCCATGCCCGCGCATCCCCTGTGCGGTCACTTCTCCCCTGCACAAACACCAAAAAATCCTCTCGGGACCAGCAGGGAGCACCCGTGGTGCCACAAAGGCAGGCGTTTCACCTGACCCCGGCTCTGCAGGGACCTGGCAAGAGGAGGTTTGGCCGAGCCGTGCTCCCACCCCGTTGGGAAGGGGCCGTGCGTCAGCCTCCCAAGACATCTGCTGACAGGTTTTGCATTATGCAATGGCCGTGCGTCCGCAGGCAGCCATATGGCCCCACGTTCTCTGGCGGGGCTGATGCAGCAACGTGTTTCTAAGGTCCATGCTTTGAATTCCAGGGAAATTTCCTATGAACGGATTTTTTTGGCACTTTGTTAAATGCACCTTTGACCTGTGCTGGACGAATTGGGATGCATGAATCCTCCAGGAGACTTTTGGAGATCACTTTCTCCCAGCTGGACAGTTCATCGTGGCAAAGACCACAAGGCTTTCCTCCACCAACAGCCAAATGGTGCAAATCGTTCTTATTTTCCTCTCATTCTCTCTAGTGATGTGGATGGCTCAGGTTTTGTTTCCAAGAGTAATTACTGGAATAAAAAGCCCAGGCTAAAAATGATACTTACTGGTTGTCATTGTAATTTCTTTTGTGTTCTTTTCCTAATCTTTATTTGGCAACTGTCATCCTAAAAGGTTTTCACACTTATTCAACTTCTAAATAAGCGCTACTTAATTTTGGGGCTTGGGCCAGAATGTATTGTAGCATAAAACAAGTAGAGCAGATGAAGAACCGCGCATCTCATTTTCACCCGCTAACGAAAAAAACCAACAGCAAAAAAACCATGTCTCATGGAAACAGAGAGATGGGAAGGACGTCAGGAAAGCGGCTCCTCCGCCCCGCTGGGCAAAGGCACCAAAGGCTCCCTCATGACTTGCTCGAGCAGTTGGTAATAATTAGCCGTGATTAACGAAGGGCCGGAGCCGTGAGCACATGAGCTGAGGCGCGGGGTCACGAGGAGCGAATCCACCTCGGTGCGCGGAGGGGAGCGGGGTTCTGCCGGTGCAACCCGGGCGCTTCGGGGCCAGCGCGGTGCCCTCCTGTGGGGCCCAATTCCCCTGGGGGACCAGGGCTGGTGGCTGGGGTACTTGTGGAGGTGCCCCCCCCTTTCCCCAGCAGCCTCGGCAGGCTGTCACCGGCATGGTGCAGCCAAGGAGCCCCTTCCTGCAGGGGACCCCCCTGCTCCGTGCCCGCGCTGCGCCGCGTCCCTCGGGGTCTCTGCGGCTCAGCCTTAGCCCTGAGACCACGCAGCAGCTTCCAGATCCTTTTGTTTGTTGGTCTGATGCTAATTATGGCCGTAAAGCTGACTTTTGGTCAGGAGGGGATTTACAGGAGAAGAAAAAAAAAAAGCAAATTGGAAACTGAAGCAAGCCAGTTTGAAATGATTTTTGCATGTATCTTTCTTTGAACTAGCAGCATCGTTGGAAGCGTGGCTGTGTGGGTAGGAATGGAGGCGGGGGGGTGCCTGGACCTGGGGGGATGAGAAGTGTTGGAGAAAATGCATTCGGGGAGGCATTGGCTGGGGGGGCATGGGGAGGGGGCAGCAGGTGCTGGAGGGGGCACTTTGCAAGCACCCAGGGAGCTGTGGGTCTGGATGGAGCAGGGCTCGCTGCTGCTGCTCCCCAAGGCTGGTGATTTCCTAACCCTCCGCCCCCAAATCAGGGCAGATCAACTTAAAATGCTTGTTTTCCTTGCTGAATCCCTTCCCCCAGGGTAAAAACATTTGGGTATTTCCTTTAGTTTGCAGGTTTGCTTTCTTTCTTTAGATTAATTTCATTAAACTTCTCCTGAAATGCTTTTCAAGAAAGAAACTGAAGCACTTTCCTTCAGAAAACGTCAAAATGCTTCATTCAGATTTCCCCCCCAGCCCCCCTCACCAGCCCAAACTTGAATTCAGCACAAATCCGCGAATCTGTGCCGGATGCCGCGAAGCCGCGTGCCGGGAAAGAGCTGTTCCCCTGGGGGAGGCTGCGGGTCCCGGGGGCACCTCCCCGGGCAGCCCCACCAGGCTGAGGCAGCTTTGCCTTTATCCCCCCTTTTCGCCCCAGATTCGCTCCTGCAGCAGGGAGCTTGGCCGCGAGCGGGTCGGTGCGTGTATGTGCCGCAGAGCTGCTATCGGGCACCGGGGACCTGAGCCCGGGCTTTCCGATAAGCCACGGTAACCCCGGCCCCGCGGGGTCCCCGGGTGCCGGCATGGGCTGCGTGGAAGCAGCCGGCGGTGGGAGCGCGGGTTGCAGCCGAGCGAGAAAGTTATGGAAAAGGGAAAAAGCTCTGTTCTGAGAGCTGTAAGTGGGTGGCATGAAAGGGAGGGAAAAAAAAAAAAAAAAAAGAAGCGCATTTCTCTGTTGGTCTGAGTAAATGTTTAATCCCCGGCTCGGAGCAAAAGCAGCTCAAAAGTGCTTTTTTTCTCAGCAAGTCTGAACCAGTCAGCCCGGTGCCTCCTCCCTCCGGCTCGCGCTCTCCCTCCCACCGCTCCGGAGGAACATCCCAGTGCTCCAAGGTGCAGCGGGGCCAGGAGGGAGCCAGCCTGAGCCTTTGCCCCCCCAGGGTGGGCTGAGGGGGCTCCACGCGGGGCTGGGCTCCACACGGGGCTCACGCGTCGCCTTCGCTTGCACCGCTCAAGTGCCAGGATGGGGTCCCCTCACTGCAAGCGTCTCTGCCTCTTGCTCCTGGCAGCTTTGACATCCTCCATGCTCCTCTACGGGCACTACTACGCCACGGTGGAGCTGCCCACCAGCCAGAGGATCATAGCCAGGTAAGGGCGACGTGCGCCGGGATGGGGAGGGGGAATTGGGGTGCAGGAGCTGGCCCCTTAGTGCAGGTTACCCCATCTGTACCCCACTTATTTGCTGTTTTGAGGAGTGATTGCAGCCAGCTCCACCACCCCAAGGTGTCGCGGGCAGCGGGTGCTGCCCCTGGCCACGAGTGGAGCCCAGGGGTACCCAGGGAGGGACCCCGGGGCGGTGGGGGGCTGCAGGGGTCCCCACGTGGGCTCAGCCCATCCCAGTGCAAACGAACCACCGCAGGCTGCAGGGACAGCTGAGGGTGCTGAGCACCCGGCAGGATCAAACCACCTCCAGCAGCAGGGCAGACCAGGCTGCAAGAGGGCTGCAGCTGGCTCGTTTCCCTGAGGGGGGAGGTCTGGCCCCACGCTACGGCACTGCCCCTCCCCAGCTGCGGGGACAGGGCTGGGCTGCCCGCAGCCTGCTCAGCTCCCCCAAGGCCGCTTGCAAACTCCCAGGGGCTGCAGCAAGTCCCAAACTCCAGCACTGGGCATCTTTCCCCTTTGCTTTCCCTTCGGTCTTTCCCTGGCAGCCCCCACCCTTCCTGAGCCTCTGCCAGAGTCTCCCCGGTGCTGGGCTGGGTGCTGGGGAGCCCCGGGGAGCCTGGCTGAGGGTGCAGGGTGTAAGGGAGCCCGCAGAGTGTTTGGCCAGCAGGACCAGGCATCCTCCTCCGCTCTGAGCACCAGGTAACACGCCAGCAGAGAGCTACGGGCATCCCTTGCCTCTGCGCTTGGTGCTTTGGGTGCTGTCAGAGCTCGGGTGCTTCCAGGAGGGAGGGGAGGATGCTGCGGGGACCGGAGCTGGTCCTGCTCGGGACCTCCCAAGTTCGTGCTGGGAGCTGCTGGGATGCAGCTGGGTGGGCTGCCCTGGGGTCCCCATGTTCCCTCATCCCCCGCTGGGAGCGCGGAGCTCTGCTTGTGCCCTCCTGTCCTGCCCGGGGCAGGGCTCTGCTCTCCCACTGGGATGGCAGAGCAGAAGCATTCCCGCAGCCCCGGCAGAAGCTGGCTCCAGTTGCATCTGCAGCCGTGCCGGGTGAGCAGGGTGCCGGCAGCGGTGGGGTCAGCCCGCGCTGCATGGTGCAGGGGTGGTCGTGGCTGGGGTGCGGAGCTGCTCCCTGCACAGCTGTGATGCCTGTGAGAGGGGAAACTGAGGCCCACGGGGGCAGCAGGATGCGCCCAAAGGCCGTGCTGGAGCTGGGAGCGGAAATGCAGAGGGGGAAACCCACGGGATGGGAGCCGGGACTGGATTCCCCTCCCGCCCCATCGCAGGCTGCGGGTAACCTCAGGCACAGCCTAACCCTGCCTCCAGCGGCCCTGGGCCCGTCGCCTTCCTTAAACCCAGCTGCGGCTCCGGCCCCGGCTCAGCCCCTCCAGGAGCCCCCAGCAACGCCCCCGGGAGCTCCGTGGGCTCCGAAGCTCTCCGAGAGTTTTCCCCTTGGCTTTAGGCCAAACACTGAAGCCACAGCCAAAGCAGAGCAGGTCCCGCTCGCTTCAGCTCCCCGTGTTTACAGACACACCGACCCGTAATCTCTGCTTGTCCGTCTTAAAATATAAACCTGGAGTAATCAGCGCTGCCCTGGCAGCTGAATCTGGAAGCAAAATCTGCGCGCGCGGTGCTTCTCGCTGCTAACGCACGGTCGCGGTGCGCATGTTTTGCACTTTTCCTCCAGTCGGGGTGGAAGGGGAGGCTCAGCAGCGCTGAGCACCGCTTCGGTGCCACGCTTTGGGGAGGTTTGTGTGCACAGCGTCTCCATTGCTGCGGCCTTACAGGGGGCCAGGAGGAAGCTGACCCCCTCCCGATCAGTGCTGCAAGCACCAAACCGCCCGATGGCCGGATACGTGCAGCCGTGCCCTGACCCCCTTCCAGCTCGGTGCACGGCTGGTGGTGGCGGTGAGGACCCCGCGGAGATGGGCAAAGTGCTCCTGTCCCTGCAGAGAGGTGACCATGCTGCAGCCCCCTCCATCTCCCTGACCCCCCCCCAGAGAGCTGCTGGGACCTCTCGTGGCTTTAACTCAAACAAACGGGCTGGGTGTGGAGCTCTGCTCACCCTCACCATCCTGCTCTGGCTCTGCGCTGGGGGAAGATGCCCTGAGCTCGGCCCTTTGCAGCGGGACGGGGCAAATGCTTTCAGAGGATGTGTTTGCTTTGCTGCTTCGGCTCCTTCAAATGGCTGTGCTGCGTCCTGGGAGTGTTTGGTTAAGATAGTGTCGAGTGTGTGATCTCAAACCCTTGTGCGCACACTCATCTTCCGGAAACGGAGGGTGGCCACAGAGCAGAGACGTCATATTTGTGAATGCTACCGCAGTGTGGGAGAACACACCCAGGCTTGGCTCGCTCCACGGCTATGGCCAGTGCCCAGGCAGCCGCGGGCCACTCCTTTCCCAGGAGCCCCATTGTGCATCAGTCGATCCCTGAGGGGGGGGTGTCATCTTCTGAGTCAACCAAGCATCACGAGGCATGGAGCCACAGAGGCTTCACCACATCCTGGCGCGTGACGTCAAGGCGCTGGGCTCAGCCGGGCTGCAGGGTGGCTGGCAGGGCTTGGGCAGTGGCCACGGCACAGGCAGCTGCCACCACCCTGGGCAGATGGCTCCAGCACCAATGGGTGGGACGCGAGTGCCGGGTGGATTGGCGTCATCAGTTCAACACCAGTCCTGGAAAAAGCTCTGCAAGTGCCTTGCGCTGCGTTCGGCTACTGATGGGACCCATCTCCTGTGGGGCATCAGCAAGAACCAGCCTGCTGGGGCTGCCTGTGCCCGTCTGGCCCAGCCAGCCTGAGCAGAATTGGGTTTTAGCAGCCTGTGCTGCCCCAGATGCTCCTACAGCATCTCTAGCAGTGCAGAAAGTGGCCAGCACCAAGAGCCCATGCTGTGCCCCGTGCCTTGCCCTGAAGGCGCTAGGACATGGCAGGAAGGGGATGGGGAGGATCTGTACAAAGACGCAGGGGTGGGAGCACTGGGGAGGGGCCGGCGAGGCAGGGGGATGCAGCTGGGGCTCGTGAGCCTGATGGGGAAAGGGTGGGGAAGACGTGGGGCTGGGACAGGCCGTTTGTGCGCAACTCCTGGGGAGGCAGGAGCCTGGGTGCTGTGTGTGACGGTGACGGCTTTGGGGGCTTGCTGGTGGGCTGTGTGTCGGTGAGGGAAAAGGAGGTAGGTGGCAAAACTGGGGGCTTCGTGTGCGTGGGATGTGTGCTGCTGCGGTGCTTCAGGAATTTTTTGCTTTGCGGGACTGGTTCTGGGTTTCATGTTCGGGTGGTGGTAACACCAAGGAGGTCCTGCAGCAAGGCACGTGGGCTGGGGCTGGGCATCTCCTGTGGTGCGAGATGGAGGAGGTGACCAGGGCTGGGGGCTCCCTGGGGGCTCAGCTGCGTGTGCCGTGCCACGAGGGCTTGCCACAGCTGGGCTGACTGAGCAGGCAAAGCGTTTCTTGTAGCTGCTGCGAGCCTTCCAGCTCGCTACGGGGGTGAGCTCTGCCATGACTGGTGTGTGCCGCCTGTAACTGGTGGAGATGGGCCAACAGAGCAGCCTCTGGTGTAACCGCGAGTCCCTGCCTCTGAGGTCCTGTGTGGCCTTCAGAAGTCCTTTCCCAGCCGGTATCTCGCTGTGCACAGACCCTGCCAGCGCCGCTCGGTTCCCATCCAGAAGCCGAGCGAACGAGCGAGTTTGGTCAGGCTGGATGCGTTTAGATGCTTGCAGCGATAACAGCAGGAATGCCTCGCAGAAAGCTGCGGCTCTGCAGCCTTACAGGGACAGCTCAGCCCTCCTTGCTGTGCCCCCGGGGTTCCCTCCCTCCTCCCTGCCAGGCAGCAGCAGCCCATGTAGCGGCCGGCCCCTCTCCCAGCCCGAAGCTGGCACTCCTGCGTGCAGAGCGCACCGAGTGCGCGGGCAGCGAGCCACCAGCCGCTCTGTGCGCACAGGTCAGCCCCAGCACGGTGCCCGCTGCTTCAGGCTGGGTGGGAGAGGCGATGGGAGCAGCCATAGGGAGCATGGGGCTGGGGGCAGCACCTGCAGACCCCTGCCCCAGCGTGGCCATGCCGGGGCTGCCGGTGCTCAGCCTGCAAGGACGGGGGACGCCTTTGCCCTTGGCATCTCCTGTCCTGAGCCAGCCCCGTCCAAAGCTGGTGGGATGCCCTTGGTGCCAGCACCCAGGCACTGGGCGGTGTCTGGGTGGCAAACTGGTCTGGATCGGCTCCAGGGCAGGGCTGGCGCCGATGGGGAGGAGGCGTCCCCTGCGGCCGGGGACAGAGGAGGTGGCTGGGAGGAAACCCAATGCTCGCTGCGGGGGGGAGAGGCAGAGCTCCGCTCCCCACCTGCCTCTACCTGTCCCCGAGCACAGATCCCGTAACAAGGAGCCCTTGTCTGTTCCACAATACCCTGCTTTACTGGGAGCACCTGCCGCCCCGGCTGGGGCTGGCGCCGGGGTGCTCTGAAGGGCCCTTCTGTGCGGGGATGAATGGGAGCCTGTTCCCCGCCGGTGGGCTCCCACCTCCTGCCTGCCGGGCTGTCACCCTGACTGGCCATGAGCCCCCCCGGGAGCACCCATGGGGCTCTGGGCCCCCCGAGATGCTCGGGGTGGGGAGCTCCCTGCATCCGTCTCCCACCGGTTGATGATGGAGGTGTGGGCACAGGGGTGGTTCCTCCCACTCTTGGGAGCAGAAGGGTTTTTTTCTCCCTTCTCTGCTGTGCTTTTGGGCTTGGAAAACTGGAGGGGACCCCGGTTAGTGAGTACCCAGTTTCAGGGAGGAAAAGGAAGGTTGAGGAGGTCTTTGCAGGTTTCCCAAGCCCCTTCCCAATCCCTGCAGGGAAGGGTTTTGCTGGAGACATAGCAGGTTGGAAGCTTCTGGCACTGCTTCATTTGGGGCTCGGTGTTTCATGTCCCCAGGTAGGGGGTGCTGAGGCTCTCTGACCAGTGCAGCATCACTGCTGAGGGCATCAGTAGAGCCCCACGCACCCCAGAGAGCCTCCAGATCCCTGTTCCCATCACTTTTCCAACGCAGTAGCTCTAATGGGGGGGGGGTGTTGGGGTGCGGGGCTCGGTGTCACCTCCCCTCCCGCTGTTCTCCCCTTCCAGCCTGCTGCAGCCCGAGCCGCTGGTCCTGGCTCCATCGGAGACCTCGCACCCGGCCGGCAGCCACAGGGCCCTCAGAGGAAGCTTGGAGAGGTAACGTGGGGGAAAAGGGGTGCCCCGGCCCCTGCGGGGCTCCCCAGGGGACAGATCTCTGACTGCTACTTGGTTCCCCCTTTCTAGCAGGGAGTCCTTCAAACCTTCCTCGGAGCCAGAGGAGCCCAAACCCGGCCGAAAGCAGGTAACGCTTAGCAAAATGCGCTGTGTCCCCGGTGCTTTCTCCTTACTGGGGACTTACTGGGTCTGCGTGGGGAAGCTGAGGAGCAATTCGGCTGAAAGCGGCAGCATCTGATAGGGCTTTTGTGTGCATGAGGAGGATCAACATCCTCCGTTCGTGCACGTGGGTCTCCCTGGGCTGCCCGGTGTGGTTGCAGGAAGCCTGAGCTTCCAAATTCCCCAGCGCGGTGGTTGGGTTTGGAGAGGAGCCACTGGCACCTGCTGCCTCCAACCCCATGGTACCTGGGCTGGAGGCTCACGAGGACAGCCCCAGGCTCTCGAGGAACTGGGAACGGGGGCTGTTCTTGTGCTTTATCAGGGTGCCAGACCTTCCACAGAGCTCGTGGTCTTCAGGTGACTCCATAAGCCCTGATCCTGCCATGCACTGGGGAGCTGGGTACCAAGGGGTGTTTTGCAGCTGGGGAAACTGAGGCACGAGGCAGTGCCATGCCCAGGTGACCCAGCAGAAAGTGCGATGGATGAGGAGCAGTTTCGTCCCTGGGTTTGTCCCCGTCTGGATGGAGATGCTGTGGGAAAGGTGGCTCCAGCCTGGAGACTGAACTGTGTTCCTGTTCCACCCAGCCCAGCCCGTGTCCCCGCTCGGTGATGGCTGCAGCAAAGGCACACCCCACGTTTGGGGAGCTCTTCCGATTCGACATCCCGGTGCTGATGTGGGACCAGCACTTCAGCCCGGAGACCTGGGACAGGCTGAAGACACGACATGTCCCGTACGGCTGGCAAGGCTTGTCCCACGCAGGTACAGGACCCAGCTGGGCTGGGGGTGGTGGCAGCTGGGGGTGGCTCGAGGGGATCGAGGACCCCAGCAGAAGGGACTGGAGATGGAGCAGCCCTGCAGCGGAGCTGGGGACCTTGGTCTCTTCCCATTCCACCTCCTGGGGAGCAGGGTGGAGGGGACAGCTTTGCAAATGCCACTTGCAGCATCTTGTGACATTTTCCCCAAATAAAAGCTCCAGTGTGTGCATGATTATTAACTGGGGCCCGGAGGACCTCAGACAACCCGCTCCATTGTTGTCAGCAGAGATTGTTTCCCTTCCAACCCCAAACCTACTCTCTGCTCTCCCCAGCAGCCGCCAGCTTCAGTCCCTGGGCTGGGAAGTGCTGGGGACAGCAGGGGGGGGAACCAGGGGCAGCTGCAAAGAGGCATTGTCAGGAGGGGAAATGTCCAGTGCTGGCATCAGCATCCGCAGGACTGGGGCTGGAGACGTCCGGATGTGTCCCCGTGCCTTGCACGGCATCCGACAGCCGCTGTTTGGAGCAGGATTGGTGACACGGGGGGGGCCGTGAGGGGCTGGTGGCAGGGCGAGCCTGGGAGGGGAGGGTCTGGGCTGTGGATTCAGCTTTCTGGGGGCTACGAAGCGCTTCCCATCTGCGCGGGGATGACACGAGCTTTCTCGTGCTGCTCACCAACGTGCTCTGCCGCAAGGTTGCCTGTGCATGATGCGGCACGGTTGTTCAAAGTGCATGCGTGCTGATGCACACCTTTCGCCTTCCACCCCATCCTGCCCTGTTCCAGCCGTCAGCAGCACCCTCCGGCTCCTCAACGCCTCCGCCAACAGGCACCTCTTCGACCGAGACCGCTTCCCCGGGGGCTGCGTCCGCTGCGCCGTGGTGGGCAACGGTGGCATCCTCAACGGCTCGCGGCAGGGCGAGGCAATTGATGCTCATGACCTGGTCTTCAGGTGGGGCCGGGCAGGATGGGGCTGTGGGCGCTGGGGAGTGCCCAGCCCTGGACACGGCCCCGTGGTGCTCCCGCAGGCTCAACGGTGCCGTGATCAAAGGCTTCGAGGAGGACGTCGGGACCAAGATCTCCTTCTACGGCTTCACAGTGAACACCATGAAGAACTCCCTCATTGCCTACGAGGAGTACGGCTTCACCCAGATACCCCAGGCCAAGGTGAGACCCCCGAGGGCACATCAGGGTGTGGATGGGTGACCCCAAACTGTCCCCTGAGGCTGGGCTACGCCTTGTCCCCCATACCTCCAAGTCTCAGGAGCCTCAGTCCTGCCCCCAGAGGTGGGCAGTGCCCCAAAGCCACCCTCCGGGCACCATGTCTGTGTCCCCGCTGCAGGACCTGAAGTACATCTTCATCCCCTCGGATGTGCGGGACTACATCATGCTGAGGTCGGCCATCCAGGGCAGCCCGGTCCCCGAGGGCTCGGACAAGGGTGACGAGTGAGTAACCTTTGGTGAACGCACCAGAGGGAGCGTGCCCTTCCCACCATCACCCCACCTTTGTCCCTGGTGGGACAAATCCCAAGTGACACGAATTCTCCTCTCCCTGCTGCAGGCCACAGAAGTACTTTGGACCGGAGGCATCTGCGGAGAAGTTCA
This sequence comes from Anseranas semipalmata, assembly GCA_013399115.1. NCBI lineage: Eukaryota > Metazoa > Chordata > Aves > Anseriformes > Anseranatidae > Anseranas > Anseranas semipalmata. Next base: position 3,672,914 of record VXAA01000756.1, read on the forward strand.
AGCTGCTGCATCCGGATTTCTTACACTACCTAACAGCCAGGTGAGGGCAAGGAGGAGCTGCGATGCAAACCGCTGGCTCGGCCCCCAGCTCCTCTCCAGCACCAGGTGCTGCACGGCTCTGCCGCCTGCCTCCCAGCCCCGCTTTCTGCAGCGTGGCCCCATAGCTGCCCAGCACCGAAACGCAGCCCCGGTCCTCCCCAGGCGCTGGAACCGCCTCTGTCCTGCTCTCTGCAGATAAGGGAGGGAGATTTCCCCCCAGCCCCCACCATTCCCATTCGTTGTGGTGCTGCTCATGTTTCCTCCTGGCAGGGAGACTTCTACAGCCTTGCTGTATTCACCCGGCTCTCCATTTCCCAAAATACATTAGCCAGGTTTGAACTAGTCTTACAGAAGCAGAGGTAGGGTCCAAAGGGATTTTTCTCCTTCCTACGTTTCATGCAAACCAGTGCATGGGTTGGGACGATTTCGAATAGTGAGGAGGTGCATTTTTAGCAGCTTGCAGAGGATGGGTTGAACCTTAGTAGCAGACATCGGAGAATCCACATATTTGCTATGGCGAATGCCACGAGAGGCCGCGTGTTTCTCGGTGCCCCTGCCTTATCGGACACCGGAGGTGCCGGGCGTGTGTTGCGCGCTGGCGAGGCGCTGGGCGTTGCTGTGTTTGGCGGTGGGGCCTCGGTGCCGTGCTGGCTGCGTGGCCCCCCCCTTCCAGTGCTGCATCTGCTCTGGCAGGTTCTTGAGATCAGAACTGCTGAACATGCAGTACGGCCATCTCTACATGCCCAGCACCGGCGCGCTCATGCTCCTGACCGCGCTCCACACCTGTGACCAGGTAAGAGGCCACGGGGCCACCTTTCCGCAGCGCTTGGGGTTTGGCTGGGATGAGGACCACCCGAGGCTGAGCCCCAAGCCTATCGTCACCCTTTGTTCATCTGTCCCATCACCTCCCGGCAGGTCAGTGCCTACGGGTTCATCACTGCCAACTACGAGCAGTTCTCAGACCACTACTATGAGCTGGAGAAGAAACCCCTGGTGTTTTACGCCAACCACGACATGATGCTGGAAGCAGAGCTGTGGAGGAGCTTGCATCAGGCAGGCATCATGGAGCTCTACCAGCGGTGAGGCTGGGCAGTGGCCCACAGGGACAAATCCAAGGACTCCCAGCACAGCATGGAAGCAGTTTTTCTCTTTCCTGAAAGCCTCCTTCTGTCTCCAGAGGGCTCTCCCGAATTGGCAGGCCAGCCTGAGGAGTGGGCCATCTGCACTGCAAGCTGGCAGCAGAGCCGTGATGGTGGTGCTAAAGGGCAAGCCAAAGGTGGTAGGGAAATGCTGCATTTCCTCGGGGATCTCCGCAACTCATTTGTGGCTCTGTGAGACGGATCGTGGCCTTTGGAGCACCAAGAAGCACCACTGCGTGTGGCTGTGACCTCCCAATGCCATGAAGATGTCTGTGGGGCAGCAGCAGCCCCTGGGAAGCATGGTGCTTGTCTGCAGGTGGGGCAAGGTGATGCTGGAAGAGGAAGCGTACATCTGATGGCCTTTTTCAATTTGGAGATTTACAACCTGTCTTTTCTGCATGCAAAGCCTCTGGCTGGAAAACACCCTTCATACTGCCATCATACTCCAGCCCAAACACTTGTTGCTGGGCAGGACCACGACTGGCAGGAATCCTTGGACTGGAAACTAGATGGTCCAACTGAGAACAGTGATCTGCTTGGACACCACCTCTCTCCTGGACTGTTTAACACCTGAACTTTAGAAAGCTCTGGGTTCAGTCTTGGCTGCGCTCTCTTGTGACAAGACATATAATGTGTGGTATCAGGAGCTTCTATTTTTTTTCCCCCCCTTTCACTAAGTTGTGGTGTTGGTCAAGACAATGGAGGGTCTTAAAATCTGCCACCTAAGAGCAGGGTTACTGCAGCTCAACGGGGACATCAGAAATGCAGCTGGCCTTTGAATATTGGCCCGCAACCCACGTGTGTGGTGGTGGGTTTCTTTTGCACGGGATGGTCTGTGGCCCTCCAAGTGCTTTGGAGAAGGCAGCCCCATGCCAGGTGAGTTAGGGAACTCATTGTGCAAGGCTAAGCTATCATCAGCCTTGTATTTAAAAGAAAAAAATAACTGAGAGAGAAGAGGGAGGTGAAGGGTCTTGAACCCTTCAGCCACTCTGGGTAAACTAATGCTGCTACGGAAGGTGCGCCGTGGAGGCTCCTCCAGCTCGAGGTGGCTGGAGGGTCGATACTGCACAGCAGAGGAAGCGGGGTGACCCGAAACTTTCCCACTTTGTGTAATTACAGAAATGTTGCGTAACTTTCTTTTATTCCTGTTTTGGTGAATGGGGTGGGTTGGGCGAGACAATTCCACCTTCTGTAGTAGAGGAGCTGTAGCATGTAAGAGTGAGGCTTTAAGCCGGGAATGGCCGAAAGGCTGGGATGAGGAGCGGAGTGGGGTTAAACTGCAGCAATCCTCTTGGTGCCTGAGCATGCCACTGATAAAACTTACCAAGCTGGGCGGTGGCTGCATCGGATCACTGGGCACTCTTCTGAGCACAGCCTTTTCCCACCATGGATGCTATTTGCTGTACGTCAGCTGGAAGGGTGGAAGGAGCAATTTCTTGCAGAGATGGCAAGAGATAGCCTGGCCATTAGCCAGGGAACCTCACACCCCACCTCCAGCTCCCTTTGTGATGGCAAGCTGCACTCAGCTAGTTAAAAAGAGCATTAGGGAAGATTACATCTGAAACAGGCTTACAATCTTTAGTGTGGAGCCTAGCTTGTGAGTCTCAAATTAACCTTTGTTCACGTCAGTTACCCCACAATGGTACCAAGATAGCCTGTTAGGCCTGTTCTTACACACAAGCACTCAGCAAAACCTCCTCCGTGACAAGAACAAGCCTGATTCTCTCATCACCTAAATAATACAGCACTAAAACTTCCTCAAACTGGCTCTGGCTAAGCATGAGTACAGCCCATGTGGCTTTAAATGCAGTGATCAGTGATGCACATGACAAAAAGAACTATTTTTTAAAAAATGAATGCTGTCACAGTCCAGCATCCTGCCAGGACTCCCATCCAGCTTCCACAGGCTGAGCTGTGTGTGCAAACCAGGAACTACAGCATTTCTATTTCAAAAAAGGAGAGGTTTTTCTATCTATTGGTGCAGGCTAGACCTGGAGTTACACACCCTCCCATTTTAAGACCTTAACAGACAAGGAACCCGATGGCTGTACTACTGCCTCTCACTTCTCCCTTGTATTTGAGCTCCTAAGCAGAGCACAAGAACCATTATCTTTCACCAGCCCTAGCTTATCCATAAATAGTTTTGTCACAGTTACCATGAATTGCATTTCCTCAACTTGCGGTGTTTTCCTGTACAAGACACTGAAGCCTGAAGACTTTATCAGGTATCAAGGAGAAGCAGGCTGTGCTATGAAGGGTCAGCTCGCAGTTTCTGTGATTTCAGAAAGCATTTCAACCTGAAATCCTATCTACCTGCTCAAAATAATTTCTGTTTAAGTAGATACCCATTACAAAAAAACTTCAGCTCCCAAGATTTTCAATAATTTGTTTTATTCTGAAACAGAAGACTGCAGGGAACCGCTCCTTCTTCCAGCCAGCTGTAGATCAGGTCCTAGTGGAAAAGACAGTGTCAGAGCAGAAGCAAGTGTCAGCTGAAAAGTTCCTACTGATTTGCATTATTTTATCAAGAGTACACATCTCAGAAGACTGAAAAGTAATCTTAAGATATAAGCGACAGCTCAGCCTTTGTTCTGTATCCACTTGGCAGAAGTCTGCATGCTGAATGCGATTCTGCTCTTCTCCATAACACAGCTAGCCTCCCTGTAGCCAGGGCATCAGGGTTCTAAAAACATACTCTTCCCCCAGTACCAATGGCACTAGTACCTAAGTCCTCTTTGGTCTTACCGGGAACTTACCAATGATGCAGTCGTAGCAGCCGCTGAGCAGAGAGGAAGGAGCCTGCAGTTATGCACAGGTGCCCGTTTTACATCACTTCAAATGAAGTACTATCATTTGTGAGACCCATTCCAGAACAATCCTCCTCCTGTTGCTTCTAGAGTTGGGAGACACCGCAAAACAATGCTGTAACTGCCTTCCTAAGCAAGTCTGCTTTAAACAACTTCCTGCCCCTCTCTACTCTTAAAACACTGGACAGCTTTTACTTTTCCCATTTATCATCATGGCTTCTCTTCACTTCTTTCCCCTTGCTCTGTGGAAGCCCAAAGCCCCATGTATTCTACCCAGTAACTTCTGTTTGGAAGGTATCTGTATTGACAAAGCAAACACTCTGATGGTTTGTAGTAACATTCCCTCCCCCTTTGTATACCAACCTTTATTTCCTAAGGCAGTCCACTGTTGTCAAATCTGCTGGTTCAGCCTGTCAGCGAACGTAATTGATCTTCTGCAAACAAATATGAGTTCTGTTAAATAAAGCTTGGAACTATTTAGCAGAATGCAGCTGACAGCTACCTGGAGATAAAGTACTGTTAAAGCATGTATATTCAGTGACTATACATCATGTCAGATAAAAATGCATTTCTTATCTGCCCTCTAAATGTGCCTTACTGTTTGGACAAGCAACTTAAAAGCTCTTCACAGATCTAGAACTAAATTGTACTATGACAAGAGCAGCCTGTGTTCATTACGCTCCCTGCACAGTCTCACCAGATCTGGGCTTCTGAGGCCAGGCTGCTGAACGCAACCTGGACACATGGAAAAGTGCTTGTGCTGCAGTTGCGCATCACGAGGGCAGGAGGAAAGCGGACAGATGCTGCATTTGCCCTCCTGGTGTCATCCGTGTCATTTTAGCCTTTTCGAGATGTAGAACTGCCATAGCGAAATACATAAGCCTCAGTGGACAGTTTTTCCCTCACAGCTGAGTTGTCAGACAGGGATAACAGCACATCACTGGCTCAGTTTCTCCCCTGCCCTTGGCTACATAAACTCCTCAAGTTCTACAGAATGAAACACAGCAAAGACGCCCAGACGCAGGCATGCCTATGACCTGTGTTCCTCCTGGGAAGCATTCAAACATTAGGTATTCTGGTCAGCAGATGAGTCATGCTGCCTACACACTTGGCATATAAAAAATTAAGATGAGCAGCATGCAATACTTAACAATTCTCTTACCAGTTCAAGGTCCAACTTCACAGCTGCCTTCTCGCCAAAGCTGTCTTTGGGGGAAGACACAACCCCAGCATTCTGCAGGATGTTTTCCTCCTAAATATAAGTTGCATTGAACACTTAGCAACAATTCTTCAAGTGGTTTGTCCTCCCTTCGTTTCTTCTCCACCCCTTCTGACAAAAACCAGCACCAAGCCACAAAACAAGAATTAGAGAGGAAGGTTTCCTTTCGGAGAGAGACAATTTTTGTCTCAAACTTAGAACAGCAGAAACCTGTCCCTCAGAGACAAAGGAGCATGTTTGTCAGTGAGTTGTTTCACTTGAGACAAGAAACATTGGGAGATGGATGCTATTTAAATCTTTGCTTAGAAAAAAACACTAGCGTTGAGACTTTGGTGGTTTAGACCCTTTTAAGCTGTTTCAAGCAGACAGCACTACTTCTCATCATACAGGAACATCTTAATGCAACTCTCCTTGCAGAGAAGAATAATCCACTAATCTTGGATGCAAATTATCTATGGGGTTATCTTGAGAAATACATTCAGGCAGATGTCAATCAGACACATCCCTTCTGGGGAAGGATTCTTCAGTGTGTGTCCCTTCTAGGATGACCTTTTGGTGTATGTGAGCTGCACCTCCCTACTCCCAGCAACCTGATGCAAGTTCAAAACTATCCCAGTACACCTCCAGGTAAGCACGCAGACCAATTATTCTTTCACTAGGTCTACTTCTGTGACAAACCCACCTATGAGATGAGCTCTGTTAAATGTCTCCATAATGGGCTGTCATTCAATCCCTCTTACTTCTAATCCCTTCTACTCTTGCTCATCTTTGACAACATTGACAACCAGGTGCTCTACAAGGCATCAACAACATTAAAATGCCCATTCATTGTGTGCTGCCTTTCAGTTTGTGCTCCATGGTAGCAAAGGGCTGCACATTCAGGTGCCAGCTGCAACAAAGCTACAGCCCTGATTGGCCTAATTACATTAATCAAGCCATTAGGCTTTTATACCTCCTCCCAGTAGCCCCAAGAGGATATCATCTGACACAGCAGAACAAGTCTTACTTCCATAACTCAACAACAGGAGAAAATTAGAATATGATGAGCTAAATACTGCTGTTTCTCACCATTGTGCTGCTGGTGCGTGTCTACTGCCAGTCCAGTGAAAGAATCAGCTTCCCAGGAAGGTGAGTGCAAAGAGTGTTTTTACTCTTGCTTGACAACATGCTGTAACCTGAAAGAGTGGAGGGACATGGAGAGTTAATTCATGTAACAGACCATTCTTTTACCCTTTTGTTTTTAACGCTGAGCCTCAGAATCACGATTCCTCAGAGAAAAGCTTAGTTTCAGACAGGGATAACTTTATCATCACTAGCTCAGCTGGAGCCTGCACAGGGCCGCTCTAAAAACTCAAGCCTGCTCTTCACTCAGCATGGTCAGCATGCTCCACACCCGGGCGCCAATGACACCTGGCGGGCAAGACACGCTGTGCTCTGCGGGGGTGCTCGGTTCAGCCACGGGGAGCGCTGCCTCGGCTCGCCAGGCCTTACTGCGCGGAAGGCTGCGCTGGTATCAGCGCCGAGCCGTACCCGCTGCTCCATTAAACGCCTTCCCGGGGCGCTGCAGGGGAGGAATCGCTCCAGGCGGGCAGCTGCGGGAGCAGACCGAGAAGACGCGGAGGCCTCACCGCACAGCCATAGGCAGCCGTGACGGCGTGCAAGAGCCTCCCGCTTGTGTTCGTGCTGTCCCCGAGCCCCTCAGAGCCGCCGCGACCGCGGATGCCTGGCGATGGCCGGGCACCCTACTTACCGCCACCTGCACGGCCGCCATGTCGTCGCGGGGAAAAGGGGAGAGAGCCGCGCGCGCCCGCCTCGCCCGCCAAGTCTCGCGAGAAAGGCGCAGGGGCTCCTGGGAAGTGTAGTCCCGTCCCGCAGGGCGGGGCCGTGGGGGGGGGCTCCTCTGACAGGAGCCCTGAGGCCTGGTCGCTCCATGCAGTGTCTGCTGGCGTGGAGATGCCAAATAAGAGAAAGACAAAGAAATAAACGTGCATAACTTAGCACTGGGGTGACGTCTGGCTGCTTTTGCAGCTGTAGCCTCGCCTGCGGGCTCGGCTCGGCAGGGCAGGAGGCGGGCGAGGCCAGGTGGCGGCAGCGACACCTCAGAAACACTGGGAGCTGGTCCTGAGCTCCTTGTGCGGAGCTTTTGCGCTGCCGTGCTGCTCGCTAATTGATTTTGTTCATTATTCGTGTGTGCTGTTTACTAGGGAGGCGCACATGATTGTAGTTAGCGTGCTAAACACTTCAAAAGGCTGAACAAGCATTAGCTCATGCAGGAAGGGGCACGCTTCAAAAAGACTAATTAGCTGGAGATTGGGGATTAGTCAGAGATTAGTTAGTAAATGTACGTGCTGTGCTTTGAATGTGCGATGCTTGCAGTGTGTACTATGATTATCCTTTGGTGTTTAAAATCTGCCATGAAATCTACAGGACCTTGTTTAGCTTATGAACAGTAATGAACTATAAATGAACTACAGATCAGTAATATCCACTTTCTTGTCCCCAAAGCTTTATCCACCCTTGTGGAGAAAAGCTCCATGAATTGGAAATGGAAATTAGACAAATCTGAGTCTGAAAGCAGAGAAATACGAGTATGAAAGCCAGATATATAACAAGTGTCACCCCTGAAGTGCCTGAAAGGGGGGGATTCAGTTCCTGGGGGTGTTTGAATCAAAGACACATTCTCTGAACATAAAGGTGCCTGGTTCTCCCCAGTGGAATAAGCTTCCTATGTTGGTGATGTATGGCATGACTAACTGATCTGTCTGATCTGGCTGCCAGGGCTGCTGAGTCTGTGAAGACAACACCCAGTGCTGTCCTAAGGAGCTGCATTGCCGAGGAGCTCGGTGTCTCTGCTCCTGGATCCCCTCTGATGGCAGGGGGATGGCTGGGAGCTGCTGCCTGCACCAGGAGGCCCATCTCCGGGCAAGGCAGTCAAGTTCCCAGGGAAAGGCAGCGTGGCATTGTGTTTATTTTTAGTGCCTGGATCTTCCTGGCCTTGTTCTTCTTTTAGAAACTGATTTTTTTTTTTTTTTTTTTCCCAGAGCGTAGATTTAACCTGACTGGTAAATTCTTTGCTTTCCAGAGTGACCCATGTTGCTTCCTAAAAGTCTCTCTTAAAAAGTCAATAGGCTGTAAGAAGCACTTTTTTTTTTTTTAACAGTGAGGCAAGAAGGCTGCAAAGAGACACCAAAGTGCTGTTAGAAACAGGTTGCTTCCAGTGTAAGTGGCTGCCTAGAAGGTCTTCCCCAGCCCTCTGTGCCCTCCACTAGCTGCAGAAAACCTCATGGGCCACCCTGGCAGGGAGCACAGGAGCACGTAGGGAACAGGTCACAGCGAGTCCCATGCCCTGCCCCATGTGAGAGAGCCTCAGGGCCCTCTTGCCCTTCGAGAGCCTGCTGCATGGGTGTTTGACCCGGTGGGAAGGAAGGGTGGGACGGTGGACAGTGATACAGAATGGCAGTAATTAACACAGCCTTTGTTGCAATGGCATTTCCTCTGTGAAGATGTGGCTGGCAACCTGCCTGACTACTTCTAGCTTTCCAAAGAAGCAGCTACGTAAAACTCTGCAACTAGAATTAGCCCTTTAAATCCCTGAGGGACATCAAGTTTTAAAATAAAACAACTAAAATCCTGCCTTGTGCAGTGTTCAGATCCTGGAAGGAGAGAACCATCTTAATTTTTGGGTGGAAGCTGCTTACACCACAGAGTAACTGTCTACTTATGCTTATAAATGGATGAGCTCAGCCAGGTATCAAGTAATGAACTGACTTAACAATTAAAAGCTCAGGTGAATGGCATGAGCTAAGCGTGAAGTAGTTTGGCTGTATTTATTTATGATTGCAGTGCACGAATAATATTTCCAACCACATTTTAGAGGCAGAACAAAGACTCTGGATGAGGAGAGGTGGCCATTGCCTCACCCATGCCCACATTCTTAAATGTCTCCAACTTTGTCTGTGTGACTTGATCAAATTTTCTCAGATCTTCCCTTTAGAGGGCGTTCCTGCCACACACATCGTCATCGTGCAAACTTCGTCCAGGAGCTGCAGTGCGAGGCAAAGCCTCCCAGAGGTCAGTAGAACATGGTGGCTCTTCTGAAGACTCTGTGAGCATTCCTAGGGGTGCGAAGAGTCTGGTCTGAGTGGTTCTGGCTGAATATGTTCTGCTTCCTTAGGCAGTTGCCAAGCTTCTCCCAAAAGCAATTTGGACATAATTTTGATAGATTTCCTGTGGCCGATGACCATTAGTTACGATGTTTTCTTCCTCCAGTCTTTGAAAGGACTTCTATTTTTGTTGAGCAAGTAGGGAGAGCTATTAAAAGGGCATGGTGATCTTCTACGTGTGATCACTTTGGGGCTGCTCCCAACTTCTTCCCACCAGATCATCTGCAGTGGATTACTTCCTCCAGTAAATCCTGCACTAGATTAAGGCCTTACCTTTCTGCTTTCTGGAGGTTTTTCAGTATCTATCCTGCAAAGCCACAGCCTTACTCCCTACAAAGAAGTCTGAGCACTGTTGTAGAGTATTTCGTTATCCCTAGATCAGAGAACAGGAAAACAGGCAGACTACGTGACAGAGAAGGGAAAGGAGGAAAGAAAACTAAACGGAAATCAATGACAGAACCCCTCCAACTTCAGCTGGGCTTTGATCCCACGCTTTAATTGAAGGACAAGGTCTCCTCCCAGTTTCCCACCCCCTTCCCCTCTTAGTTGCCTGTAAGTCCCTCTGGAGAGCAACTCCATGCTTACTGATAGCAGCCTGGTGTCCCTGTCCCGTCCCCCCCTGCCTTCTAGCAGTCCCAGTCCCACCCTGCAGACAGGGTTCCACAAAGTCTGGAGAAACAAAGCATCCGTTGATTCAGAGACACCCCACTGAGGTTATCATCTTCGACATATGGCTGGGGGAAGCAACCGGGGTATTTGAACACATTAAGAAGCTAGTCCCCCATTGCTAACTGCGTCTGGCAGGCACCAGCCCCCTGTGTGGCTTGAACGTACGAAGCACGAGGAGAAGCCGAGGTGCGGGGGGTAACTAGATTGATGCTTGTCTCTGCTACGTATGCTCTGTGCACAGCAGTGCACAAAGAACAGTCCCCTGGGGTTCAGCTGGAGATTGCTTGCTGGTATTTCAGGTGCCAGACTTGTAAGAGAAAAAGATCTGTAGTGTTAAGAAAAGCCTTCCGTGAGGTCCCAAATCCTGGTCTGCTGCTTCAAATCGGTCCCAAGCAATACAAGAAAGGCTCTTTAGAGCTCAAGAGCAGACAGAAGCAACATCTTCCCACGCAGGACAGGGCATGCTGCAAACAAAACATCCTTCCCCCAGTAGCAGATCTCTTAAGCCTCTGTTTAATGTTAAATATATGCTTAAACCCATTCCACTTCAGCATGTATGCTTAAAAAGCATTTCTGAGGCTACTAAAATTCTCTGCTGTAATTGGGGCCTATCTAAAGGCTGAGCTTTGTGTGCTGAATAATAAGAGCTTTATCTTTACAGAATATCTGTGAAATGAAGGGATGACCTTTCTGGGAGCCTGGCAGTATATGCAGGCAGGGCCATGACATGCATTCCTGCATGTGGAGAGCAGAAAAGTCTCCCCTTTTTCCTCTTGATGGTGCTGAACAGCAAGAAAAAATGGCAACAGCAGCCCCTCAGCCCAGTACGGGCGTAGTTGCCCTTCCAGCCTTCACTGTTTGTCCCACTCCTTCCCCCTTTCCTCAAATGAGTTTTGGACACAGTGCAACAAAATTAGGCTTAATGTGTTGTCCACAGCTGTGATGGGGAGTGGAGACAAGTGATCAACTGACTTGATAGCTTCAGGTCTGATGTCCCATGTAGACAGAGTGACCGTCTTGTCAAAGCTAGCCAGAATGTATTTGCAGCTTCATTCCTTGGATCAGAGCAGAGAGCACGCAGCAACTTGTTCTGATTGCAATGCATGCATGGGTGAATCCTTGTTGAATAGCAGTAGGAATCCAGCTCCTTCATGGATGAATACGTTTAACTAAAGTATATATCCTCAGAGCATACCCAGAGGCATAAGATGGGTACAGCTACACAAATGCACTCAAAGATGGTAGGAAAAACTTTAACACTAAAGCTAGTGAAACCAGGAGTAAGACTTCCATCACAGATCTTTAAGGCCAAGCTAGAGAAGCAGTTGCCAGGAGCTGACCTTGCTTTGAGCAAAGAGATGGATCCTCTCTATTTTCTGCATCAGCCTAAGAGATTAAAGGCATGGTAAGCAGAAAGGGAGTGAATTGGTATTAAAAATATCTAGGCAATATTAATGAGGAAATTCTCAGGTCCTCTTTTATCACAAGCAGTGTTTCTGTTTGCCTGGATTACTCAGCCAACCAGCCGTTGATTCAGTCAACCCAAACTGCACTGTCATATAAGCAATATTTCATCTATCACGCTTAGATAGAAGAAATATGCTAGGCACGCACGGAGCAAGCAAGCATATTCTTGCAAGTAATTAGCATAAGCTGCACTGAGGTCAAGCGGTTGTGTTGGAGAACAACATGAATCGCCAACGTTTCTTCCTACTGAAGACTGAAAATGGAGAATTGCAGATGCCATATCTCTGGCTCGCCTTTTGCTTCCCATTGTTCACACCAGTCGAAGGAGATAATTGTTTTGAGGTGCTTTTAAGAATAGCATCTCTGCTAGCTTCATTGCTTAATGGGAAATAGGTTTAAATGATGAAAGGTCACATTATTTCGGGTCCTTTTAGGTCATTTTTCTTGCCCTTATGCAGGGGAAGCAGGCTGAATGCCAAATTTGGCTATGTCCAAGGTGGTAAACTGAGGTCTCACTAGATTACGGAGGGCAGTTGGTTAAGGACCTGTGATCATTCCTCCTGCTGTCTGTAAGAGCATCTGTTGAGGGCGGTCTCCAGGTCATGTCTCCTGGAGCGAGCCCTGATGCAGAGGATTACACCAAGGGCCATCCAGCCCAGTGTGCTGTTTCCAGATGTCAGTTCTGTGCATCCACTAATGGATTTTCTCTTGAACGGAGGTTTCAAGAACTTTCTTTTCCATGAACTTACCCAGTGCTCCTGTGGACCTGTAACACCCGTTCCCTCCTGTGGGGAGGACTTGCATGGGTCAGCTCATGCTGCGGGAGGAACCAGCTTCCTTTGGTTTGTCCTGCGCCTGGCTCTTGTTAGTTTTGTTTGAATGGCCCCAGGTTCTTGTATGGAAAAAGACCATGAATGGTCTTTCCTACCCATCCAGCCTATGTCAGCAGAACTTAAGGATCTACTTATCCTTCCCTTCTCTTCAGGCTCCCAAGCCTGATCTCTTCAGGACAGATCAAAGAACGAGGGTAGCATTGTTTTAAACCACAGGTTTCCTACAGAATGCGATCTATCCACTTACAGATGGCTTTTATGATCTTTAAAGCCTCCCGTGGATTAGCCCACGGCTGACTGTATAAACATTTTCTCTATCCCACATCCTGCTTCCACAGCATGTCTCATACTCACGTCTCTGTCCTTTCACTCAGTCCAAACATCCTGCACAAACCTCTAGCTCTTCTCGACAGCCTTCCTCGCTCCCTTCCCCCCAGCTCCTGCCAGGTTGCAAGCAAAACTCAATCAGCCCAACACAACCCCCAAATTCTTGGAGACCTGCCCACAACAGACAGAGATTCATGTGCCTTTCTTCCTGAGTTAACTACCAACGCGTGCGCTGCTGCTTTGCTGCTGGCCTCATGCTTTTGCTGTTGCATAAAGGTTGGTCTGTCTTCAGCCATCTTTCCTCCTGCGCATTTCGAGTGCTCTCCTTTCTCCCCTCAGCTGTCATCTCGAGCAGCCTTGCTGCTGAAGGCGGTGGGCGGGAGAACACGCACCGCGGGAGATGCCTGATCTTCCGTAGCACTTGTGCTCAGGGATGGCAGAGCTCAGCCGTGGCAGCATCCTCCTCCGCCTCTCCCCGCCACGTTAGGGACAGAAAGCTGCACTGTACGTGTGTCCTGCAGCTTGGGGACTGCTGCCCGGGGGCTGTGGCGTGGTAGATGGATGTGCACCCCTTTATCCAGCAAACCAGGGGCCAAACTTACTGGCACTCCTGCACGGACACACAGTGGAGCGGCTGCAGCTGGCTGCTCTCAGGGTCTCCCCTTCCCCTGGTGGGGCATGACCGAGGCTTGGAGGGGAGGAAGGCGAACCGAGGCAGGGGTGACGTCTCAAACGGCAGCACCTGATTTACCAGAAGTTGTGTGTGTAGAGCTGCTGACTTGGTGCAGCTGGCAAAAAAAGTGAAAAACAACCCCCCACACTCCCAAATCATTATTTAAACAGTATAAAGTTCTCTGTAAATGTTTAAAACAACAACAGGATTGGGAGGGGAAGGAGGAAAGACAAATAAGTTTGCTGCTTGAGCTTTGCAGAAACAGCTCTTAATTTTTGGCAGGGTTTTATTCACCCAGAAGATCCAGCTGCCAACACACTTTGGGAGGCTCCAAATTCATTATCACTTCCCTAACATCTTCCTCCAGGAGGCTGCAGTTTGGCATGGGCACTGCCTTTGATGTCTGGGCTTGGCCAGCACCTCATGCTGTAGGATCCCGGTTCATAGCCAGGGCATCTCTGCTTGGGGTCAGTGGCTGTGTGTGCTCCCAGTGATGTTTTTCTTTCCCAGACCTAAGGTTCGCGGTGGTTGAACCTCAGCAGGAGCCGGGGAGCTCAGTGGGGGTGCTGTGGGTGCTGTGGCAGGGTGGCTTGCCTGTATGGGAGTGGGGCAGGAACCAGGAGCACCTCACGGGATATGGGGGCTCCCAGTCCCCAGCCCATTGCCTCTACTTCTTCATCTGCATCAGTAGCACTGCCAGCACCTGGTGCGTTAACACAGCAGAAACCCTGCATGATCCCTGTTTAAATACACAGCTGGCAATGATACTTGAATTCAGCTTCTTACTGTTGAAGAGCTAGAGCTGCATCCTGGCTTGGCTCCAGGCTGAGGGGGACCTGGGGATCTGAAGCCCTGGGTATCGAGGGCTTGCCAGAGACCAGTGGCTGCTCTCCAGCCTCTGTGTGGATCTGATGCTCCAGATCCCGGATCCCGTGCCCTGGAGCATCTGTCCTGGTCCTCAGGTTTTCGTCCTCATGGGGATCCCAGGGAAAGGGGACAGCCTTCTCAGCACAGGGGAGATCTTGGGCTGGGAAACAGGTTTTGCATCCTGGCTGGGGGGACATATGAGAACAAAGTCCCTGGGGAGCAGAGGAGGACGGTGCTCCCCACCAACCTGAGGTCTCAGCTGGTCATCAGCCCCCCATCAGGGCTTGTTGCTGCCCGGTATCACCTGCTCTGCAGTTTATATCACCTCAGCCCCCACAGATGGGCGTTCCTGCTGTTAGGTGCTCTGGTTGGCCTGCACAACCTGTGTCACTCTAGAAATCTGCGGCGTTTGCTCTATAGTCTCTGGATGATGTTCTGGCTTCAGCTGCTTGGCCTGACGCTGGTGCTGAGCTGCGGCGTGAGGGTGCTGTTTGCGGAGAAGCCCAGCTACCCGCCGGGAGACTGAAGAAGCTGACCTTGCTGCTGCATCTCGCGTCTGGCTGTGCCCCTGTGTGGGTACCGGAGCGAGGATGCCCGCGGCGGTTCCTCATCCGCCAGACCCAGGCGGGCCGGCGCTGCTCCTGTCGCTGGAGTGACCTGATCCGAAGTGTCGAGAAAAAAAAAAAAAAAAAAAAAGCCAGTGTGAGGGCCTGTCCTGCCTCCCCCAGCATCCCAGTCACCTCAGCAGCTGCCCGCAGGCAGCACCACCAAGAGCTGTTCTGGGGTCTCCTTCGCTTTTCCAGCTTCAGCCAGCTCCGTGCAGAACCTACACCGAGATAAAAGAGACCGACACAGTGTGAAACCTTCCTCCTCTTCAGCAGATGGTGTTTGCGACAGTGGACTTTTTGTGCGTTGTTGTAACAGAACGGCCTGGTCTAGCCAAGAAACGGAAGGAGAAGCCGCAGTCTGGTCTTGCTGAGACCGGCTTGCTCTGTAGACCTGACCTGAGATCTGGGATCACAACTGAACTCTTGCTCTCGCAAGGATCAGATTTTTATTTTATTACATTATTTTTTTGCCATATTCAACTTACAAGCTGGAGAGCTGTCACGACTTGCCTGCAGCCAGTAGCTCCAGTCACTGCAGCACTCGCGGCAGTCTCCTGGGACTCAGTGACCGAGGATGTGATGTGTGATGCAATGTGAACTTCATGTTACCTTCACGGGAAAACCTAAGTGCATCTGAACTGGACTTAACCTGGTGTCACTGCCTTAGGCTTAACAGATCTGTGCTACGTCTGTCCTAGCTGTGAACTCTACACACTTCATGCCTGAAAAAGCCTCCCGGCTGGAGGAACGGTGCCCCTGCTTGGGTGAACTGCCGAGGTGGTGAGTTTCTGGCTGGTGTTGCTGCTGAATGGGTCTGTTTGACCACATCGTGCTAAAATGGTGCACTAGAAGGTGAAGCTGAATGTCCGTCAGACCAGGCTGAGACCGCTGAGCGCTGACTGCAGCGGGTGTGTTCAAGATAAACCTCAGCGTTGATCAGGGTGAACAAGAAAAAGCACATTGCCTCGATGCTGTCTGGAGGCTGCCTCCTGCAGCCTCCGTGGAGGAAGGGCTGTCGGACCACCCCCCTGTTCCCTGAAGCAAAGCTGGAGCTCTGCCTGATGCATCAGCTCCCCGAGCTGCTCTGCTCCTTCTCCCAGCACTCGGAGACTCTGCGTACATCAGCCTTTACCCTCCACTGAGAACCTGCTGAGCCGCAGCAATCCGATAAGCGACCCATGGGCACGGCAGAGACTGTTGCAGGCTCCGTCCCACACCCAGGTGATACCTGGGGGGATGTTAACCTCTGTGGGAA
Source organism: Anseranas semipalmata (assembly GCA_013399115.1). Lineage (NCBI taxonomy): Eukaryota > Metazoa > Chordata > Aves > Anseriformes > Anseranatidae > Anseranas > Anseranas semipalmata. The sequence continues at coordinate 3,688,980 of VXAA01000756.1, forward strand.
AAGGGAGTTATGCACATCTGCCAGCTCTGCTGTTCCAGCACGCAGCAGCCCCGTGAACACAGGCACCTCGACCTGCAATCCGAGCCCCAGCTCAGCCCGTGCCACCCCTGCGTGCATCCCTCCTTGCTAGACCCCGACAGGACCAGGCTTTCTCACAGCCCTGGGGGACAATCCTCACCGAGCCCCAACAAGTCTCAAAAGCCCTTTCACAACAAGCCATGTGTGTTCTTGGCGTGTCCCGTATCGGCACCATCTACGTGACTTTGTCCCACCTGGGTACAATAGGCGCAGCAGGCCCGGGCAGGTAGCAGGATGCTGGGCAGTTGGATGCGGGTGCTGGGGCTGGGCTCTTTCTGCAGCTCGCTGCCTTCAGCTAAGGAAGGGATCTTTCTTTAGCTCCTCTTTCACTCGAGGCTTTCAAAGCAGTACCGTATGGCTGCTATCATGGAGTTCATTAGTCTCTGTCTGAGCCCCCTCCCTGGAGGGGATGGCTTTTGCTGCAGCTGAGCTCTGGTGGTTTTTCTCCCGGGGTTTCAAGAAGTTTCGTTCCACCCATGAGAAGTGCCAGGCGTCAGGGGAAGATTTGTTTCTTGGCAGCTGTTCCCGTTTTGCTCTAGAAAACAGATGCTGTGCTAGGAATGCACCGTGACTCAAATTCCTCTGGGCTGCTCAGGTCAAATAGCAGCAACAGGGGAAGCGGGGGGCAGGAGATCAGCGCTGCTCAGCAGAGAGCAAACAGGAGGGCCCAGCCCTTTCCACTCCCCCCAGCCAAAAAGCCAGGGCTGAGCAGTCGGAGGGAGCCGGGGGTTAGGGCTGGCTCACGCTGGGCTCTGCCCGTGTCCGCTCCGGGGAGCTGCAGAACCCCGGCAGCGTCAGCTCTTGGTCTGTGACGGTGTCCGACCCCCTTGGGAAACGCACCGTGCTCCCTCCGTTTGTTTTGCAGAGGGCTCGGGGAAGCTTTCAGGATCAGAGGATTAAACAAGGGCTGTGACGGGTAGTGACAGTTTGGGAAAAACACAAGCAGCCAAAGGTTTCGGTGCTGTCAGAGAACATGACAGGCAAGTTCGCAGCCCCTGCAGGCCTTTGGCTTCTTGTTTTCTTTTGCCAGGAAAGCAATCCCACATGGTGACAGCCGCAGGCTGTGACCCTGCAGCAGGCGGGGCAGGGCTGGGGATGCGGGGAGCAAAGCCGGCAGCCTGGCCAGGGCGGGAGATGGCCCGCGGGGCTGCAGAACCCGGGCACCTCTCCTCTTGGGAGGATGCTGCGAGGCAGCTGGAAACCCAGCTCCTCCCGTGTGCCCAGCTCCGTCCTCTGGGTGCTGAGGCTGCTCAGGGGACCCGTGGGGGTGAGACATGTGGGCAGCCCCAAGCCTGTGTCCCTGCCCTTCGTGGCTGAAGGTGCCAGGGCTGAGGAGCGGACCATGCCCAGCCAGCCCTGGGTCAATGCGGCGTGGACGCAGCCCCGGTGCTCCGGCCCCTCGATGCAACTGCAAAATGGGTCACCCCATCAAAACAGACCTTGCCTTGTTCCCAGGCTAAAAGAAGGGGTTGTGTGATTTAAAAAACCTGCAGCTGGTCTCTCTAATCTCCCACCGGTGTCTGCATTAACTGTCAGCACAGTGACTTCCTTGATGCTGGGCAATTTTTTTCTGCGCACGCATCCAGCTAATCAATTAAGTTTCTCAGCAGCTTCCTCCAGCATTCAGGCTTGGACGGTGGAAGGAATTTGTTATTCTGGGCACTGTTGGAGAGGCATGAACTGTACTAAAAGCAAATTGGTTGCGCTTTCCAAGTGCTGACACTTCTCACTCACAGCTCGGCGTTCTGGTCCTCCTCCCTGCCACCAGCTCAGCCAGAGCTGGCCCGAGGCACATCCACGCCTGCTCAGCACCGCGCAGCACCCAGCTGTGGTGGGACTGGGTGCTGGGGATGCACCATGCCCCAGGCAGAGGCAGGGAGCTTTCCTTGGGGCAGGGTCTTTGTAGGGTGGGTCAGTTTGTACGCGGGCTGAACGCTGCTGGGTGGCTGCTCACCTGCGCTGTGAGCTGGTACCATGCTGCAGTCGTGTGGGCGAGCATGAACCTAGCCCAGGGCTGGGTCTATCTCAGCACCCCTTCGGGTGTAGCCCAGCTTTGGGGGAGACTCGGGTCTCCAGAAGTGACACAAGCTGGTCCGTGGCGTTCAGTGCATCCAAAGTGCCGGGGGAGGTCAGGTTGTCCCTTAGCTTAGTCCCCTGCTAAATAAATATTCTCCCTTGATGCTCTTTTACAATCACTTGTTTTTTTTCCCCTTCTCCCTTGTTGTTTTCCTCCTCCTGCTTGTTCCTCGCCCTGCCCAGGCGTGGTCATCCAAGCGCAGGAGGGAGATGCTATGTGGTGTGCTCACATCCGTCCCAGGGACCTGGGGCTCTGCGGAGCTGAGCGCTGGGCTGAGAAAGGGAAGGATCCAGGCAGGATGGGTGGAGGCACCAAGAAATATGGGGTTCTTGGGGTGATCTTGGGAAGATTTATGGGTGGATAAGAAGAACATCATTTCCTGCCAACTTGGCTACACCCTGGCTCTCTGCTAGTGGGAGTGGGGAGGTTTTATGTGTGTTTAGCAACGCGACGGCAGAAGCATGAGAGCGGTGGGACTGCTGGAGTCAGGAGGGCCACAGGGGTTTGTAGGGAGCTCAGCCAGGCGGGTAAGGCTCCTTACTCCCTGCGCTTCTGCCTGTCAGGATACACGCGTGCATCCTCCCAGGCCAAGGAAAACTTGGACCAGGCAGAGCAGGGCTGCAGGCGTGCTGTGGGCCTTTGGCTGCTCGGCGCGGTCGCGGCTCGAGGCCAGCCTGGGCTGGAACGAGGTGCTTTCGGCTGGGTGCTGCCGGCAGCCTGGCGATGCCTGCTCTTGGGCTTCCCTCTGGGCTTGTTGCCCCAAAGCGACATCCCGCTTAGAGCTCCCTGCAGACACGATAAGGGGAAACTGGGTGGAGAGAATGACCTGTGCCTTCAGAGGGTTTTCTTTATTAGCCAGAGGATCTCAGCCACCTCCAGTCCTGTGCATCTCCGTGATAAATCCCCACTGCTGTTCTGCTTGGGAAGTAATTTGGTGAACCGGGAAAGAGAACCCAGGTTGCTTGCTACCAGTTGTCTTTCCAAGCAGTTGCACAATACTGCTCCAGGGTTAGCAAACTAAAAACATCTGGGAATAATTGAAGCTATTTAGGCTCTGGGAAAGCATGGCTGGAGAAAGTTTGAAGGAAGCAACTTGAAAGCTCAGCATTGTTAAAAACAGTCTGGAAGCCCTGGAAATTAAAACTAGGGTAACATCTACAAAGAGTGAGGAAGTATCAAGAGAAGGATCTGATGTCCTCTGAGGAACACAGAGGAGCCAGAATGAATTGTGATGCTCGAGCCTCTGCTAAGCCACAAGGCATTAAAAACATCTTTGGAACAAGCAATCCGCCTTTCCTGTGGTTTCCACTGGCAAAGGAGCAGAGAGAAAGACCAGGGATCTGTCTTAATGGCAGCCTAGGGAGTGGAAATATGATTTAATGACAGATCATAGCAATCCTCCGACAGCTCAGCGCTGCCCGCAGTGAGCGGTACCTGCCAGGCAGGCTCCGGGAGGATGCGGGGCACGCAGGAGGGCTTTGGGGCCAAACCACATCCGTGGCAGGGAGCCCCCATCCAGAGCACGGGGAGGGAGCTGCAGCCCCGAGGCTTTGCTTTCCGGGAACCATCCTCATGCCGGAGGATGCCCCAGGGAGCGATGTCCGTGTGGGTGTCCGTCCACAGCACTGACCCCATTCCTCCTGCGGGAGCCTGGGGGCTGCTTCCCGGCAGGGCCCTCAATAGCGGAAATCCCCTCTTGTACGATCACTGGGGAGGCAAGGCTGTTGCAAGGAGTTGTCATTTCTGCTGATTTATCGGAGCTTTAATCTGGAAGGGCCTGGCTCAGTGCTTTCCATTCCCTCTTCTTACCACTTTCCTCCTCCAGCCCCTGGAAGAGCAGCCACCGCAGGAGCCATGGAAATGGTTAAAGATTTGGGGAGTCCAGATCTGCCGCATCTTCTGTGACAATCTGGCCTCCCCAGCATCCTCGTAAATGAGAAACCGCATAAGCTTCACACTCTATTATTGCTATGGAGCATTAGAGTCTCTCATTTAGGATAAACATTCTCATCTCCAGCAGAGCATGAATAACATTAAATGAGATAGTTAAAATGTTTCAGGCCAATTATAGCCCTGGTGTAACTTCGGCAGAGTTGCACCAGGGATTAATTTGATCCGGAGAGCTCTGCCTCCTGTTCCGAGCTGGGATTCCAGCGCGGGTAATTACATCCTGCCTCTCTGCACTTCCTCTGGAGTTTTAATTGGGTTGAATGGACCAAATCCGCAGCAAGTGTAAATCAATGTAATTGAGCTCTCTCTGGAGAGGAACCCTGCTGGTTTACACCCTGAAATCTGGGCCAGCGTTCTCCCTTTCCTCTCTGCCAGGCTCCAGCTGCCCGGGGCTGGCTGCTGCCCTGACCCAGCACCAGCCTCCCCGCAGAGGACTCAAATTCTGCTCTTTTCAGAAAGCCACCAATTTTCCAAGCTGCTGCCAACATCCCAGAGAGCCCTGCCACTGCGTTAATGCAGGTGAGGTCCGCAGGGTCCCAGTCTGCTTTTTGGCGCAGGCAGCCCCGTGTGGGTGCACAGCATCCTGCACCCTGTACCTTCTGCTGGAAAACCCACTGCACCAACACATGTCCTGATCCCAGGCCGGGTTCTTGGTGCACAGAGCCAGCAGCTGGACTGTCTCCCTCTCCCACTTCCCAGCCCGCTTAGTAAATCAGCGTTAATGAGGGACATTTGACCCTCTCTTTCCCTGAACAGCCTCAAGAAACATTTTTGTTCCATGAGATAGTTAAGAAGCTTGAAGCAATTTCCTCCCCCCTGCTTCTAGTGTAGTTTTGCTTTTCTTGTTTTGTTTTGTTTTTGTTTTTTTTCAAGAAACTGACAAATTATCAGATGCAAGAAACCTTCAGGATGCCTTAGGAGCGGAGGAGAGGCAGCAGTGTTTGAGGTGGAGGGGATGGAGCAGACAGGCCAGTTGAGATGGGGTCCCCATTCACTTGGTCCATCAGTGTGACCACGTGTGTGACTGAGGCAGGAGGGTCAGAGCTGGGAAAGTTCTTTAGCTGGCTGTAATTAGGAATTTAATTGCAAGGCATGATCTCACAGAGTTGGAGCCTATACAGAGCCATACATCCTCCATAGCCAATCGTATACAGGGGCGATGGGAGAGGGAAGGGTGCTGGGAACGCTCTCCCTCACAGATTTCCAGGACTTTCTGCTGCTGTGTGGTCCCTTTCCCTTCTCACAGAGAAATGATGAAAGCAGACAGACAGACAAACCCCGGGGAGCCGAGCCCAGCATGGCCCCGAAGCTTCGCCCCCTGCAAGCCTGCGTGGGACTGCTGGTCCCACACCACCTCCACCAGCCCCAGCTGGGCCCAGCCTGCTCGCTCTCTCATTTCCCATTTGGTTTCTCCCAAAGTGTATTTTAGGGAGGCAGAGATGTCACAATCCTTCCTTCCTTCCTCCCCAGAGCAGCACATCTCCTCGGAGGGGCCACAACAGCGGGGCTGCGTCCTCCCAGCCTCCGTGCCCCACGGGGACCGTCAGCATCCCTGGCCACAGATTGCTCCCGCGGGGTCACCACTGCCGCTCCCATTTGTGCAGTAAAGCTTTGGGAGGTTTTGGCCAGCAGGGATGATGCGGTTTAGGGAGGTTAAGCGAATTCCCGCTCCCACCCACCGAGGACCTCCTGGGACCGCCACGCATCTCGGCGCAGGCAGCGGACACCTCGGTGCAGCCAGCAGCCCTTGCGCAGCCGCTCGCTGCCGCCCGCTCACCCCCCCTTAGCTCAGCTGCTGGCTGCAACTGGTTGAGTAACTAAAGAACATTTCTCACGAAATCCACCCTCTCAGAGGTCCCCAGGCAGAGAGTTGGCCTTTCCGCAGCTCGGGAAACCTTTATCCCCAAAATCTACAACTCCCCCGTGTAGCCGATGGAGCAAGCGTGGTTTGCGCGCCCAGGTTTGCAGCGCAGTGACCCCGCTCCCCGCAGCACCGTGCCATTTGCAGGCTGCTTCCCGCTGTCTGTGCCACTTCCAGCTGGCCCCACGTTGTCCTTTCTGTTTTGTTTTTTTTTTTCGTGTGTCTGCGAGTCCAGACGGGAGGAAAGGTCGGAGTTGCTGATGGTAAGGTCCAGGCTGAAATCTGGATTTTCCCTAAGCCTGGGATGACTGTGCCTGGACTAGCCCTGCAGGCGGGCTCCAGCCAGCTACCCTCAGCGGGCTAGCCCGGGCTCTGCTCCTAGGCTTTGGGGCTGTTGTATCGCCAGTGCACGCACGTTTCTTTTGGGGCTCCTCTCCATCCTGCTTCTGACCTTGCCTGAATGCAGCTCCTGCGTGTTGCTCATCACTGCCCACCCGGAGCTGAACAGGCTCAGCCCTGACGCCTCCTGCAGCTCAGCCCCTGACCTTTATTTTCCCTTAAATCAATACACAAAAGCCATGCTACAGCAATACCAGCATGTCAGGGGAGTCCAGGTGATTTATATCATCTGAGGAGCTGATTCGGCTTTTGAGGCTCCAATCCAGACAAGCTTTTGTCTTTCCAGCCCCCAATCTCTTCTCTGCTGCCCTCAGTGCATGTACCTTTTATTCATCCCCTGACCCCTCGCTCCTGGCGTTATTGACTCTCCATCTTGCATTTAATCTGCTATAAAATGAAGGCAGCTCCGGGTAAAACAGCAGTTTTATTCTTCCTGAACATAATAATTCCTTTACCAAAAAAAAAAAAAAAAATGTTGAAAGTGAGTTGAGGTTGTAAAGGTTTAATTAAAAAGCTTCAGGGGATAAAAATCTATTAGGAAACCTCTGTAGGCATTTATGAACTTATCACTGTGGAGAAGCAAGCCTCTGGGAGCTCTTGTATGTCTGGCTTTACCTTGGTGGCAGGGAGGGGACCTGGGACTCGGTGATGCCACCAGGCAGGAGGTGCATCCCGGGCTCATTTCCCACTGCCACACATCAGGAGCTCTCCTTTCCCTATCGCTGCATCCTGCTTGTGGCCACCAACAGTGGTCAGCTCTCCAAAAGCAGCACGCGGCCTGTTCTGGGTGTAAAGGCCGTGATTTGGCACTGAAAATTCATGCTAGCTGTGGTGAGGCCGGTGCAGCTGTGCCCACAGTAGGGATTCTGCTGTGTAACTACTTCACTCGCCAAAAAGGCAAAGACCCGTCTCCTTCTTCCTCAGATCTATCGGCAAAAGCTTTGGGAACTGCATTTTCAGTTAGGCTGAAGCTGATGTTTGCAAGTCCACCACTCCCAAAGACTGATCAATACATGCTGATAGACTTTTCCCATCAGAACATTTATTTTTCCAACAGGACGCCGAGTTCTCAAACATTGAAGGCTTGCACAGAAATCGCCTGCCTCAGTTTGGCAGCAAACAGAAAACAGGAATATTTTTCTTTATTCTGAAACCAAATTTTTGTGGCTAAATAGAGCCAAAAATATATCTTCCCCCCCACTTCTCCCAGACACGAGACATCTCTGAATGCCGAAAGCAACTCTTCCCTGCCGCAAATGGGCCAAATAAACCCAGCACGAGACTGGTGCTTAGCAGAAACAGATGCGCCTCTAATGCTGTCATCTACAGCAAGCTGCGTCTGCAAACTGATCTTTTATTAACATATTTGTATAGATGTGAGAGCTGCAGGGGCTGTGCGAGCCCCGCCGCCGGGAGCAGGGTGCGCGATCGCCCCGTGCCCGTGGGCTGCGCTGTGGCTCCCAGGGGGCATCGCCGCGGGGCTGCTGGCTGCCCCCCCGGGCCCAACCTTCAAGCAGGCGAATTTCTTTCCAGCACCGGCATTTAGCCCCGGTTCCCCCTGAACCGCAGGAGGGGGGCCGGGGTGATGTGGCTTTGTTGGTGTTGTGGCTGCCGGCGCACCGTGGAGGGGGGGGTTTGGAGGGAGGTTCGGCATGCGCCAAGGCTGGGATGCTGCAGGAGGAGAAGGAGGAATGGTTAGTTGCTTGCTGAGAGCTGGCATGGGCAAGTTTATAAGGGAATTGGTCAAAGGGAAGGCAGGGCAGGGTGAGCCCCCAAGCTGCCTGTGGGCATTTGGCCACTGCTTTGTAGCCTGGGGGGTGTTAGGAAATACATTGTGCCCGTGCCACTTGCACCCTGTGCCCACCCCAGCTGGAGCACCCTGGGCACTGTCCCTAGGAGATGCTCCCCACATCGGGGCAGCAGGTGGGAGGCTGGGGAGGAGTGGCTGGATGTGCCCTCACCTGGGACCTGGGCTGCTATTGGAAGTGCCAGAAAAATGTGCTTTTCCCTTCCAAGCTGGCCAATTCAGGCTCAGAGTGTGTCTCTAATTTCCTCCCCCCAGGAAGAGCCGCTTTCCCAGAGCTTTCACAGCCTCACCAATAGGCCTATATAGACCCATAAATCCTGGGAAAAACACAAAGAAACCATCATTAAAAAGCAGGTAGAGACTGTGAGCAATGTAGCAGGGCAGAGAGGCAAAAACAAGGCTTTTTCCCCAAGCTAGTACTTTCTTTCTGCAATTTCCCCAGGGCTGCTTCCCTCCCATGTAGCTGCTACATCCCACCTGGTTTCACTCCGCAGCGGTGTTACGTGGTGCGAGGGACGGAGCCAGCCTCCCTCCTGGTCTCTTCCTCTCCCTCGGGGTGCCTGGGGATGGAGGAGAAGGGGTGAGCACGTGGGCTGCGGTGCCGAAGCATGGGCGTTGCAGCCCCCAGGCAGCCTGCAGGCAGATTGCTCCAAAACCTTGTCCTTGCTGGGAGCAGAATTTCTGGGTTCATTTGGCTTTCTAAATGCAAGGTGCTAACTCGCTGCAAGAAGGGGCGGCTTTGCACCGAAGGAGCTGAGCCCTCAATAACAGCAAAACCCACATTTTCCCCATGTTTCCCCTGGCTTTGCAAAGCAACAGGCAGTGGGCAAGGGCAAACGTCCCTTGCAGGGTGCCCAAGCACCTCAGCTAAAGTCCCAAAGCTAAAGTCCCAAAGGCATTGCTGCAGCTTGACCTGGAATATGCTGATTTTAGCCAACAAATCTTTTTTTCCTTTTTTTTTTTTTTTTGCCAGGAAAAAAAAAGAAATCATACAAGTCCTCCATTACCTTATCGTGGCCATCCCGTTATCATGGCCTGTCCTTTCTGGGGGCTTTGGAACTGGGTCAGTGAGTGAAACCCAGCAGCGGCTGCATCCCAGTGACATTCATTGGAAACCTCAGTGGCCACTGGGTGCTTCTGGGTGGCAGGATTTGCCTTTTGGGCACCCACCGCAGCCAGCCCGGAGCGGGGTGGCCGGAGGAGCCAGTGATGCCCGAGCACATGGAAAGGGAGCAGGGGCTCTGCCTGCAGCACTTCCCCGTGTCCGTGCCCACGGCTCTGCAGCTCCGCTACGTGGTAGGGACCTCATGCCTTTGAACCTGCACTGTAGCTCTTTTTCAGTGTGAGAATTTGGGGTCACTTTCAATATCTCTCTCAAAAACCAGACGAAAAAGCCTGAGACTCTCTCTGAGTCACTGGGATGTTGTTACCAAGGACACTAAGGTTCCTGATTTTGAAGAAGAGATTAATTAGATTCTGCAAATAGACATTTTATCTGCATTGAAGAGCAGCAAGAGCTGGTTCTTTTAGAGTAGCTCATTATGTATCAGCAGGTAGTATTGTGACAGATGTCGGAATCCAGTCGCATTGTCACTTGGGTTTAATCATCAGAAAGCTGTCTTTCCCGGGTCAGCTTCTAGTGAGGATTTGTAATATTTACATAGCACTTGGGGCTGGCTTCTTTATTGCCGGAGTCTGTATTCACTCGTCAGTCTCTCATTATGCATGTGCCAGTATTAATTGCATTTAGAAATGAGATTCTAAAGGAGAAGTGAGAGCTATTTAGACCTCCATTCAGCTTGAAAGACAGCAGCTTTCTGTGTGACAGCTCTCGAGATGTTCTTGTGCTCGGCTTTCTCTCCAGCTGAAAAGCAGGTGTTGGAGAGAGTTGGTGTTGGAGCCACAGTATCAGCACTGCCTTTTGTGCATGCCCAGACATTTATATAACAGGCAGTATAATGACTCCGCAGAAGTGGCACAGAATTGACCCTTGTGGTACTGGATTAAAACACAGCAAGGTAGAGAACAGATCTGCTCTCTTGCTATATAGATGTAAGGGGGAAAGCGGTGCTAAAGCCAGCCCTTGCCTTGTCTCCTGTGGAAGGAGGTGGGTTATTTTCCTGCTGGTTGGGTTTGGGGGTTATTTATCAGCTTGGCTGTGCCTGCAGCACTTTGGAGCTGTACTTGTGGCCTTGCTAATGTATTTAAAGTCGTACAGAAATTCAGCTGACACTTGTCTGTGCATGCCTGCTGCGCGCTGATTGCTCCAGCCCGGAGATGCGGAGCCGCGCACTGCTGCTGCTGGCTGCCAGCCGTGCCTGGGCGGTGGAAATGAGGAGGTCACGTCCTGCTTCCCGGTGGGGATGGAGCTGGAAGGTTGAATCCAGATGATGCCGAGCTACCGGCTCTGTTTTCTTCAGCCCAAGGTGCAGAGGATCTGTTCTTGCCTTGCGGCGCGGCGTGCGGCGCGAAGAGGGTGTCCTTGTGGGGGGAGAGGTTGGCACAGGCACCAAACACTCCCTCTCCCCATGTGGTGCGGACCCTCTGCTAGGAAAACAACCCTTGTGGGTCTGGGGGATTTGTGTCTGTCCTGGTGAGAGGGGGCTGAGAAAGCAGCAGTAAGGGCAAATCCACGTTTCACTTCCCCAAAGTGCTTCCTTCGCTTTGCCATGGCCCAGCCCTGCACCACGAAGCCCCCAGCCTGCTCCCTCTGCGAGACCTCAGCATGGAGGACATCTCCCCTCGCAGTCCTGGCTCCCCCCAGCAGGATCCTCTGGATGCTCCTGTGCTGCTTTGGGTGCTCACAGCCCTGCGTGCTGCACGCTGAACCAGCGCTGAGACCAAGCTCTGGGTCAGCAGCATCCCCATCTCCCCAAAGCTCACGTCACCCAGGAGCAGCCCCTGCCCAGTGTACTCCAGCAGGGACCAGAGGGGAAGAACTTGGGAAACGCAAACAGAGCAGACATCCATAACCAGACCTGGCCCTCGGCTGGGATGTTCTCACTGAATATCACATAAACCAGCAAATAAATCACTGCTTGTTGAGGAAACCCAAGGTCTGAAGCCCAAGGAGCCCCCCTGCACCTCCCTGTCCCTCGATGGGGAGGTTAGTCCAGGTTAGCACATCACTTCCAGCCATCAGGCTGTTAGAAGGAAGCCCTTCGAACCTCTCCTTTTGAGACAGTGGGAGCCAGCTCCAGGGGCCAACCTGAGCCCCTTGCCCGGTGGCTGAGCGCCCCAGCCCTGCCAGCATGGGCCAAGGACACCCCGCGCTGTCCCTGGCAGCCCCAGGGCATATAAATAGAAGACGGGACGTGAAGGAGGTCAATGAGCAGGGGATTTTACATAATCTCTTCTTGCCTGTGCTGTTCATTTGTGTCCTCTGCCCAGGACGCACGCCCTGCTTGGCGCACGGGAACGTCAGAGCCAGAGGGACGTTCCTGCACCGAGACAGCTTTATCCCATGTAACGTGTACTCCTGTCTTCTTCTTCACTCTGTGCTGGTTTTCAGAGGAATCTTTAATCCAGGATCATCCAGAGCAAGGCACCTGTGATGGAAATCCCAGCCTTTATTGCTGTACATGGACCCCAGTGGCTGCCTGGCCTGAGCCTGGTCCTTTAACTCACCAGCATCCAGCTGCATCAAGACTGGACCATGGTCTGGAGGATCCTGCCTGCCCTCCACTGTGCCCATCCAGAGCCTTGCTCTGTTCTGCCCTGGTTACCTGTAACATTTCTCCACAGTCCCTGACCGGCAGCACTTCCTTCTCTTACCCCTGTCACTTCCATTTTCCAGAATACAAAAGGCTGGAGATGAATTCTCTCCTGGTAGAAACCTGTCAGCGGAGCTGCAGTGATTTATGCCAGCGCAGAGCGAGGTGGGTAGATGGATGACCAAAATAGAGCAAGTAGAAAACCTGTTACCTTCCCCTGCAGAAACAGGTTTGTTCTCTGCCACAAACCCGCTGCAGGACTAGGTGGGATGTGACCTGCTGCTCTTTTAGTTCAAATAGCCAGCGGTCTTCAGTGATGAGAGCAATTCATCTCCAGAAGAAGTAACCCAGCGGCATACGGCTTCTCTTGCGGCTGGTGTCTCTGCGTCCGGCCCAGACACCCCACTGCAGGTAGCACGGGGAGGGCTGGAGTGCACACAGGGCAGGAGATGCCTTCCCTGCCTTGAGTCCTGATTCTCCTTGCCCTGACTTAATTGGCTCATTAAGTGCCAATTTGACCTCCCCACTTTCAGTTGTCTCCAGTCTCCGCTGGTAAATAGATTTGCGCGTCTACAGCGGAAACCTCAAGCTGAGCCTGGCGTTGGAGCGGGCAGAGAGCGCTGAACAGGAGCAAAGCTCCCTCCCGAAAGACGCGGGGAGCTGCAGGTAGCCACAGCCGCTGGCACCGTGCCCGTGTCACGGCGGGGATGCACGGAGCTGCCCCTGTGCTCCGGGCACGGCTTTGTCATTGCCTTGCTGCGGGACTGCAGCAAGTCCCTTCCCATCTGCTCCCGGCCGTCACCTCCACGCCAGGACGCGTGCGAGCGCACGGGTGAGTGTGCACAGCTCCCAAACGTCCTGCATACCAAGACCCTCAGCCAACCTCCCAGCACCCCAGGGATGGAGCAGGACCTTCCCGGGGCTAGTTTACACCAGGTGATGGTTTGGAGGCTCGGCACTGCTGGGGTGCCATTGGCACGTCCCCGTGCCCAAGGGCACTGCGCAGTCTCCTCCCCAGCCCAGGCATGGGGTCAGACACGCGGCCAGGTGGCTTGCTGGGGTGAATAGCAGGGTGCTGGGCTGCTTCGGTTTGGAAACCACCAGCACCTTGATCAGCGCATGCGAAAGCATCGCAGGAGCTCAGCCCCGTGCCTTCACGCCACAAAGGGAGGGGACTGATCCTGCCTTTCTTCCATGCTCACGCTGGTGCAACTGGGAGGATGTGACAACACATCGCACAAAGCTCCCCTCTGCCCGGTGTCACCCTGGGGACTGAAGCTAGAAGCAACCCAAGCATCTCCAAGGGCTGAGCAGCGAGATCCTCCACCCCGGGGCCACCTTTTGCTACCCCATCCCCAGCCACGGGGTCCCCAGCGGGATGGGACAGGACGGGGAGGGAGAGGACGTACGGTTCGACTTTGTTGAAGAAGCGGCGCCGCAGCATCACGACCAGCGTGCCGATGAGCAGGGCGGTGGTGCACATGGCGCTTCCTCCATCACCGCGCAGCGCTGCCACCCCTCGCGGCCCTCCCGGGGGGCCCCGCTCGCCCCGGGGCTGGTGGCCGTGCCCGGCTCCTTCGTCACCCCGACTGGAAGGTGCCTCTCGCCAGCAGCCACCTGAAAGCTCTCAGGGCTGGTTTTAGGAGGAATTAGAGCAGGATCAGAGGTAATTAACAGGCAACAAATGAGGACGCTCTCCTCTGACCTTCGGACGGGCGGGAGCAGAGCGGCTGGTCCGTGACACCTCTGCACTTAATTGCTCGTGGCGTGCGGTGCTCCCGCCCCGGCTGGCCACCCCCCTTGGCCAGGCGGGCTCGGGGGTGACTCCTGATGCACCGAGCCTGTTTGCACCCCGACCATCCCATGGCTCCCCCCCTCTTCTTGCCCCCACCAGCCCACCCCAGCACCCATCATGGCCAGGGCCGGGTGCTCCCCTCTGCTCCCCCCTTTCCTCGCTCCCTCCCTTGCCCACTTTCTCCCCACTCCTCCCCTTTTCCTTTCCCTCTGGCTCCTGCTTCATCCTGCTCCCCCCTTCCTGGCTCGGGTAATCTGACAGGCTCAGTGTGTAATTCCCCATGGATAGGTCTCAGCCAGCTGATCCTGAGACCTTGTCTGCATCCTCCCCTCGCCCGGGCCAGCTTTGCCCCCTCCTCCCCACTCTCAGCAGCAAGCACACGTCTCCCCCAGCACGGATCCGGCCCCACGGTCTCTCCCCAGATCCCTGTGCCCATTTTCCAGCTGGAAAACAGATTCCTCATGCAAAGGATTTTGAAACCAGGATGAAATCCAAGCAACCTAGGTTGGTCCTGGTTCATTAACTGATGGGGTCTGAAAGAGAAAGTGAAGGCGAGCTTTCGGGAATGCCTGGCTCTCCATCCCCATCCAGCTGGGGCCAGAGATGCTCTGTGAGCCCAGCCACCCCAGGAGCCTGGGACGCCTGTGACTAATCCCTGCTTAGTGGCAACATCCTCTTGGACTGCTCCAGACCCCAAAAACAACAGCCATCAGCAGCGCTTGAAACGTCAGTAAAGCCAAATCCCTCCAAGCCTGTCCAGTAAACTGTCCCACAACCTGAACTTGGCGGTCAGATGGGGGCAGAGGGGATGGATCTGGCCTCCCTGCTGGCTCTGGAGGGCTGGGAAACCTTTAGGAGCACCGTGGAAGGAGCACCCCAAGCATCTCCTCCAGACAGAGTGGCAGGGCCAAGCTGAAGTCTCCTTCACGGGCCCGTTTCCAACCGTCCCACCTCCGCACCCAACCAGAGGGCCACACCGCAGGGTGCAGGGACATGGGGTCAGAGCTGACCCGGGGCCGTGCTGACCCCCAGGGGCACGCTGGCTGGGCAGAGGAGCCGGGAGGAGCCCCAGCTGGATGGATTCGCCCACCCGGTGCCCAAGTGCCAGTTCCTGCACTTACTTGACATGCGGTGAACTTGCCAGCTGAGTCTGCCCTGCGCAGGGGCGTATCACTGCCAAACACGCTTGATTGACACGGAGAGATGCTCGGTTCAAAGGCAAAGTAATGTGAGCAGATTAGTTAATGCTTCTTGCCCTAGCCCTTGAGAGCAGGGCTGGAATGGCAAGGCAGACTTAATGGGTTTTGAAGGCTTTTCTTTTTAAGATATGAATCAATGAATCTGTACGGGGAGCATGGATAATGTGATCGGAATAAGAAACAGGGCTCGTCTTTGAACCTGAGCGAGGTCCCTGACAGTGTTTACTTCATGTCCTGGCACCAAATGCAAGATGACATGAATATATTAGCTTGCTGGCTTTCCTGAGCAACCCCTGCCACAGCCAGACCAGTTTCAGGAAGGAAAAGAGCAGCAAAGAGAATCTGTTTGGAAGTGCCGACTTGTTTTCCGATAGCCCTGTCATCCTCGCTTACTGCTGACGCGGCCGCCTGGGACAGGGGTGCCAATGCTCGGGCGCGGGGCGGCCGATTCCTGCCGGGATCCTGGAGTAAACCTTGCCTGTGCAGCCCTGCGATGCCGCATCCGCAGTCACCCCCTTCCTCTTGCTTCACCCCCCTGTCTCACACCACAGGATTCTGGTTCCCGAAAGTCTCAGGGTGGTGCTGGGGTGTTTGCAGCAGCTCCCACGATGGGACCAGGTTGGTCTGGGTGGGAAGCGCTCGCCAGGGGCCACCCGAGCAGCTTCTGGCCCTGCCCGCCTGCACGGCAGCACCCGGCTCCCAGGGCCCCGTGCCCAGCCCCACCAGCCTCTCCACTTCCTTTTTTTTTCCCCCTGGATTTCCTAATCCAGGGGGGTGATGCAAGCTTTAAGGCCACAGTGATGTCCCCATCTCACCCACCTTCCTCCCCTGTGCCCGCAGCTGCTGGCGGCCGTGTCTGTGCATCTTCATCCCGCGCTCCCCTTGCAGGAGCCTCGGCAGTGTTTTCCACCCTGCCCCTGCCCCTCTGGGGGCCTCCCAGGCCGCTGTCCCCAGCAGACCCCATGGTGCCGCTGCCAGAAGGGCTGGGCTGGGGGTCAGGGAGCAGCTGGGAGCTGGGGTCCCCTCGGGGGGCTCGGGGCAGGGTCCCCTTAGGGGATGGCTTCAGACCCCAGCCTCTGCATGAAGCCACATCAGTTGGACCTTGACCCACATGGGAAACCTGTGGCCCCACGTGGAGAGAACCAAATTCCGTTTCAGAATGAGACCCTGCTCTGCTTTGGTTAATATGCTATGCCTTCCCCGCCAGCTTCGGCAGCATCGCGGGAGGTCTGGTTTCGATCAGAGGAGGAATGTCTGCCCCGGGCTTTGCGCCGCACAGACAGCTTGGGTTTCACTTCCCCGGGGCTGCCCAGAGCCAGGGAGGGGACAGGACATGGGGCAGGGGGACGCAGGCAGGGGGACACCAGCCCCCTGCACTGTCACCTCCCTCACCCAGCTTTTCCCAGCCGTGTGAGGACGCGGGGCTCGGGACAAGCCCCGGAGCGGGGTCTCACTGCACCTGTGGTGTTTAGGAGTAAATTAGCACTGGAGCGTGCTGGGGATGCAGGTGGTGAAGGTGTGATTAAAGCCGGGGGTCCCACCCCCACGGGGTGTGGATGCAGGCAGTGATGCAAGCCCAGCTGGGCTGGGGGGGTCCTGTTGGCCCTCTCCCCTTTCAGCCCCTGGCTGCACTCCCCACGCATCCCCCCCGGCACAGCTGAGCACCGGAGCTGGAGCACCGGCTTTGCACAGGTCTCCTGGGATCGGAGAAGCCAGGGGAAGAAAACCTGCAATAAGTACAGAGCATTTGCACAGGCTTTAAGCTAAATCCTCCCCTCCCAGCGCGGCTGGCTGTAGCAGGCACTGCAAAGCCGTCTCCTAAAGTCTCGTTCCTTTTCAGGTCAGGATTTCACAGCTGGCAGCAGGGCTGTGAGAGCGGGGCAGTGCCGGCCGAGCCATCCCGGCAAGCAGGGCTTTGGGTCGGTGGTGCTGGGGGAGACACATCCAGAGGCTGGGGGTGAGAGTGCAGCACCCCGGGGTGCGAGGGGGCTGCTGGGGAGGGTGGAGGAGGAGCACCCGGCCTTGCACGCATGCACGCCCTGCGGTGTCTCTCAGCCATGCCGACGGGAGCAAAAATGAAGGAAATTCAAAGCACGTGGCTTCAAAAAGCTGCCTGGGAGAAGGTCCGAGGGGCACAGCGCTGCAGACCTGCTCACGGGGACACAGGGAGTCACCCGCTTTCCGCCAGGAACCGATTGCTGTGGCTGTCCCCCATGCACGAGGGATGGTGGGCTCAGCCCAGAGGGTCCAAAGCTGGCCAGGGTTTGGATGAGGGGCTTCAACCTTAGCCTCAGCAAGGAGTCAAGGGTGGCGATCTGCCGTCATCCACATCCCACACGCTGTGGAGCTGAAGTCGCGTTTTTTGCCTTCGCCTCCCACTCCAGGATCGGGAGCCAAGTACATTTCTCATTGCACCCAGCGCACGGGGAGGAGGAGGAGAGGCGATGTGGGAGGGCAGGGGAGCGGGAGAAGCCGTCGGCGGGCGGTCACGGACCACGCACGAGCACGGCACGCTGCGAGCAGGGGTGCAGAGGGCCAGGAAAGCCAACCCCATCCCCACGGGGGGGAGAGCAGAGGGCAGCTTGAGCAGGCGCTTCATCCCCTCGCTGCCCCCAAGGTGCTGGTGTTCAAAGCAGGTGTTGGAATGAGCTGAGAGGGACACAGAGGTTTCTCCCATAGCGATCACCCAGGCTGATCCCATCTCAGCCTTCCTTCTGCCCATGGGAACCAAGTCCTATGCTGGGGAGCCCCAGCACCCTGGGCTGCCCTGCACGACGACCACGGGCACCCTGCAGAGGGCAGGACCAGCAAATGTCACCCCAATCCTCGGAGCTGCCACCTCCCTCCGTGGTGCACCTGGCACCAGGGGGACCAGTGGGACACCTGAGTCCCCGTGGGGCTGTACAGACCAGCGGGGTGCTACCAGGTGATGCTGGCTGGCTGGGATTTTGCAGGGATGGTGCCAACGCAGCGTCCTTCTTCTGGAACAAGTCTCATCCCAACCCCGAGCCCCCGAGTTGTGGGAATAGTTGCAATAGTTGTGGGAAACCATGGAAATGGGCCACCGCCACGTGACAGCGTGTGGCCACGCTCATGCCCTGGATTCATGTCTGGGGTGAGATGCAGAAGCTGAGGATGATTGGGTTCTGTTTGGGGTTTGTAGGCAGCCGGCTGGCATGGAGCATCTCCACCGCAGCGCTGCCATCCTCTCGTGTCTGCAAAGCGGCTTCCTCCGTGGGAAGGAACGGGGTGTGATGTGCCCAAAGAGGGGGCAGGAACCCTCTTGGAAGGGCTTGGGGACTTCTCACTCCTTTCTAATACAGATCTGGGACTCTCAACCCAAGAGCCTTGACCCCTGGTGCCAGAAAGCAGCCAAAGCGCCTGCTGACGCCACAGCATTGGCCAAGCACCAGGTAGGAGAGCTTCAAGGAGAAGAGCCCTGTTTCTGGAATCACACGGCGAGTAGTAAGTCCACCAATGCTCCACCTAGATCACGGCCTGAGCTTTCATATTTGCCTGAATTTGAGTTTTTCCTGTCGGAACACGCTAGCGCTGCATTGCAGCTTTGTGCTGTTTTTCAGCTGGATCTCAATGCCGTGCCTCCAGGGGAGGGTGATCGGCGCGGGCATGTTATCTGGAGGTGACGGGGGCTCCTCTGCTGCGGGCGGCCACCTGGTGACATTGTGCTTAATATCTGAGTGCAGGCTCATCACTGCTAATCCTGGTGGGTAACGAGCAGGAGACAAATCCAAACTTTAAGCTGGCTGGTGAACATCCGATGATTTCGAAGCCAGCCGTGTTGTTTTGGTGACGTGGATGATCCCGACCCCAGTGGATAGGCTTGGCCGTGCCACTGGGTTTGCAGGCTGTGGGGTTCAGCGGTGCCACTGCTCGGCTCTGTGCCCGTGCTGGGGGGTCCCGGTCTGTCGGGGGGGGACCTGCAGCGGGGCGGTGGCAGCAGCATCCCCCCCGCCTGCTCCCCTTACATCCGCAAGAGGAAATTTGCTGACACCGATGGTCTCGCTGCTGGTAACAGGGTGGTGGCCGAGGCTGGGTTTGAGGAGAAATACAGCGAAAAGCCTTCAGGGATCTGCACAAACAGAGCTCCAGCCCCAAAGAGGCTCAGCTACGCTCCAGCCCCTGTTTGGGAGTGCTTCAGAGCTGCACCCTCCGCCTGTCTGTCTCCACGGCTGTCTGTCTGACCGCTGCTCCTCTGCCGGGGCGTGCAGGCGGGTGCGGGAGCGCGGTGGGTGCTCACAGGCTCCCTCGCAGGCTGTTTCTCCTGTCTCCGATCCCCCTCTGGGGGGCTGGTGGTTATTACAAGTCTCGGTAGTATTTTCCTTCTCCCCATGCTGCAGGTTTAATATGCCGGATTTGCAGGGAGCTGCAAATGGCATTTGGGTAAAAGCAACCCGAACACGCATGCAGGGGCAGCGGGGAGCCTGGTGTGGAGGTCCTCTCGTGCTCCCCTTCCCTGCCAACATGCCCCCGGTCGCAGGGCAGCGATAACACGGTCATTCCAAGTGCCTTAACTCTGCGTGCCTTTGCGATGTGGTCCTGCCACAAGAAGGGAGAGCGAATTCTTTTAATTAAAAAGTCCCGGCGGGACAGACGATGATTCCCCTGGGAGGAGGAGAACCGCCGTGGGTGAGGCTGCTCCTGCTCCCAGCTCTGCTCCCAGCCCGGGCAGCTGAGGCAAGCAGGGATTTATCGTTCAAAACACAGGCGCTTCCAAAATAAGGTAGCGCCGGAGGAAGAGGAGAGGCAGAGCTCAGCGGAGCCAGCTGTTGGGATAAGTTTAACTGTGCTCTTTGGATTTGGAATTTCCTCTGCACTGTTTACACGAGCTGGAAAAAAAACTTCCAGCCCCCCCCAGCACACCGTCCTGATGCTGCCCAGAACCTCTTCCTCCTCTCTGCCGCTCAAAAAAAAAAAAAAAAGAGAGAGAGAGCAGGAGGGAGGAGTGGGAGAGAGGAGGGGAGAGGGAGAAAGTGAGCTCACGTTCACACATTGGTAAAGAGGCTGGTCTTGCAATGCCTTTGAATATTTTACTTTTAGGCAGTTTCCCATCAGTCAGCCACACGCATCCAGGCTGAGCTGAAGCTCGCTACAGCCATGGACAGCACTGGGAGACCTGAAATCTAACCGCAGGCATCAGAGCTCCAGGATATTTTTTAAATTACATCCATAAACACGCAGGCAGCACACGCACTCACACATCCACATCCACACGCCGGCAGCACCCGCACGGCCGCTGAGCAAACACCTTTTCTCTTCTCGCAGGATATACCCGCGCACACTCACACGCGTCTCCCTGTGTCTCCTCCTGGCTTCCCGGAGGATCGTGCCGGCTGTTTTTCATGGAGAAAGTCCAGGGAGAAATGGAGATTGAGAGATGGGAAAGAAGTGAAGAGATCTCAGACGCAGAAAAGAAGGTTATTCAAGAGACATGGAGCAGAGTATATGCAAACTGCGAGGACGTTGGGGTCTCCATACTCATCAGGTATTTAAAAAAAAAAAAGGAAGAAGCAAATCCAACTAATCCCTTTATAGATAAGGAAGAGGCAGAACAATATATAGAACTGAAAAGCAATGAATGACAGCGAGTGGGGAGCTTGCTCGGTGCATCCATTGGCTCGGCGCAGGGACGGTTTCACAGCACTCCTCTGATTTCAACACGTTCGAGCCGGGTGGCGGCGGCGGGGGGAGCGGGGGAGCCTTTCCGGGGACTTTGTGGGAATCTGTTTCGATCGGAAAGGTCACCTTAGCCTGCGCGCGGAGGTGGGGAAGCGCGGAGGAGGGAGAGCGGCGCCGGGCTCAGCTCGCCGGGGCTGGGTTGGTTTTGTTTTTTTTTTTTTTTCCCCCCACTTAGATCCGTGCGGATGGCATTGGTACGTACCAGGCTGGCGGGTGAAATAATGCAAGTTGGGAGCCAAGATAAAACCCAAGCAGGTGTCTCCGAGGGCACCATCTGTCCCTCCGGCGGCAGCGTCGGCGGGAAGGAGAGCGCTGAAGTTGGCTGCGGGAGGGGGTGCGGAGGGCGCAGGCAGGGGGGGCAGCGGCACCGGGGTGGCAGGGACCGAGTGGCCCCAGGAGCAGGGCACGGAGCATCACCCAAGGCATGGGGCATCACCCGAGTCATGGGGCATTGCCCAATGGCACCGAGCATTGCCCAACAGCGTGGGGCTGGGTGGCAGAGATGGGCGAGTGAAAAGCCCCAGGGTTGTGCCGAAACCAAAAAGGGGAAGAGGCTCTGCTGGGGGAAATAGGGGCAGGTGGGTTTTCTCGTCCCCCACCGACCGTTCTTTGGGATGCGACCCTGTCCTGGGGAAAGCGCCGGGGTGAATCCCGCGGGGTTCCACGGATGCCGAGCGTTCGCGGTGTCGGAGGTGCAGCAGCATCAAACCTTTTCCCTTATCTAAAAGGGCAGAGGAGGACGGGCAGGGTGAGGCGGGCAGAGGCACAGGTGAGATGCCTGCACTGACCTGTTGGCAGGCAGCGGAGATGCTCTCTGGAGCGACAAACCTCCGGCTCCCACCCACCCTGGGGACCGGCAAAGCAGGGATCTCCCTGGTCAGCACCCAACCCCATGCACCCCAAACAGGAGCCGGGAGACTGGGCTGTGACCTCCCCGTTTCGCTCCCACACTGGGGCACTGTACGTAGAGAACCCCTTGCGTGCACGCGCTTTTTGTTACCAACCATCCAAAAGTTTTCCGTGGGCTGAGAGCTGATGCCCCGAGCCCACAGGAGCTGCAGAGCACAGGGGCTCCCCGTTCGAGCCCCGGGAGCGGCGTCCCGCACAGCGGCAGTGGGGTTTCCATCCGCTGCTTTGCACGTTCGGTACCCGAACCTTCCCAGCAGCTTTCCCCGCAAGCAGCGCAGCGGCTGGGGAACCAACCTGCTGGGGGCCTGGCATGAAGCCCGCGCATGGCAGAGGTCTGGGGGATGCAAAATTCCCTTTTTCCCATTCCTGTGAGCTTCGGCACAGGCCAGGGGGGGAGGAGGCTGGGGGGAGCGGAGAGTGGGGTGTGGGGGTCCTCACTGCTGTCATTTCCCTGATGCTTAGAGATGGGTGTGGAGATGGGCTGAGCCCCGTCGGCGTGCAGCAGCCAGGACACCAATGCCAGTGTCAGAAAGAGGTGACCAGGCAGGATTCGGCCAGCAGATGTGCATGGCCAGCTCCTCGCCCCGCAGCAGGCTCGTGCCAGGGCTCCATCCACGAGCGCAGGGACACAGCTGGGTGCCTGTGGCTGGCGCTGAGGGACCCGTGGCAATGCCGTGGGGATTCGCCCAGGGCAACTGCTCGCTTTTGGCATCCCCACGGCACAGTGACGGGGCTCGGAGCAGGGCTGGGGACGAGAACAGCGAGGTGAGACAGTGGGGACCACGTGGCCAAGCTCCGGTCCCGACTGAAACTCTCCCAATGCAAGTTTCTGGTCCAGGCTTTTTGTCCCCAGGGAGAGCTGTGGCACCGTGGTGAGGGGTGTCCCTGAATGCCAACAGGGTAGGACAGACCTGGCACCTGGGATGAATCCAGGCTCGCTGGGTGCCTTTTCCATGGCCACGGTGCGTACCCTGGCACATCCCAGCTAAACCCAGCACCGCTCCCTCACCTTCGCTTCCCTGGGATGCTTCAAGCGAGGTCTGCACTTTCGGTGCGCATCCCTGGGGAAGGCAGCATCATTTTGGGAGAGCTACTAGCCCCCTAGAAGCAGCGCTGGCCGCATCCACACCCCCCTGCCAGCCTTGCTGAGCATCCCCGCACTCCCCGGGGACGCAGGGCAGCCCTGACCGAGGCGGGATGCTCCGGTGCCCTCACTCTGGTGGCATTTCACAGCTGGCAGCAGCTGCCAGGAGAAGTGGGTCATGCATCCCTGGAGGTGATTCAGCAGCTGCAGAGGTCGGGGCTGGGTTGGGGTCTGCCCGGCACACATTTGGGTGCGAACACATGCCACATGCTGGGGGCTGAGAGCCGGCTAGGAAACTGAGGCAGAAAGGGGTGTGCAAGAGGGTGGCCTGGGGAGAGAGACAGGGGATGCACGGCCGTGGGCCCCTCTCCGGCACGACCCCTGTGTGCAGCCTGATAACGCCAGGCAGATCTCTCAGCAGCCCCATTTGTGGTGTCGGGGCGGTGACCGGGGAGTTGCATTTGTCTGGTCATGGAGGCTTGCACCGCGTGTCCCTGCTCTGCCCCGGTTCTGTCCCCCAGGAGCTGCTCAGGGCAGGGAACGGCTTTTTCCCATGTGGGGTGCGCATGGGGCTTGCAGCCACCTCTGGACATAAAGGGTTGAAACCAAGCTGGGGCCTGATCCTGTGCCCCCGGGGCAGAGAGGTGGCGATGCCCACCCAAAAAAAAGGCAGAGGGTGGGGGGCTGCAGTGCCGGTGTCCTGCAGGAAGCCTGCAGCATCTCAGTACAGCTCCTTCCTCCTTCGTCCCCCAGCATTTCCACGCTTGTCCTCCCAACCTCTGCTTTGTAGATGGGGAAACTGAGGCACGGGGCCGTACACCAGAGCTGGCGGGCTCCCAGTCCTCGTGGCTGCAGCTTTGCTTGGAGCTTCCAGCATCAGCCCTTCCAGCAGCACAGCGGGGTCCTGATCTCGCAGGGCCTCTGGGGTCCAATGGGACATGAACACGAATAATGGGGACTTCTGGCTGAGTGGCCACCGGATCATGGGAATCTGCGCCGTGCGGTTAAAACTATGTCACTAATTGACAATTTCCTCGGCGGGGGAGCCTCGCTCCGGAGGAAGGACAGACTCCTCGCCATGCTCATCTTCCTCCTCGGGAGCTCGGGGGCCTCTGTGGGTAAGGCTGCCAGGCTCCATTTCATAGCAGCTGCCTTAACCCTTGCTGGGGCTGGGGCTGGGGCTGGACCTGGGGCGGGACAGGGCACCAGACCCCCGACCTGCACGTGTGGGGCTGCATTTCGGTGGGTCGCTTTGGCCGGCATGGCTGAGAGACCCAGGCTGCAGCTCACACGTATCCTCCCCATGCCCCCATGCATGTTGCTGTGCCTCAGTTTCCCCATCTGTAATTTAGGAATCGGTCCTTTCTGGAAAACTCTTCCCATTGAAGACCTTGTGGTTGAGGAGCCTGGGTGCACGTGTGAGGGGAGCAGAGCTCCGGTATCTGCGTGTGCCCGGCAGCTCAGAGCCTCCTGGGGCCCACGCAGCAGCCAAGTGCCTGACGCTGGGCACCAGTGGGGCGCGGGGGCCCGGCTCCTTCGCAGACCCCGAGGAAGCCTGGGAAGCCAGGGGCAGATCCCTGCCTGTCCTCACCATCGTGCACGGCCGCTCCCACGCCCACGCACACGCACTGCGGTTGCAGATGTGGGATCACAAAACTTTACAGATCCCCTCAGGCTTGTGGGGATAAAACCCAGGGATAGTTCCCGTCAGCTCCCTGTCAAACCCACACCGAATGTGAGAGCTGTGCCAAGCGCTGTGCCGTGTCCCTGGGGTTTCGCCTTTACCTTTCCCTCTGTCACTGCTCCAGACCCATCATCACCTTTCCACATTTCCAAATTTTTTGCCTACTCCATCACTCCTGAGTGCTGTTTCCTCTCTCGCACGCAAACCAGAGGTGTAGGAGGGGAAGAGAAAGGCGTGCGAAGGCAGAATCGGGCCCCCAGATCTGAGCAGCTGCTTAGTCTGAGCGGACACACCTGGCCCCAGTCAGTTTGCAAAGAGCTTTGAAATGTAAAAGCGCTCCTTGCATGCCAGACGTTATCCTAAGTATTAGGAAAAAATACCAAAGAGCTTGAGTAATCAGTCTGGCTGTGCAGAAACCCCTTTTTTTTTTCTTCAGCTGTCTGAATCAATTAAATGCGTTGAATCCCCCAAAACGGCATTTAGAGGGGTGATTTTGCAGCTGCTGCCCAAAGCCGACGTGCATTTTGTTCAGGTGCCCCTTGGGGCAAGGAGCCCATTTCTGGCTGCCGAAAGGTAAATTTCAGAGCAAAGCAGCTCGCCGAGATCCCTCGCTGAAATATTTTGTTGTGAAGGGGCCCAGTGATGAGACCGACCTCCCCGGTGGGGACGGCCCCGTCCCACAGCGTGTCACACGCTCGTGAATCACTGCGGTCCAGCTGAATAGATGTTTTTCTGGAGAAAACGCCAGACAGAGACCAACAGGACTCTGCTCTGGTAATGAGGACAAGCGAGAGGAACTTTTTCCAAAATAACAGCCCCCCCGGGTGAGGCAGAAAAGGGGAGGGTGCTCGGCACGCTGCATCTTTGGCTCACGGCGGTGCTTTCTGCGTGGCTGCAGCACCCACAGCCAGCCCCTTGGGATGCTTGGTGGGGAACACAGCTGCGTGGGTGTCCCCGTGTCCCCAGGACTGCGAGCACCCCTGTGTCCCGTGGGACCGGGGACACGCGGGTGGGACCGACGTGGCCGTCCCTGCGCGGTGCCTTTCCTGATGGGCAGGGACATAGGCATGGCAGTGGCTGGGACACGTGCATGGAGGGGCTGAGGATGATGCTGGGGATGAAGACTCTGGGCGAAGGGGATGCAGGACACTGGCTCTGTTATTTCACTCATCTGACCAACGCTCTCCTTGCCCTTAGCCTCAAGGTTCATCTGCACAGCTGGGAGGCTAAATTCCCGTACGTGGCGCCGCGAGCTGTGCGCACGCGAGCAGGCAGGCTGCGTGCAGGGGCTGCCAGCTTCTTCCCAAACCTCTTTGGGTCATTGCTGCTGGGTCCATTTTGGGCTTCGTTGGGGCATCCTGGTCCCTTTGCTCCCTCTGCTGCCAACACGTGCAGTGCCCAGCAGCCCCAGCCCAAAAATAAGACGATAGACTACAGGTGGCTGGGAGGAGCACGGCGAACGTGCAGGCGAAGCAGTGAGACAGTCCTGGGCATAATAAATAGCAGTCACCACACACCACCTGCCTACCCGTCATCAGCTGTTTTGTAGGCATCGGAGCAGAACGGGCTTTGGAGGAGAGGTTTGAAAAGGGACGCGGAGAGGCTTGAGGCTGCATTAGAGAGAATTTCTCCCACGTAGAGGGACGAGGTGAGAGAAAACATGAAAGCATTTGTAGGAAAATCTAACAAAAAGTCTACAAGTGCTCCCTGCGTGTTCATCTGGAGGCTCCCAGCAACACAGGGGGCTCGGTACCATTTTTTCCCTGCGGTTTGCAAGCGGGGTAAATGAAGCATCAAGGGCTTAAGCGCTCAGGATGACGAAGCACCCGATGTCCTGTTTCCAGCTGGCCCCGGCTCGGAGCGCAGGGAAGGAAGGAAATGGCCGGACTTGGAGATTTCCTCCCTGCTTGGTTTGCTCCGCAGGGATGGGCAGCGGTGGGGAAAACGCGAGGAGAGGCAGCATTGCTGCTTCTGAACAGAAAACAGGTTTGCGGTGACTGCAGTGGTTTGCACCTTAATTATTTCCTTTGGCTCTGCTACTGGTAAAGGTTGTGTCCTTAAAGTTGTTAAAAGGGCAAAAGAGGGAGGAAAACAGTTCTGACATCCTGTCCGCTTCGTCCAGATGTAGCTCACAGGGAACAAATTAGCGGGTGCAGAATGGAATCACTTAAAAAGAAATTTAATGAGATCGGTGTTCAGGCATCTGCTTTCTATCAATCATAATTTTGTGTGATATGCAATGGTAAATGTCATATTTTTAATGACTCCAATGAAGAAAAAAAGCCCAAAGCACACACATACATAATGAGCCAACAAAATTCCAGAGCCCGAGATGTTTGAATTCTCAAAAAATGTTCTGTAGATGGGAAAAAAACAACAAACACCTCTTCTAATTCACCATTGTTTGAGTTATTTTATTCCTTCTTCCTTTTCTTTCCCCTTTCCTCCGGTTATATTTAACCTTTGTGTTAAATTAATCTTCTCTGTTTATTAGCAACTGCAGGCGAGGCTCGTTCCCTCTCTTTCTTGGTTTGACAACTCAGACGTTCTCTCCACCCCATCCAGCTCTGGGGCCGGATCCATCTGAAGGCAGCACAGAGGTGCTGGGGATGCCACAGCACCTCTGCAGCAGCTTGTCCGGTCGTGGGGAGGATGAGGAGCGATGGGGGGAGAGCTGCAGCTCCGGGATGCCGCGAGGGAGGCAGGACAGAAAGCACGGTCCCCTTGGAGCAGAGAGGAACAACTGTCCTTCTGCCGGGAAAGGCTCTGGCCACAAGCCTCAAATCCCGCTGTGACCTCCATGGCCCCGGCCAGCTCCGTGCCCCAGCCCTGGGACCGGTCTCCGGCCTCGCTGCCCCTCGCCCCGCAGCCTCCCTGAGCCGAAGGGCTCGGACCGAAGATCCCCGCGGTGACGGGAGCCGGAGGCAGCCGTGCCGGGAGGGATTTCTGCTGACAGCGACCAGATGTGCCAGCAGGAGCCTCTCCAGGCTTGCCGGGGGAGGCTGCACAATAACAAGAGGAGTTTAGCATGGGCCCCACCTCGGGTTTAAAAGCAACACCTCGTCTCCCCCTTTCCACCTTCCTTCCTCCCCCATCCTTTCCGCCGCACACTCTTCACACCTCCGAAACCTATTTTGGGCCATCTGATGAATCCCAGATGCCTCGGGGAAGCAGCAGCCACGGCGGTGTGCTCCAGGCGCTGCTTCGCGCCGCTTTCTTGGCAATGCCCCGAATCTTTCACAAGCCAAGGGAGCGGGGGAAGGCAGGGAGCAAGGAGAAGGAGATAACGAAGTGGTAAACGAGCCTGATCCTCACATTGCCACTGCCCGTGGAGTGGTGAGCAGGGATGAGGAGCCCACCTGGTCCTGGAGGGGAGTAGCGATGGTGGGGAAAAGGGGTGCGTGGTCGGGATGGTGCTTGGGTACAGCTGCCTGCATCAGAGGCAACTGCAGCTTCATTTGTTCCAGCTGTGTTTCATTGGGGTTGATTGATCCCACAGAAAAGAGGGTCCCCAGCTGCTCAGAGAGGCAGGCTGGGTGTCCTTGTGCTGCTGGAAGTGGCTCCTGGCCCAGACAAGCAGGGCTATGAGCCTAGCGCTGGGAGCTCCGGGCTGAAACCTTGCTGGAAATCTCTGGTGAGGCAGATCTGTGGGGCTGGGGGCATCCCGGGCAGGGGGGCTCCTTGGGTGGTGAAGCAGGAAGAAAGCCAATGGGCTCATGGTGGGACTGGGCAGGAGGGGCTGGCTCAGATGAAGGATGGGTTTTGCACGCTTGTGTCTAGCTTTCTGAGACAGGACGTGGTGTTTTGATGTATGGGGGAATGGATGGAGGCAGCACCTGGCACATCTGGGCTGAAGTCTCTGGGCATAATGATAAAGAACTCAGTCATGCCTCTGCCTTGCCGATGGATATCCAGCTGGGATGTCCTTGTAGCAGATAGGGGAGCTCTGGGAGAAAGATGTTAACCAACTGATTTAACCTACTGAATTTCCCTGGGAATTCAATGAGAAAGCCAGCGCTGCCTGCCCCAGAGGCAATGGGGTCGTTCCCAGCACCTCTGTCTCCGGGCTGTGCTTCACCTCCCAGCCCGTTCTCGCCCTCCTCATTGTGCTTCATGTCTGTCCTTTCCCTGAAGGTTTTTTGTCAACTTCCCGTCGGCCAAGCAATACTTCAGCCAGTTCAAGCACATGGACGACACGCTGGAGATGGAGAGGAGCTTGCAACTGCGTAAGCACGCTCAGCGGGTCATGGGTGCCATTAACACTGTGGTGGAGAACCTCAATGACCCTGAAAAGGTCTCATCCGTTCTGGCCCTGGTGGGCAAGGCCCATGCCCTCAAGCACAAAGTGGAGCCCATCTACTTTAAGGTAAAGGATGGGAGCAAAAAATCTTCTTGGGATGCTTTAGGAATTAGGGAGAGGGAGCGGTGGCGTGGCGGTGCTGCTTGTCGTCGCCCGGAGGAACTCTGCCACAGCACTGAATTTTCTTAGGAAAAAGCTGAATTCCCTGTTTTGCGCTTCCTGCAGAGTTCATTAACCCCTTGCTGTCCCCTCCAGAAACTCACTGGCGTCATGCTGGAGGTCATCGCCGAAGCGTACGGGAACGACTTCACCCCGGAGGCGCACGGCGCCTGGACCAAGATGAGGACCCTCATCTACACCCACGTGACGGCGGCGTACAAGGAGGCGGGCTGGGCGCCGTACCCCAACGCCACCCTGTGAGCGGACAGCGGGGACGGGCGAGGGGCAGGGAGGGATTCGCTCATGCCAGGACTCTGCTCTGGTCTCTTCTCAAGATCTTCACTCGGTCTGGGGAGCCCGGTGGGGCTGGCTCTGGTAGCTGCCAAGTCACAATTTGATCTCTATAGGGTTTAAAAAAAAAAAAAAAAGCTTAACAACAAACCAAGCCAAAAACAAAAAGAACCACAAGGGTGTGGGTGGGTCAGGGTGAAGCAGGGGGTGTGGGCAGGGGGTGCGTTGGTTGTTGGCTCCATCTTCCCATCCTGGCCTGTCCATCACCACCTCCCGAATCCTGCACTCGCTGATGCCACCTCTGCGTCCCTTGCACAAGCTGTGCCAAAAGGCAGCGGCGTGCAGCCCCGCTCGCTGATGGGTGAAACCACCCTCGCTTTCCACGCAAAGCCCCTGGAGAAACCTAGCTCCTTGCTTTTGGGGGTGCGATGCTTACTGGGCCCGCCGGCTGCCCTCCTGTCCCGCTGGCGGCCACCATGCTTTGCTTTGCCTGCACTTTCTCTACTCAACCTCGCAGGGCGGCCGGCCCGGAGGCTGCAAGCGGAGCTGCTCTGAGCTGTGCCCCCCTGCCTCCCCGGGCCGGCAGCAGCGCTCATTGCTCTCTTCATCCATAGCTCTCTTGGCTACCTGCTGCAGACCGTCCCGGGGCTGGAGGGAGCAAGGGGACGGATGGATGTGCCACTTGTCCCTGTTGTGAGAGAGAGGGGAAGGACGGGGGTGCCTCTGGGCAGGTCCGGCTCATTGCGTGGTGCTGCATGTGGGCTGGGTCCCTGTGCCGCAGGGGCCAAGGGCTGTGTGCCGGATCTGGGATGTGTGACCCTCCCCGCGGGGTCAATGCTGATGGCAGGGACATGTGTGAGGACAGGTTTGGGTGGCACGTGTTGTGCCTGGTAGCTCGTTGTGTGTACGTCTGGCTGGCAGGGATGCAGGGTCAGGGTCCCTTGCCTGGAGAGAAGGGGAATGTGGGAGCTGAGAGAGGGAAAGACAAAGTGGCTGTAGCAGGAGGGATTCCTAGGGGTGAAGAAAGGTCCCCGCTCTGCTAAAATCAACCCTACTTTCTGTAGAGAATACTCCTGCCCTCTTGGTGAAACTGGGCTCCTCCAAGTAAAGTGCCTGGCAGAAATGGGTCCATGCAGGAGGGCCTTGGGGGCCAGTGGTGCTCCCACCTGTCCTGGCAAGGGGCCCTCCCCAGCACCTAACGTGGCCACAGCGCTCATCCTGCCCCTGGCTCCTCCTGAGGCTGTGGGCGAGTCTGCTGGGTTTGGCTGCCTCAGTTTCCCTTTTTGTTACAGAAAGTGGAGGGGAGGGGAGGGCAGCCCCATTACCTCCAGCATGTGTGTGTTCTGCTTTATAGGGTGCTTGGGGACTGGCTGGTGGAAGTTTAGGGATGAAGCATCATATTAGTAGGAAGTTTTGGCATCTTTGCTACACGGGATTTCCCAAAATGTCTCTTATTTTTAAAGCTCTAATGTTAAGGGCAATGTCACCTATTTAAGTGTGTGTTGGGGGGTTCCCTTCTGAGACTTCTTCTGGCTTCAAGCCTCTGCTGCCCTTGAGAGCTGGCAGCTCTCCAGGAGGGACAGGCAGCAAAGTGCAGCCCATGTGTCCTGGCTGGGGACCCCCAGTCCCCACGGGGACACTGCTGTGGCCTCAGCAGGGACCTGCCCGAGGGCAGTGCCCTGTCCCCAGTGTGACCGCCCTGCTCTGAGCAGCCAGCCAGGAATTCCTGCCTTGCTCACCCGCTGCTGGTTCATCTCTTCTTTTAAATATCCACAGGGAATCCCTGTGGAATCTGTATCAGGAGTTTGTCCCGTTGCCCCCTGGCTCAGGGCAAAGGGGAACTGTGGAGGACCTGAAGCCCCTTGGCTGTGTTCCCCAGCGCTCCTGCACCTTCCTGGGCTCACAGCCTGTCCTGGTGCTGCATGGAGCTGGGCTGCAAGGGGAGCCCAGCAGAGGAGCCTTCGGCCTCTTGGAAAGGCAGAGTGAGGGGTGAGAAAGCTACCAGAGAGAGGAGGAGGAGGAGGAGGATTTCCAACTCAAACAGCGAGCAGGATCCCAAGCTCTGCCTGAACAGGGGAAGCAGGTTGCAGGATGTGGACCCCTGTGTCCTGGGACCAGGATTAGTCTGAAAGCAGCCCTGGGACTGCTCCAGTCCCCTCTCTTTGCCCTTGCAGTTCTTTCCACCCGACGTCCCATAGTTAAAGCCAGCAGAGAGGAGAGGTGGAGGCAGGAGCTGCCCTCCCTGCAGCTCGTGGGCATTCACAGCCTGGGGCATGGCCGTCCTCAGCACCCAGTGTGCGGGGACAAAGGCTTTAGAAGAGGAAGGGTGGGCGCGGGATGACAAGTGGCATTGCTTTGCTGGGCTGGGGTCATCTACAGTCAGCATCTGTGAACTTCAGCCTGCACCCCTAAAGGTGCCAGCAGCCTCTGGCTCATCTCGGAATGTCAGAGCAGCTGCTGACCACTTGCACCATTCAAATGTCAGCTGTGCTTGCAGCTGGCTGGTGTCAGGATTAGGCCCATGCAGATGGGAAAAGACCTGTTCAGTTATTGAGTTTGCTCCAGCATGAGAGCATAGAGTGATCACTTGGAGTGAGACCATAAGTTTTTGTGTGTGTGCATCACCAGACTTTCACAAGTGCAGTTGCACCGACTTCTGCCAAAACCTCGGGGCCAGCCATGCATGTTTTCGACGAGTTCAGTACTCTCCGTGCTCTGCAGACGCTGGGCCAGGTCTGTATGGGGATGTTTCATCGTTAGACAAAGTTCACGCGTTAACCTTTGAGGTTAATGTTCTCCAGGCAGAAACTTTATTTTTGGGTGGAAACCTTTCCTCTGCTCCCCCTTCCCTCAACCAAAACTGGGCTCAGATGTGGCCCTGCAGAAATCAGAGGCAATTGCTCTAGCTAGAAAGGAATGTGGGTCTCTGCTCCACAGCTGGGCTTGGGGACAGGAATGCTTTCCCCACCTGTGTGCCCTGGGTTTTGGGAGCAGCCAGCAGCAGTGAGGTCCCCATGTCCCAGGGCCATTGACCAGGTGCCTGCAGGGGCCATTGTGTCCCCAGCAGCTCCTGCTGAGACTTGGGTCCCCCTGGGGTGGCTCAGGCTGGGGACAGCTCTGTCCCCAAGGGTTTGGGCAACTGACCTTTAACATGGACAGCCCAGATTAGGGACAAAGGTGAGCTTGGGGTCTGAGCCTGGCTGAACCCCATCCCCACTGGTGCCCACTGCTCTTCAGATGTCACCCCCAGGGCTGCAGGACCTTTGGATGTTGCTTGGTTTCTTCTCCCTTGTTTTTTTTTGTTTTTTTTTTTCTCCATCCTTAGAAAAACTGGCCCATGACTGCATGTGTGAGTTGGGCTTGTTTTTCTTCCAGACATACTTTTCTAAACCAAATCCAGATGTGTACAGCTGCTGTCCCTCGAGGATCCAACCCAACAGCCAAACTGCAAGCCATTCAACTATATGCAAACAAAAACATGTTTATTTTTACCAGCTCTGTAGGAAGTAAAAATGGAGTGGGGAAGGTGGCCAGGGCAGAGCTTGCTTGGGAAAGAGACGGAGATAAAGCAAACGCCCCCTCTTTGCCGCCCTCAGCAGAGCAGCCATTGCTTAAATTGGGAAAATTGTCATCTGGGGAGAGATGAAAATGAACAGAAAAAGGAAAAAATACCATTCCAGAGTGACAGAGGGATGAAAAATGCAGTGGGGAAGAGCGGAAAGGGAGGGCAGGTCTTGGCTCTGAGCACAGCTCTCCGGTGCATGCACGTGCGCACGCGTGCTCAGCTGCTCCGTGTCGCAGCCAGCTGGCACCCGGTGACTGCCCTGCCCTTCGGGAAGCACGGAGTGTCACCCCTCCATGCGCTTGCGTGCCACCACGTGAGCCTGCTGCGCTCAGAGCTGAGCTGCCGCCCCTGGCACCAGGGCAGGATCCGGCCCCTGGCTCAGGCAGTGGCTCAGTGCTGCTGTGTTAGCCTCTGGGCTGGGCTTGGGCTCGTGACCCATTGGGAAAGCTTTGTACCCCCGCCAGCAGCAGGATGAGTGCTGCGTTGAGGGGGATTTGGTGTCCCCAGGGCAGGGTCTGTCCCCGAGCATCTCCTCTTGGCTCCTTTGGGGACACCCTCTCACACCAGCCTGTGTCCTTCCCCCCCCAAGTTTGGCACTACTTTGGGTTCGGGATGGCACAAAGGTCCCGTCCACCCCATCCGCTCATCGCTATGGCTAGCGCATCCAGTAGGTATATCATTCACACCCGTGCCCAGAGAGAGACTAACTCCGCCAGAGACATCTGGACAAGGAGCCCTTCAGGACCTTGTGCCACCTCCATCACCTCCTCCTGCGGGGCCAAGGCAGCCCCGTGGGGAGCCCGGCTGCGTCCCTGCCCTTGTGCTTCAGCCTGATCCAGCACAGGGCGCTGGGACCCCTCGCTCCCCAGGAACCTGCCCGGTGGCTCCAGCGGGGACCAGGATTTGGCCACCAGAGCTCAGCCTCCCCTGCCCGTCGCTGCAGCGAAGGCACCCTGTTGTGCCAACGCCAGCACGAGGACTGCTCAGGGCCACCACCGGTGACACCAGAAAGGCAGGCGGATGCTTGCAAGGAAGGGAACACCATTAACTAAACGTGGACCAACTTAGAGAGGGATAAAGCTGCCCGCGTGCATCTGACCTGTTTAACAGGCTGCGACGCTAACTATTTTCCATAGCTGAAGTTGTCTCTAATCGTTAGTTTGTCTTAACCGGTCCCACAGTGCCCCACAGACGTGAGCCGGCGTGGTCTGATGTAACTCTGTGTCTTTACTGTTACCGATACTGCTGCGGATGCTGTTCATGTACGTGTTTCTCGGCGCTTCCGTGCTGGTTTTATACATGCCGTCTAGTGTACGATGGATGTAACTGTTTTTTTTTTCTTTTTGTAGGTTTTTAGTATGTTTGTAACCAGACAGAATGGTGTTATTAAACTGAAACTTGTATCTTCAGTGGATAAATCAATCAAAACCCTCCAGCTCTTCCTGGTTTCTTTCCCACGGGGTGGCAGTGATGCTGGTGGGCTGCATCCGTCCTGCTGGGGGGCTCGGGGGGCTGCCCCATGGCCGCACAGGGCTGTGGGTGCACGCTCACTGCGGGGCACCGGCGAGGGAGCCTCATGGCCAGAAAGCAGAGGGAAGGGACCAGATGCACCATCTGCTGCCCTTCTACCTAGGGCTGGTAGGGGTGGCCAAGGGGCCCCCATTTCCATCCCTGCTGCCTTTCTGCATTGCCAGCTTCTTCCCATGACACCTCTCTGCCCCCTCCCCATCTCCTCCTGAAGCCCCAAGAGCTTTTCCATGGGTGTTGGGAACACCCAGAGCTGCCACCCTGGGGCAGGGCTGGAAGAGAAACCCGTGGTGGTGATCGCCACGAGAGGCAGCAGCCGTGACCTCCAAGGACCAGGAGATGGTTCCCAGCCTTTAGAAATAGCAAACGGCTCCCTGAGCAGCAGCAGCCAAGTTCTCTGTGGCTCCGTCCCACGCAGCTCCTCGTGTGCCTCGTGCTGCGGCCGAATCCTGCTGCAGTGGGACGGGGCCCAGCGCGGCTGAATCACGGTGCAGTTTCCCTCTGGGGGTCTTTCCAGCTCCCTGCCTTGCAAAACAGGCTCGTGATGTATTTGAGACCTCTGTCAGATTTGGTTGACAGCGGCCAACGTTTCCAAAAGTTGTTGGCAGAGGATGGGTAAACAGCCAGGCAGCCAGATGCACGTTATCGTCCCATAAGCCTCATTTCCTCGAGATGCAGGGCTTGGAAAAGCCATCCAAGCGATCCATTTTATTGTGCTCCTCTCCGACAGTGCCAATAAAAGTACATCGGCACAAGTCACCACGGGCTGTCAGGGAAGGGAAAGCTCGTCCCACCGGGGGGACAGGACCCCAGCACCCGGCCACAACCAACTCAACAGGGAGCAATCCCAGCTTAGGGTCCCAGTCTGAGGCTGGGGGCTTGGTGTGGTCCGAGATGGAGGAGGGAGGAGATCGGTGCTGTGGCTGCTTCCCGTGGGCTCTGGGAGCCTGGTGCCAGCTCCTGTCCCGTTGGGTGAGGGCACCGGTGAGGTTCTCCGGGCCCTGCAGGCAGCGGTAGCTCTTGCGCTCGAGCTGGCTCTGGGTTCCCCAAGCCACAGGGGCTGGAGCGGCCACGCGAGGGGAGCCTATTTCTTCCCTGATGGGTGCTGGTGGTGCTGGGTCCCCGGTGACTCCATTCCTGGCACTTTGCAACACGTGGCTGGAAAGCCACGAGGCGGCTTAGCCAAAGCAAGTCCAACGAGCCACGGCCATGGAGAAGGGAGCCAAAGGCCAGCCCCCGCGGGGAGGGGAGCCACTGCCTGGTTCAATCCATCTCCTCCTGCTGCCTCTTTTTTGGGAGAATCTTTTGGTGCTGTTAATGCAATTAATAAGCCACCCTTGGAGTCTCTGCCACATCCTGTATATGCTTCCAGGCGGAAGCGAATGGTCAGCAAAGCTTGCACGCTGCTATGCTCCAGATGGGAAACATCGGCTTGGAAACCGTGAGCAAAGGACTCGCCAGCTCCAGGGAGCTTGCGGTGGGGCCACGAGGCTCCTGGACCTTTGCACGCTGGTCTGAGGCTAGCCAGAACCAGTGCTGCCTGGAAATCACGAACACGGGGCTGTTTTTTCCAATGGCTTGTTGAAAAGGAGCCGGGAGCTTCAGCATTACCTTGCAGAGAGAAAATATTTACACAGCCCTTCACTTTGTACTAATATTTACCCCCAGATCCCGTCACCGGGGGTGGCTGTGACGATCGCGCCATGACCCAGACCCACAACCAAGGCAGGGCTCTGTGGGTGCGGGGAGAGCAGAGGCAGCGCGGGAGGCTGAGGCTCGCGGTGTGCCTGGAGGCTGCCATGGGCACCTGGGTGCTGGGATTGCACCCTCCTGCTGCTGCCCTGTGCCCCAAACCACTGTGCTGCCAAGTGTCACAGCCTGGGAATGCTGCTTTCCAGGATGCAACCCTTACTAAAGGGAGCAGAAGCCTTAGGAACCAGCCTGGTGGCCCCGGTGATGTTTTATGGGCTGGGGAATGGAGGGAGAGGGGAATGGGATCACTGAGCCACGGCACAGGGTGTGTTCCCACAGCATGGGGTCTGCAAACAGCTCAGCCAGCCCTGCCTGCTGGGAATTCCAGCTTTGTGGCTCTGTGCAGGTGTGGGATCAGAAGTGGCACATCTCCACCCTCTGTCCATCCGGAGACGGTGAAGGGGAGAGCCGGGAGGTCAGTGCGAGGGACAGGCAGGAATACATCTGCAAGGTGGAGATAAAAGAGACTGCAAGAACTGTGCTGCTCAAGTAGTTATTAAAAAACAGCCCTTGTGAGCTCGTAGCGAGGAGAAGCCCTCGCTCTGCACAGCACAGGGACTAAGACCCAAGCCAGGTGCCAGGGGATGCTCTGTCCCCAACCAGGTCCCCATGCCGCGGGTGGCACAGGGCTGCAGACCGAGCCCACGTGCTCCGGGGTTGTGCCAAGGATGGGGCCGCTCCTCTGCCCACCCCGACAGCTCCGTGCCGGAGCGAAGCCACCAGGCTGGGGAGCAGCCGTGGAGCAGCCGCCCCGGCCGGGCTGACACTAAGCAGGAGCGCGGCCCTTCCTCCCTCGCCCGGCTCCTGCTCTGATATGGTTTATCTGAGCAGCGCCCAATGTAAACGCTGTCAGCGTGGACCGGGATTAATTCCCGGGAGTTTGGCAGCCGAGGGATGCAATAAGAGCACTGGGGGGAGGAAAGCACACGTCTGAGATAGAAAAAGCCTCCGGGTTAATTCGCAGCCAGGTTTCTCTACTCCCAGGCACTTTTGAGAGAGAGCAGAGCTGAGGGCAGGATGGGGGGCTCGCAGCCTCCTCATCCTCATCCTTCCACCGGGAAGCCCCTTCCCATTCCCCTGAGGCCAGAGGGAGCGGGGACAACCTGGAAACTGCATCATCCCATGCGCAGTGCCCCTGAGCACCAGGAACCTGGGGGGATGCAACCCAGAAGCTTTGCCCTCTGGTTTGGGGGGACAAAGCAGCCCAAAGCACCTTCCCCACGCAGCCTGGAGCATGAAGCACTGCGAGGGCACCCAAACCCCGCAGCGGGTTTGCTGGTGGAGGATTCCCAGCCCCACGCAGGGATGCAGCACCTGCAGCAGCGACACGCACGTGCCAGCACATCAGCCCAGCCCCAGCACTAGCCCCATGCCCTCCATGCACAATGACAATTATTTGCAATTAATCCGTAATTTTTACCACTGGACCTCGTCTCCCCACACCTTGCCATAGGTGATTTTGGGGATTTCCTCCTGCCTTGGCTCAAGGGGACTAGAACAGGATCAGGTCCCTCATGCACCAGCCGCTCTCAGCCTGTCCCTGCCTGTCACCGTGGTCAGCTTTGGGAAGACCGGGAGTTTTATCACTCACAACATTCTCCGGGAACTATCGATGTTTATTATGGATCCTTTTTTTTTTTTTAATTGACAAGTATATTTGTTTTAAGGGAAAGCTTCAGAGAATCACCTCGCAGGTGCTGTTGTTTGTATGTTCCAGCAGTTTTGAGGCGGATGGTCCAAACAGACCCTGAAATAAAATAACCATGGGGCTCTGTCACATTAGTGTGCTTATGTATTTGAGCAGGATAGCACAGGGATTCCTTTTAGGGGCATTTTTCTAAGAAATAGTGCAAAATCATTTACTTTCTTTCTTTGGATACTACAGTAAACAACTACAAGTACTTTCTCTCTTTTCATTGTTTTCTTGGCAGAGGGTAAAAATAGGCCAGGCAAAAGGGCAGCAGTGCACGGACAGGGTAAATGGTTTGCTTTAAACTTAGTGGGGGGAAAACACAGAAGAAAGATAACATTTCTGGGGGGGAGCCAAAGGGAACAGAGCAGGAGGACGAGGCAGCGCTGTGACCACACGCTGGACTTGTGGAGGAGGAAGAAAGGCCGGAGTGCGAAGGAACACGTGGCAGCCCCGCGC
Source organism: Anseranas semipalmata (assembly GCA_013399115.1). Classification (NCBI taxonomy): domain Eukaryota; kingdom Metazoa; phylum Chordata; class Aves; order Anseriformes; family Anseranatidae; genus Anseranas; species Anseranas semipalmata. The sequence goes on from VXAA01000756.1 coordinate 3,726,976, forward strand.
CGTGTGCCTGCCGCGCTGTGCGCTGCTTGGGGCTGTGCTGCTAATTACGGTTATACCCACGATTTACTGGTGTGTTTTATATCTGCCTGCATATCGTATGGCCCTATATATCTGCCGAGGTCTCGGTGCCACTCAGCAGGTGTGTGGTTATGTGTGACACTCAGTGGTGCCACTGTCCCCCCAGGGATGGGTGATGCTGCCTGCTGCTCGCTGCCCGGCCGTGCCCTTCTCGGATGGATGGTGCCTGCTGCCGGGACACTGTTGGGACGCTGCCGGGATGCTGCTTTCCTCTGTCCCTTGTGACACTGTCCCCAGCTGGGGCACCAGGTGACATCCGCACTGGCTCTGCTGGTGATGAGCAGGTGAAAACAGCAGGAATCAGGTCCTGGAAACTGGATCAAAAGCTGCAGGAACCTGTTTTTAAAATAATGCTCGTGATGATGGCTGGGCTGAGGGGTCAGGGACGCAGCAGCCGTCCCCACACCGTGACAACCCACTGGTGCCATAATGCAATTTGGGACCAGAGGCTGGCAGAGGGGGTGCCTGCAGGGATGGGGTGTCTACAGAGACAGGGGTGTCTATGGGAAAGAGAGTTCCTATGGGGTGCCCAGAGATAATGGGTGCCTACGGAGAGACAGGGTGTCCACAGAGATGGGGGTGCCGACGAGGATGCCCCGGGGAAGTGGCTGTTTCGGCTTTCCAGCCTTGCTCTCTGCCAGGCATCCATCTCCCCTGGAGGCAAGCAGGACCCTACATAGAGGGATGCTGAATCCTGCCGGGTCTGAGCCCTTCCTGTGCCCTCTCCGCCAACAAAAGAGGCTGGGAGCTGTTCCTGGGGGACACTGTGGAAGCCCAGCGCAGGAGTGGAGGCTGCGGGTACCTGGATGCTCACGGAGGGCTCCGGGGAGCTGCAGAGCAGAGCTGCCAGCACGTACAAGGTCGGGCTCAGCAGGAGGAGCTGCTGGGAAGGCTGGATAAATAGCAGCAGGCGAGGAAGATTGCTTCTCAAAGGTCACCTCCTCCTCCGCACCACTGTGAGTTTGCCCACTCCAATCCCTTCCTCCTCCCCGTGCCATCCCATCCTGGCAGGCACGGGGTAGGGTGGCTTCTTCTGGCCCCCAGCCTCCCCATCAAGCCAGGCTATCCCCAGCCTTATCGCCTGACCGGGAGTCATTCCCGGGGGAAGGAAAATCCCCATGGCCGGATCATCGTCCTGCGAGAGGCAGCGAAGGGAGCGGGCAGCACCCAGCCCCTGCCCTTCCCTGCTCTGCTGAATCGCCCCAGAGCCCTCCCAAAGGTTTGTTCTTTGCCAAAACGATAAAAGAGCAGGAAAACCCAACAGAGAAACTCCCGACAGCCTGTCCTTGATTGCCTTTGATATTGTTTTATTTCCAAGCAGGCTAGCCAAGGAGCGAGGGAGGGAGGAAACAGCGCTTGAAGGGGACACAAATAGGAGATTCCCAGTACCATCGGGCTGGGGGGATGCAGCTTGGTCAGGACCCAGGGGGATGGCACCTCTGGGGACAGGAGCAGGGGTCCCCCAGCTGCCCGGAGCTGGAGGTGGCCAGGAGCATCCCTGTTCCCAAAGGTGACAGAGCAGGGGCAGCCCCCGAGCACAGCAGGGGCAGGTGACGGGTGCCATTCCCCATCCCTGAGGGGCACAGTGGGGGACAGGTGGGGAAGGATGCCATGACAAGCTCCGTGTACAGCACAGGGGGTGGCACCACCGCCACCAGCACCACGAGGCCAGCAGGAAAGGCTCGGGGGGGGGGGTGTTTCCATCCACACCAACATCAGAACACGGGGAAGGAAACCGGGTTCCCAGTTTGCCTGCTACGACAAACATCCCGCATGGGCTGGGCGGGGGTGACAGCCGTGCCACCGCGCTTGGCACCCACGTGTGAGATGGGTGTGAGTGCCAAGCAGATGCTGAGCGGCGGCAGAGGCCGAGCATCCTCTGCTGCTGCAGGGAACGGCTTCCACCCCGCTCCCAGAGGCGCCTGGAGCGGCCGTGGCCTGGCCTCTGCCGTTCGTGCCGGGAACGGCAGCGCTGCAGGCAGCGAGCTCCGGTGCTGGTGCGGGCAGCTCCTGGCCAGGGCCATGTTGGTGGGCACCAG
>VXAA01000756.1:3736611-3760592 GCA_013399115.1 Anseranas semipalmata
CCACCCACCGACCCACCCACCCACCGGAGCATCTCCGAAGCAGGACAGCTTCACCGCAGTGCTGAAGGAAGCACAGTGGGTTTGTGCCACGCCGCCTGCTTTGGGTTATTTGGGAGGGCAGCAGGGGGTGCCCGGGGGGCAGCACAGAGGGGCTGGGGCTTGCCACACACCGCAGCGGGGCGGGAGGCATTCGGGTATCAGCCCCTGGGCAGAGGGAGGCTGTTGTGCTGATAATGGATGCGCACGTGCCCTGGGAGTTGCGCTGTGTCCAGGACGGGAAGATCCACGTCCAGTTATCGCGGGCGAGTCCTTCCCTTTCCGTGCAGAAAGCGGCTTCTGCAGACAAGGCTGCTGGGGGAAGCTGGCTCCTGGAAGCGCTGGCGTGGGGAGGAGGCTGCTCTTGCCGGTGGTGCCGATCTCCCTTGGGGACACGCTGCGGGAAGGCGTCCCTCGCTGGAGGCTGGGGGGCCAGGATGCGCGCCCGCACCTGGGGATGGGTACCCCGCATTTGCTGGGGCTGCGTCCTCCTGAGCCGCACGTGATCCCCGAGGTCAGCCCCTCGTGATGGGGAACCGGCGCGGCCGGGAGCAGCCCGGCGCGAGGCTGTGATGTGCAATGGTGCAAGCGGCCGAGCTGCCCTCGCTTCCTTAACCAGGGGCCGGTGCCCGAGCTCCGTGCCAGTGGGAGGAGAAGAGGAAAGCCTGGCTCAGCTTTATCGGCAGCCGCCGGCGCGGCCCCGTGGGCTGGAGCGCTCTATCTCGGCTGCGTAGTTTTGCTTCCTTCCAGGGCGTGCCGAGCACTTGAAACTCGCCCAGGATGAACAAACCACGCTGTGGTTGCCTAATGTCCTGCCTGGCTTAGGAAAAGGCAGAAGAAAATTGGCAAGGGTTTCCCAATCGCAGCGAGGTGCGCGCCCGGGGAACCTGTCGGGCTCCTGCCCAGCACAGCCGCTCTCGGGTAAGGAGGTTTTGCGTTCGGGCTGTCGAGTTGATTGCTTGAGAAGCCCAAAAGGGTGCGGGGCTGGTGGAGGCTCGCTTGGCGTGCTGCCCCACCTGGCAAAGGCAGCCGTGCCGAAGATGTGGCCTAAAACTCCGGGGAGCCGGCGCGCGTGCCTGCAGCGGTGTGCGGGCGCTTGTGCCGAACGCATGGCTGCCCGCTTATGGTGCGGGGAGGGGGTGCGCAGCTCTGGCGGCTTAAAATAGCCCCTCAGACAAAGCTGCCCTCTTGTAAGACTCAGAGTGAAACCCGTCGGGTGTCGCGTTCGCGCTCGGCACCGCCGCGCCGGGGCGAGTTGCCGGCCCTCGGCACGGCCGGGGCAGTGCCGCGTCCTTCTGTCTGCCGCGGGACGGGGCAGGTTTCGGTCCCGCCGCACGTGGAGCGATTGCAGCAGTCGGCGCGTCGCTGCCCTGCGGTGCTGGAGGCTCTGCTGGGCCAGCAGGTTGGGTTTGCTCACCCGCGCCTCGCAGGTTTGCGGTCCCATCGCGGGGCTGGCGTGCTGCTGCCTGCAAGGGGGAATGGTGGGGTTGCCTTCTCCTTGGGGGGGGAAGAGGAAAAACCAAGCTGCTTTTGGTTCAGGACGCTGCCGGGTTGTGGAATAGCTGCGGATGGGCTGGGAGGGGATTTCTGGGCAGGGGGCTGCACAGGCACGTGAAGCCCCTCGCGGATGGGAACCGCTGCTCCTTGTCCTTAGCTGGCACGAGTCCTGTCTGCGGGGCCAATGCTGAGGCTTTCCGGTTCGACTACAGGGTTTTGCTCATTTGTTTGTGGTGGTGACGGCATGCAAGCTTGGCCCTGGCCGGGTCCGTGCTGGGTGTTAATGATTTACCCAGTGCTGGAGGCTGCTGCCCGTCATCGGGGCAGCTCTGCCTGAATTCCTCCAAGTGCCGTGGGGCTGCGGCATGGTCCTGTGCGTCCTGCAGTCCCGTGCCCCAGGCTTCAGGGGGACTTTCCCGAGCAAGCACCTGCAATTTTAAATCGCAGTAAAATTCAAGGCTCGCTTTCAGCGAGACTCCAGCGTTGATGGATGGCTTTAACGTGCTCGTGAATCATTTATGGGCACGCCGTTAGCGAGCGCGGCGCTCCGCTAATGGAAAGCCGGCCCTCTGCGGGGCTGCTTCGGAGGGGTGTCTCTGGTGTCTCGTACAACGGCTCTGCAGGTTGATCGTGGCCCTGCCGCTGGTCCCTCTGCTGCCCGGTTTCTTGTTCAGAGCATCCTGGCGCAGCCTGCGCTGGCACCGTGCATGAGCTGCGTCACTTTTTCCATCACTGGGTGTGTTTCCTTGGGTCAGCATCTCTCATGGTTCAGCCCGGAGCTGGGGCTGGGAGCCATCCCTGAGCCTCACCTGGCTGGAGACTAAATCCTGCTCCCGGTCACCGCTCCAGGTTAAATCCCCCCCCCCCCATTTCTTGCTGCTCTGCAGGTGATGGTAGGGTCCCCAGTGCGTTTTTCTCTCTCCCTGGAGATCTTTTCCACCATGAGGTGCCCCCAGGACCTCACTTTCAGGTCGCAGCACAGCTCAGGATGTGCTCACGGGTGCCGTGCCTCTTGTCCGTCACCCCCCCAGCAGTGTCACCTGCCTTGTCCCCACCGCAGGGCGTGCTCACAGCCGCCCCCATGCCAGCGCAGCGTCGCCTCTCACTTCCCTTTTCTGTCCCCATGGCCAGCTGCAGACAGGCGCAGCAAGGGCCACCGCAGCCACCCATGGCTGGGCTCCCTGGGGACACTGTGATGATCCTGGGGTGAGCAGGACTGCACCCTGCAGCGGTGGCAAATCTGTCCAGCCTGTGGTTTGGAGGGTGAAGGGGCTGGTGGTGGCCGGAGCCCTGCTCCTTGCGGGCTTGCTCCGGGCACAGGCACCGGATCGCCCGTTCTCACGCTGAGTGCACGGGGCGAGAGCCGTGCCAGCGCTTGAAGGGCCGGGTGCAGGTGCCAAACGTGTGGGGAATGGGAAAATGTGTTCCCAGCCCCATCCCGGAGGCTTTCTGCTGGGCGCTGTGCTTGCGGGATGGGTGCTGCCTGGCCCTGTACCTGGGTGGCCAAGGGGACTTCAGCTGTCAGAGGCTGCTCCCCTCCTCCCGCTGTCCGAATGCCAAATTTTCTGTTGGTTCAGAGCCATGAAAAGCACCCTGGCCGCGTGACCGGGACTGCGGGTGCCCAGTGGGTTACGGCTGCCCGACCACCACGGCTCCATCCTGCTGGCCGTGCTGCGTGGGGGCTGGTGGGGAGGGCGATTGGGCTTTCAAGCACGATGCAAATGCGCTTCACCAGGCGTTAAGGTCCTTTCCAAGTGCTGTTTGAGGGTCTGATGAGAGCAATTAGGAACGGGATTTGGGGCAGGAGCAGCACCGTGTCCTCTCGCCTTGCCAAACAGCAGCGTTTGTCTCAAATTTCCCCTCCAATTTCCCCCGCATGCTCCTCGCTGTGCCAGCCCTTGGGTGCCCGCGCGGCCGGAGGAGGATGAGGGATGCTGGTGGCCGCAGCGGTGCCCTGGGACGCACCCTCCTCCTGCCCACTTCTCGCTGCCGAGTCCCCAGCCCTGGCGCGTCCCCGTCCCTGGCTCCAGCTCCTCGGGCTCTCCGGAGCCAGCCCTGCCTGCAGCTGGCATCTCTGGCTCATTGCTGGCTGCCCCGGGAGGAAAACAAACAGTGTCTGCAGCTCACCAGAGGGACGGAAAGTTTTGCTTGCTGGGGCTGGACCGTCTGGCTGGCGCCCTCCCAGCTCAGCAGTCATCAAATACCTCGGCAAGGCACTTGCACTTGTTTCTTGCTTTTTTTCCACGAGTATCTCGCTTGCTGAGAGTTTTGGCTGGCAGCAGCGGGTGGAAGATCCCCCTCTGCCCTGCGTGTTGCCCCGGCTGAGCCCCCACAGCGTGGAGCAAGGTGCATCGCCACGGCTGGTGGCTTTTCCTCGCCCTGTGCCAGCGACTGCGGTGGGGTCCCCGATGTCCTGCAGCTGCCCAAAAGCCAGCCCAGCGGTGGTGTGGAGCGCGGTCCCTCTGGGGGTTTGTGGCTGCGTCCCGCAGCATCCTGCCCTGATGTTCAAGCCCAGCAGATCCCCGGGGAATGTCCCCACGCTCCCGGTTGGCCTTAGCCCAGCTTCATCCTGGTGTTCCTGCTCCCTGGCTGCTTTCACAGCCCCATCCCCAAAAGCTGTGGCTCTTGGCTCTTCCTCCTCCCGGGCAGGAGCAACCAAAGCCAGCCCTTTCCCCTCCCACTGCCCGAGGTTCCTGCAGCCCTGACCTGATTTCTCACCTGTGGTTTTCTGTTGCAGCATCTCTCCCACCAGGCAGAGCAGGAGGAGTTCGGCCGTGCCCTGGGGCTGCCTTGCATGAAGGACAGAGGAGAAGGAAGGAGGAGGTCACCACCGGCGTTTGCCATCGCGACGCGCTGCGTGGGATCCCCGCCACTCTTATGAGGTGGGGACACCCCGGTGGGGCAGCCTGGACAGGCTCAGAGATGGGGCCCGAGCAGTGCCCGGGGCTGGCGGTGCTGCTGATGGAAGAGCCTCAGCCAGGCCAGCGTTCGGGTGGCATCCGGCATTCCCCCTGCCATGCACGCGTGTCCTGATGTCCTCGGCATCTCTCTCCGCAACAGCCTCCCCTCCCTGAGGAGCAGCGGCCCAACGGGAGCGGAGCAAGTTATGGGGCTGCATAGCCAGGCTGGTGGTTGGGGTCCTGGGCAGAAAGGGGCCAGGGCAGGGGTTCCCCAGGGTGGCAAGGGCCAGCTCCTGCCTCTCCGTAGGTCCCGCTGTCCCTTGGGTGTCCCCCGGCAGGGCTCGGAGCACGGCAGCTGGCACCAGCCCCGTGGCTGTGCTGGGCAGGGCACAGGATGCTCATGAGCAGGGAGACCTGGGCAGGTCCCCTCGGGGCTGGCACGTGGCTGGGAAGGATGGGGAGAGGCCAAAGGGCTCCCTTTGAGAGCCTCCATCATCCCTAATAGGATCTGGGACTCGCTCCCTCGTGCCCAGATGGAATTACCTCTCCCTGCTGACCCGTCAGGCTCTGCGCGGTACAGCCGGGCTGTGCGGACTCCTGGGAGGGGATTGCTCAAAGATTTAGCCGCCTCCCGGCCGCTAAGCCTCCCGCTCCTTGCACGGGGAGGATTTCAGTATTTCAGTCTGCTCTGCCTTGGCTCGCTGTCCCGCAGCCTGGCGTGCACATGCACGTGCTGGAGGGGAGCGGTTCGCACCCCCTGTCCCGCAGGGTGCCGTGACAGCGCCTGAACCCAGCCCCGTGGCCAGAGGTGCTGCGGTGCCGGGGACACGGCCTCTGGGCTGGTCCCCTTGTCCAGGACACCTGGTCCTCGGGGCTGAAGGCAAGCGAGACGTGGTGGGCTGATCGCTGAGATCGCACGCGGCTGAGCAAGGAGCCCCATGTCCCGCCGGGACCAGGCTCTCGCAGCACCCAGGTGGCTGCGACCCCGGGGCTTTGCCGTGGGCCGGGAGCCCTGCGGAAGCCCCCGCAGCAGCAGGCAGGCAGACCTGAGCCTGGGGCTTTCTCACCCCTCGCCTGGTGGCCTGCGGGTTGCTCCATCTCTTTCCCGTGCGTGAAAAGCGTGCTCGGGCTCCTGCGATATTTGGGAGAGGCGTCCAGGTCTCCTGCCTGGAAAGGGAAGGGAGCCGAGGGGTGAAACGCTGCTGACGGTGGTGCAAACCCGTGGTCCCCCCCGATCAGAGGAGAGCAATGTGCGTCCCTCCCAGCGAGGGGGGGAAGCGCTTGCGGCATTTCCCTTCCCTCTGGGGTCCCCCATTAACGGTTAATGCTCCTGCCAGCCTCTCCAGCACGATGCACTTACCCTGCAGAGGATGGGGAGGAGGGGATGCGGCGATATGGCCGTGGATGCCTCCCCCCCCCCCGCCAACTCCCTGCTCCCTCCCTCCCAGCCTGCCGACCGCCGCCTGCCCACGATGTCCTCCAGCGACAAGAACGGGGGCAGCCGCTCCGGCAGCAGCCGCCTGCAGAGCAAGAAGCCCCCCAACCTCTCCATCATCATCCCCCCCCGGGAGGCGGAAGAGGACGGAGCCCGCAAGGAGGTGAGCAGGGGCGAGAGCTCCAGCGTTCGTTTGTGGCACCCGTCCCTCCCATGGGGCACCCGTCGCCACCCTCCGTGCTCCGTTCCTAACGCTCTGCTCTGCCTCCCAGCCCTCCAAGGTCCCCATCTACCGAAAGAGCAAGAGCCTGCAGGAGCCCCGCTCGAAGGGATGCGACGGCTCGGAGCGGCGGCCGGGGTTCCGCCGGCAGACTTCCCTGTCCCAGAGCATCCGCAAGTGAGGGCTCGGGCGGTATGGGGGCTGGTGGGTGCCAGGGTTTTCCGGAGGGAAAGCCTCGGAGGGTTTCGTGTGGCTCAGCTGTTGTCTGCCTGGTAATAATCCTACAGTAGAAGAATTGTTTGGGAAAATTTGGAATGGGAAAATGTCTTGGTGCTGTTTAGGTAGGACCTTCCCGAAAGCCTCGAGGCATATGCCTGCTGCAGTGCGGAGCTGGTGTCTGATGCAATGCTTAAGGGGGTTATCCTTCCAGAGAGACCCAAACACCAGCAACCCCTCTGCAACAGCCCTTCCCATCCCTGGGACCCGCAGTCGGGTCAAAACTGTACCCTGCTCTGTGCTACGCTGAGCCACCCCAACTGCCATCGCTGGCTTGAGGGCAGGGTGGGACGGTGACACCTGGGGGGACCGGGCGGGTGACGAGCGCATCCGTCGCACGTCCAGGGGCACGGCGGAATGGTTCGGCGTCAGCAGCGACTGGGAAGGGAAGCGGCAGCACTGGCAGCGCAAGAGCTTGCAGCACTGCAGCATGAGGTACGGCAAGCTGAAGGCTCCCTACCGCGACATGGAGCTGCCCAGCCAGGAGGTGCCCTCCTTCCAAGGCACCGAGTCACCCAAGCCGGCCAAGATGCCCAAGGTAGAGCTCAAAGGACGCGGGGACCGGCTGCCAGCCCGGCTCCCCGAGCACCGACGCGCTTCTCCCTCCTCCAGATCGTGGACCCGCTGGCCAGGGGCCGTCCCTTCCGCCACCCCGACGAGACCGATCGCCCCCACACGCCCCACCACGTCCTGCCCCCGCTCACCCCCGGCGTCGCGTCCTTGGCCTCCTTCAACAGCGCCCGCTCCGGCTACAGCCGCCTGCCGCGTCGGAAGAGGGAGTCCGTCGCCCACATGAGCTTCAGGGCGGCCGCTGCACTTCTCCGTGTGAGTTTTGGGGTGCAGGGGGGGTCGTCGTCTTCTTGACTCGCTTGTCAGCCCGCTCCCTCCCCTGTCACCTTTATTTCTTGTTTTTTTTGCGTTGCGCAAAGGCCGCTGTTGCGCTCCGCTGCAGGTTTGAGGAGGAAGGGAGTTTTGTTTTGCTTTGTTTTAACCAGAACGCTGCTTAAAAAGAGAAGTTTTGGTGAAAACTGGGCCGTGAAAGTGGAACTGTCTTGCACGGTATCCCTCGAAAAAAGCAGCTTTTGGGTTTCACCACAGCCAAGCCAGCAACCTTTTGCTGCAGGGGAAGTTCCCCCAGTGCCTTCTATCCCCTGGGGAGTCCCGGGCAAGTCTTGGGGGTGGGTTTGTGGGGCAGAGACCGAAAAGGGGACTTAGAGTTCACTGGTGTGCTGACCGATGTGGCCACGGCCCAGCACCGATGGCTGCCCGCTGCCCCTGCTGGCTGGCCTCCTGCGCGGGGGCACGGCTGGGATTTAACGCTTGCCGCCACTTGCAGGGCTTTTGGGGGGCTGCGACAAACCCTCGGAGCTGCAGAAAACGGGGGCTTCTCGTTTCTTACCCCCATTTGCTTCCCCCGCCGTAGGGACGCTCTGCCCTGGAGCCGCTGGCTCAGAAGCGGAGGAGCAACAAGAGGAGCTTTGTGTACCCCAGCTTCATGGACGAGGACGTGGTGGATGCTGCCGACACCCTGGATTCCTCCTTCTTCAGTAAGGCAAGCGCAGTTCCACGCCGGCTGCAGGAGCTGGGGGGGTCCCTGTGCCCCTGCGTGGGGGCTGAACGTGGAGCAGGGCTCTGGTGGGGACGATGGCTTGCTGACCATCCGCCTGACTGCTGGGGAGCCTTGCTGTCCCATCCCCTCTTTGCTCTTAGTGCGGTTCAGGGTAGCCTCCTACCCAAATGGGGTTCGGGCTGTATTCGGGGTCCCTCGGTGCAGAGGGACCCCAGTGTGGGTGCTTAGCCCTGCCTGGGAGCTTGGGGCATCGGTGGCTGCCATGCCCAGCGCTGCAGAGCCTTGGTCTCGGTGATGCTCCTCAGTGGTGGCAGGGCGCGACGCTGTCATCGTGGGGACATTTCAGCCCCCGTAACCTGCAGTTAGTGGGGTGTCCATGGGGATCACCTTTTCTCCAGGCTCCACAGCCAGGAGAAGCCTGGCTGGCCTGCTGGTGGCCTCGCTCCATCAGAGGGAGGTTTCTCACCTATCGCACGTGGCCGAGAACACGTTTCTGTGCTCCTTCCAGATGGACACGCACGACGAGACGTACTCCATGCCGGACGATGTCTTCGAGTCGCCGCCTCTCTCGGCCACGTATTTACGCATGCACTCGGTGGGGGAGGACATCAGGGCGTCCCCGGAGGTGGAGCAGCCCGCTCTGTGAGTACCAGCTCTCAGCCGCCCGCCCAGATCCCCCAGCACGGTCGGTGCGATGTCCCCATCTGTCCCTGCCGTGGGGCACGGGGTGCTTCCAGCACTCTCCTGTGAGGATGAAGCCAAGAGATGCCCCTAGCCCTTATCCTCCAGCCTGCCCCAGCTCGGGGTGGGGTTGTCCACGGGGCGTTTTGCTGCAGGCACGATGTATTTCTCCTCTCTCTGCAGGCGCGAGGGTGCCCGGCTCGCTGCAGCCTCCGTCGGCACGGCTCCCCGGAGGGGCAGGCGCATCGCTTCCAAAGTGAAGCACTTCGCCTTCGACCGCAAGAAGCGCTACTACGGGCTGGGGGTGGTGGGGAAGTGGCTGAACAGGACGTACCGCCGCAGCCTCAGCAGCATCGTGCAGTCGCAGCTGGAGAACACCGACAGCCACCGGTGAGGGGGCAGCAGCGGGGATGGGATGGGATGGGATGGGATGGGATGGGATGGGATGGGATGGGATGGGTGGGGGGCATGGCTGGCAGCACGCCTTGGGGTGCAGCCCTGCTCCTCGGGGCTCCCCGGGTGTAACTGGGACGTGTCTGCCCCTCAGAGCGGGGCTGCTGTGGGTGCTCGTGGATGCTCTGCCCGGGTGACCGCAGCGTCCCTGTGCCCAGCTGTCCCTGAGCCGTGCCAGTTTGGGGTCCGTGACCCCGTCCCCTTTGCTCCTCAGGCCGTATTTCACCTACTGGATCACCTTTGTCCACATCCTCATCACCTTGCTGGTCATCGGCACGTACGGCATCGCTCCCATCGGCTTCACCCAGCACGTGACGACAGAGTTAGTAAGTTTAAGAGGTACCGGCCGGGGCCGTCCCCTCCTGGGTGCCCAGTGACACACCTGGCTCCAAAGTGGCAGCCAGCTAGCTGCTAGGAAAGCAAGCCTGGTGCTCAGCGGGGTGCCTTAAACACCCCGACGGAGGGATGGTCCTGCTGGGGTGCAGGATGCAGCCGGCTGCGCTGCTCGGGCGAGAGGGGAAAGCAGGAGCCAGCCTTCCTGGGGCGACTGTGGCCGCAGCGTCCCCAGCTGTCACACCGCAGCTGGGGGGGCCGGATCCCCATCCCACCGGCAGCTGCTCATGGGGACGAAGGGGAGTTCAGCCCCTGCAGGAGGTGGCACTGGGGGGGACATGTGGCCCCTGCAGCCGGCTGTGCGACCCTGGCCTTGCTTGGCAGGTGCTGAGGAACAAAGGCGTGTATGAAAGCGTCAAGTACATCCAGCAGGAAAACTTCTGGATCGGGCCCAGCTCGGTAAGAGGTTGGCCAGGACACCGACCCTCGCCCAGCCCGAGGCTCTGTCCTCCGCCCAGAGCCAGAAGGGGGGTCCTTGGGGTGCTCCCTTCTCCTCTCCCCCAGCTACATGGCAATAACCCTTGTCCCAGCCCTCTGGGCTCCTCCTGCCTGCTCCCAGGGCTCTGCAGCGCTCCCCAGAGCTGCAGCATCACGGTGGGATGCTCGGGAGAGACCCCGTCCCCTGCCCACCTTCCATCCTCTGGGGAGACCTGAGGTCAGCTCTGGGGGGCAGCTGTTGGGAAGGGGACAGGCCACGGAGCCCGGAGCATCCCCTCCCTCCAGATCGACCTGATCCACCTGGGAGCCAAGTTCTCGCCCTGCATCCGGAAGGACCGGCAGGTGGAGCGGCTCATCCAGCGCGAGCGGGACCGGGAGCGCAGCTCCGGCTGCTGCGTCCAGAACGACAACTCGGGCTGCATCCAGACGCTGCCGCAGGACTGCTCGGTGCGTGCCGCCGGTGCCGCGGGCACGGACAGGGTGCAGGATGTGTGCGGGGCAGAGCGGTGCACGCCTGCACACCCACATACCCGCACCCTGAGCTTCTCCATCCCCGCAGGAGACGCTGGCGACGTTCATCAAGTGGCCGGGCACCAACGCGCCGGCCATGGGGTCTGGTGAGAAGCGGACGTCAGGGGCCGTGTGTCACCAGGACCCCAGGTACGAGGGACGCCTGGCTGCATGCAGGGTGCGTTGCGGGGGCTCCATGGGGCTGGGTTTCCAGCTCGGATGCCTTGAATGCATTTGTCCAAGGGGCTGGTGGCTCTTGCACACTGTAAGAGAGTGATGAGGAAGAGGGAATAGGCAGGGAAATGAAGGTGAGCTCTGTCCCAAATGTAACGGGTGAGCCAGAAAGCCACCCGAGGAGCATCGTTTGTCTTGGACTTGACCCTGCCTGCCCTGATCCCTGGGGTGAGATGAGCGGGGACGCGCGATGTGGCGAGGGGACACCCGGTGACATTACCTGGCGGGTGCTGTGGCTGCAGCTGGCTCCGCCTGCAGCGCACATCACTGTCGGGTGCTGTGGGACTCGAACGCACAAGGTGTAGGGTGCTGCAGGACTCGAGGGGACGGCCGCAGGTCCCCTGTCCTCAGCCTGGGGGGAGCTTCGAGTCATGGGCAGGGGGGTGTTGGGGGAGACCCTCAGTGACCCCCGCGTCCTCCTCCCCCCCAACCAGGACATGCGAGGAGCCGGCCTCAAACCCCCCCCACGTGTGGCCGGACGACATCACCAGGTGGCCGGTAAGAGCCCGCGGCCTCCTCTGCGGGAGGACCTCCGTTGGAGGTCGGCGGCCTCGAGCAGGGCGCGGGGGCTGCGGGGAGGCCTCGGAGCGGCCCCCGCACCCGCGGCTCCTCTCCCTCCCGCTCGCAGATCTGCACCTACGAGACCAAAACCAACCACACGGGCTTTGCGCACATGGACTGCCAGATCAAGGGCAGGCCCTGCTGCATCGGCACCAAGGGCAGGTGAGCTGCAGCCCGGGGAGGTTGTGGAGCCGTGGGGGTGGGATGCGTGGTGACAGCAGGACCGTGCATTTGGGGAGGGGATGCTCGGAGCGGGGAGCGTGCCCTGCCCCGAGCGAGCCCGCTGCCTGCCCCCTGCCCAGCTGCGAGATCACCACGCGGGAGTACTGCGAGTTCATGCACGGCTACTTCCACGAGGAGGCAACGCTCTGCTCGCAGGTGAGAGGGGCTGGGGGGGATCTCATGGGGCTGGGGGCTCGAGGCGAGCAGCCTGGCTGGGCACCGCTGCACTGACACCAGTGGGCTTTGTAGCATCCCGCCAGGAGCGGGACGGGGCTGGGATCGGTGTGAGGCAGGGGGATGCGGGTCCCGAGGCTTTCCCATCTATCAGCCGCTGCGTGCCCGCCTTGCTAACGTCGGGTGGGTGGAAACGCAGGGCTGGAGCCGTTGCACCGGTGTCCTTGGGAAAGGCACGTCCCAGGCAGGACAACGGCCCTCCGGCATCTGCTGGGGCTCTGGAGGCGCTCAGGTGCTCCCTCCCCAGCACCTGGGCAGTAGGGGTGCCCTGCATCATCTGGGGTCCCTTCCCTGACGGACACCTGGCATCACTGCCCACGCATTCCGGTGGCCCGTCCTTTGCTCCCCGGCAGTGCTGGGGTGGGGGCTGAGCTCCTGTCGCCCCCCCAACCCCATCTGCCCTTCCAGGTGCACTGCCTGGATGAAGTCTGCGGCCTCCTGCCCTTCCTCAACCCCGAGGTCCCCGACCAGTTCTACCGCCTGTGGCTGTCCCTGTTCCTGCACGCGGGGTGAGTGGCGGCCTCATGCCTTGGGGCTGGGGGCACTGGGGTGACTTGGGGCCGCAGCATCCTTTAGGACCACCTGTCTGTGGTCCCTGATGGGCTGGGAGGGAAGAGGGGAGGAGCACCCCCAAACAGCAGAAATGCATGCCATCGGCGGAGGGTGCTTTGTGAGATGCCCCGTGTCCCCGGGCAGCGGGTGGGAGCGCCGGGCAGGGGCTGTGGCAGGGCAGGGGTCTAACGCAGGACCTCTTCCCCCAGCATCATCCACTGCCTGGTGTCGGTGACTTTCCAGATGACGGTGCTGCGGGACCTGGAGAAGCTGGCGGGCTGGCATCGCATCTCCATCATCTTCATCCTCAGCGGCATCACGGGCAACCTGGCCAGTGCCATCTTCCTGCCGTACCGGGCGGAGGTGAGGGCGGCTTGCCGGGCTGGGGGGGCTCTCACCATAACACTGACCCCCCCCGGACCAGCCCTAGGCTTTGGGACCTTGCTGTGCTGGGTGCTGAGCAAACTTGCTTGCGGCCAGAGATTGTGAACATGAAGCATCGCCCTGAGCCCAGCTAACTCCCCGGGGATCAAAGGGCGTTTCTAATTAACCAGCCTGCTCCTGCCCCGCCGGGAGGTTTGGGGAGGGGGCTGCAGAGGTTTTGCCATGCGGGGGGGTCTCTGCCCCACGTGTGGGGCTCGCGTGGGCCGCGTGTCCCCACGTGTTGGTGTGCGTGCGGGCGGGCAGATGGCTAATCTGCTGGCAGCGGAGCCTGTGGGCTTTAGAGGGGATCACGCAGAGCACCCTAATCCACCCCGGCTGCGGCGGGATGGGGCCGGGGGCTGCGGCGCGGGAGGGGGCGATGCTGCCGAGGCACCGAACACGCCGGCTCTGCCCAAACGGAGCCGAGGCTCCCCACACCAAATGCATTTTGCGAGGGGAGACGGTCCCTGGGGACATGGGGACATGGCCGGGTGACGTGCATGGGGTCCGGCCATGACTGTCAGCCCTGTCCCCGCAGGTGGGTCCCGCCGGGTCCCAGTTCGGCTTGCTGGCCTGCCTCTTCGTGGAGCTCTTCCAGAGCTGGCAAGTGCTGGAGAAGCCTTGGAAAGCCTTCCTCAACCTCTCTGGCATCGTCTTCTTCCTCTTCATCTGTGGCCTCTTGCCCTGGATCGACAACATCGCCCACCTCTTCGGCTTCCTCAGCGGCCTCCTCCTCTCCTTCGCCTTCCTCCCCTACATCACCTTCGGCACGATGGACAAGTACCGCAAGCGGGCCATGATCATCGTGTCCCTGCTGGTCTTCGTGGGCCTCTTCGCCTCGCTGGTCATCTGGCTGTACGTCTACCCCGTGAACTGGCGCTGGATCGAGTACCTCACCTGCCTGCCCTTCACCAGCAAGTTCTGCGAGAAGTACGAGCTGGAGCAGGTCCTGCACTGACCCCGTGGCCGGGGGGACGCGGCCCCGGTGGCACACGGTGGGGACGTGGGGCTGGAGCCAGCCCGGTTTGCACTCCTGGCACTGCCAAGCCATAACCGCCGGGTCTGAGGCCGCAGCCTGGCCGCTGCAGGGGGTGAGGATGGAGCAGTGCCCCCCCGCAGTCCCGCTCCCCCCGCGGTGCCGCTCATACTGTGAACATAACGCCCTTTTTGCAGGGGCACGTATTTTTTTTTTTTTTTATCCGTGGCTCTTTGCCGACTCTGTCGGCTCGGGGGTGCCTGGGGACCCCGTGGGGGCTCTGCGGCTGCGCTCTGGCTCATCCCAGCCCTCTCCCAACCCATCCCAGTGGGATTTGGCCCCCCAGCAGCTCCTGCCTTGTCAGCCCCAGGATTTTTTATTTTGGAGATGTTTTTCCGAATGCGAGCGGTGGGCTGCAGGGGGGGGTGTCCCTGATGGTTTCCCCAGCTGTGGGCTCCCTGGAGCTGCTGCTCCAAGATGCTCAGAGCTGAGGTTTGAAGGTATTTTCCAGTCCCACTTTTGCACCTGGTGCTCCCCCAGGGCCTCAGGAGGAAGCTCGTGCTTCTCGAAATGGGTTCCTTGCTGGATGGAGGGATGGGAAGGGGGTGCTGCTTTTTCCCCTTGTTTCGGTGAAGTTCCCTCTCTGGAAGCGGAGGAGCATCACGTGCCACCTACCCAGCACGGCGCTGGGATGCAGGCGTGGAGGAAAGCGTGCTGATGGTTTTGTTCAGCTCCTTGTGAAGCCCCAGGGCAAGGCAGGGCTTGGCTGAGTGCAGACCCCTCAGGACACCTCTGCTGCTGCCCCGGGTCCCCAGTGTCACCTCTTGTCCTCCTTCAAGGTGCAGGGACTTGGATAACTGGGTGGCTCCTCTGGGCTGCTTCGGCGCCGGTGGGGGACGGCGCCGGTGAGTGGGGACGGTGCAAATCCCCCGGCGGGACGAGCATCCAGGTGCTCCGTGTGCCCCCCCTGTGGTGCCTGCATCCCTGCTCCGCCGCGGGCCGGCCACAGCCCCGCTTCTCCCTCCCTCGGGTGCTGCTCCAGCCAAAGACAGGCACCTCACCTCGTTTGCCTCTTTTTGATACTTTTTTAAAACCTGTGGTTTTTTTTTTCCCCCATTTAATAAAGTTCTACCTGTATTTAATGAAAAGCACAAGGCCTTTTTTCCCTCGGTGCTTTTAGGGGGTTCAGATGGTTTTGGCGATGCTCGGTGTGGCACGGAGAGATAGAGATGGGACTGCCTGGGGCTGTCCCTGCTCTGCAGGGTGAGCACTGTCCCCTGTATCCCCCAAAAAATCCCTCCTGGGGCAGTGGCAGGGTTTTGAGGACAATTTCTTTGGCTTGAGCACAAGGGGAAGGAAAATGACCCACGGAGCCTCCAGACACTGCCGAAGGGCAGAGTTGCCCCGAGCCTGCATCCTGCCTGCACCCCACCATCCATCGAACGCCCTGGGGTGGATCTGCCCCACCTCCCTTGAAGCTGAGACACCCCAAACGGTGCTGGATGGACCCGCATGTGCCGAGAGGTGACGCTTGGAGCTGGGGACAAATACACACCGGCTGCGTAGAAAACAACCGCCACATCTTTATTTGCTGCTTCACAACAGAGCAAGGCATTTGCCGAGGGCTTTTCCCAGGAAGGAGACGTGTCCGCGTGCAGGAGTGGCCCTGTGGGGAGGCTCTTGGACGCGTGATTCGGGGTGGCCGTGGGCAGGGGGACACCCCCGGGGGTCCCGGGCTGGAAAGGTGCCTGCGGGCAGGGGGTGGCCGCGGGGACCCTGCTGGCTCCAGGGGTGCTTGGGGAGGGTTTGGCCTCCGCCGGGCTCGCTCGTGGTGTTGGTGTGAGTGTGAGGATGCTGGGAGAGGGGCACCAGGCTGGGGGCTCGTGTTTTTATGGGCTCTGCTGAGGGTCTCAGCCTTTCCAGCCCCAATGGTGCCCCTGGGCTGTGCCATCCTCCTGGGCTCCCCTTCACAGCCCCAGCTAAAGGGGAGACGGTGGGCTCGGTGCTTGCAGCGGGGCCGGGCTGGATGTTTCGGTCCCCAGCCCTGCGGGGGATGTGGGTGGCACACGGATGAGACAGGGCCGGGCTCGCCCCCTGGCCAAAAGGCAGATGTGTCCGCAGCGAGCGGCTGTAGCCGGGGCCAGCGGGGAAAGACGTGCAGCCAGGGGGGAAACGGAGAGGGCTCGCAGCCTTTCGTCCCCCTCTGCCTCACTCCAGCCTCCCTGCCGGGGCTGGCGCAGAGCGGGGAGCTGGGGCTGGAGCGAGGGGCTCAGCAGCCGCTGTTCCTGCGCATGAAGGCATGTCCCCGCACCACGTGCTGCATCTCGGTGAAGGCCAGCGCGCCCACCGTCACCTCGCAGGGACCCAGCGCCTTGAAGCCGCACTTCTCGTAGAAGGGCACGAGGAAATCTTCGCACATGAGCACGGCGCGCCGGGCGAAGGGCAGGCACCGCAGGTACTGCAGGTAACGCCACATCAGGATGGAGCCCTTGCCCTGCTGCCGGAAGGTGCGGTGCACGGCCAGCACGTGGATGTGCACCGCTGTGCCCCGCGGCTTGTGCAGGGTCAGCGCAGCCTGCAGGGAGGGAGCGGGGCTGTTAGCATGACCGGGGGGGCCCTTGGCTGCTGCTGTGCTTTGCAAAGGTGGGATGCGGGGATGCGATCTCTAAGCGATGCTCCCAGTTTGTGGGGAGCCCCCCCAGCTCTCCAAGGGCTCCCTCCAGGTCACCGGGACGTTTTAGTGGCACAGCAGAGGGCTGGATTGCTTTTCCTAACGGTTTTAGCCCATCTGCTTCCAAACGGTTTAATTAAAGCTGTTGCCCCCCCCTTCCCTGAAGGTGTCACGCAGCCAGTGACACCATTCGCTGTGGTGTCGCCTGGCTCCCTGCTCGGTGCCATCCCCGCTCACCTGCCCCCTGCCATCCCTGGAAGGTTTTAGTTTTCATTTTGCCCGTGCTGGGCAGCCCCGGGTCCCCGCTCCCGGTCCCCAGGCTCTCACGCTGCCTCTCCCAGCGCGTGCAGGGCAGCGGCGGGGCCCGGCTCGTACCTGGCTGAGCCTGTCCTGGTCCCAGAGAGAGCCGATGATGAAGGCCACCAGCCGCCCTTCCTCGAACCAGCCGAGGGAGAGCTCCGGGCACAGCGTCAGGAAGTGGCGGATCTCATCCAGGTGGAGCGGGCAGTCTCCAGAAACGGATATGAAGGCTGGAAGGGGGACGGTGGTGAGCACAGCGAGGGGTGGGGGGCACCTGGACCAGCTCCCCCACCCCGGGCGGCTGGATGTGACGGGAAGGGGGACGGGCAGCCCCTTACCTTCTCTCTCGATCTCGAACACGCTGACGGCATCCTCAGGGCTGAGGCAGCGAAACTCGCTGGCGGGCAGCGTGTGGCGTCGCTGGCGCCCGGGCGAGTTTCGGGGGGACCACAAGTGAGCGGGCTTCAGGAAAGGCGAGGTGCTGAGCACCGGCATCCTGCTCCGCTCCCGGCGCACGCGGCTGCGTTTATTTGGGGCAGCCTCTGTCAGCTCCGGACCCCGGCGGTGTCACGGCACCGTTTATTTCAGCCAATCTCCTCCAGTGCTCTTAGCCGCCGAAAATACCTGTTGGTCATGCACAGGATTAGGCTTACTTGCCATCCTTTCGCTATATATATACGTGTGTGCGTGCACACATATATAACAGATGTGGGGTTGGATCCTGCAAACCCAATGCACGGCTTTGCTCAGGAGAGCAGCCCTGGCCAGTGCCATTGCCCGGTGACATTACAGCCCATGTTGGGTGGCCGAAGGGCTGCAGCAACCCAGGGAGTGCATGGCCGAGCAGGGCTCTGCAGGCGAGGAATAATGGGAAACCTTCACAAGGCAAGTGCAAACCCACCCTCCCGGCTCGGTGAAGCCGCAGGGTGCCGATGCACATCAGCTTTCTGCTTTCTCCCTCTCTCAGCAGGGAAAAGGAAAGCCCCGGCCATGCCCAAAGAGCCCTTGCAGGAGCCGTGCCCCAGGAGGGTGACCGCTGCTCGAGGCGCCCTGTCCCATCCACTGCAGCCCAGCCCAGTCCCTCTGCTTGGGTCAGATCCTGCATCACAAATCTGCCTCTCATTCCATGCGTGATCAAACCAAGCTAATAAATCCAGAGAGAACTGCAACCTGAGCGAAAGCAAGCACACGTGGCCCATGGGCAGGAATAGTGGAAGCAGCTCCGCAGCTGACCGGGAAGCAGCGGCCAGCCAATATTCGAGCAATTTGCAAGAAAGCCAGCGTGAAGCCAGGTCATTTCTGAATGCTGTTTGAGAGGTGCCGGCTTTCCCTGCTAATTATAGGCTTGCCTCCAGCTAAGAGGATTTATAGAAACAAAAGCATTACCAGCCCAAACGTCGCGCAGGGCAGGACCGGAGCAAGCTGGGAATTTTCCATCTGGAAATGCTGAGGGCCAGGTGCTGGAACTGCCTGTTTTAGGCAGGCTGAGGTGAGATAGGGTGGTGCTGGGATTCATTTCCAATGAATTGCTGGTTTAGCAGTGGCTGTGTTATCTCAGGGACTAGGACTGTCAGGAAGAGGTGTTTTCTTTGGCAGGGGAAATATTTAGCATCCCCAGCAGCAGTTCTCATCACCAAGGGGTAAGTGCAAGACAAGCCGAAATGGTGCTGGAAACGAGCGTGTCGTGCTGCTGTGAAACACGTGCAGGAGAGAAGAAAAGCAGCGGCTGAGCTAGAGGCGGCCGCGGGGTGCCTGCGTTTTTTGTAGCATTTGTAGAGCTTGTCATCAGCTCTGCTGCATCTCCTCACCCCGCTAATTGGATTAGGGCTCACCCACCCCGGCAGCTCCGCAGCGGGCGAGGATCAGGCTGTGCGTGCCCGCAGCACCCAGCAATGGTCTGATGCGGGGCTGGGTGCCTGGGGCGGTGCTGGATCTGGCTCAGTGACTGCTCCGCCAGCACACGGGGCCATGCCCTGCATGGCAGGAGAAGGGACTGTAAAGAACCGCAAATGCTGGAAACTCTCTATGGACGTATTCACCAACAGAGCTGGGGATTTCAAGATCTCTTGTGTGCATGGCTGCTCACTTCCATTAGAAATGAATGGGAAAGGGGAATCAGACTTCTCCAGGTATTTTTAGAAACTTCTCAGGACCCCAACAGCAGCAGCCTGGAGCAGAAGTCAGTGATGTGGGGTAAAGGCTGCTCTTTGGCTTCTTCTTGTATTTTTTCCCCTCCAGCACTTTATTCCTGGCAACTCAGGTCATATAGCTGCGGGGCTGATATATTTGTGTTTCTTTCCTGGAAATGAGCTTTTTCTTTTTGCTCAGCTTCTCAGCTCTCCGCAGATGCAAAGGTCTTTGGCATGCGGGGAATACGCGCACCGAGAGAGCTGCGCAACCTGCGCCACGCAGCATCAGTGGGGAGGGCAGAGGAGATGCTGGCCCCCCCCGGCCCCGCACCCCAGCCCGGGGCTGTGTGGGACTGCTGGGGGACATCTACACGTGGGCAGTGCCCGACCTGCAGAGGTGAAGGTCCCCAGTCACAGAGTAAGTGAGAACCAGAGTTAGGAGGAAAATCCTCTCTCCCCGGCCCCAGAAATCTGTCTTCCGTGCTCTAGCAATGTCCCCTGCGTGGTGTTTGAGCCGTTTATATCCCAGGGTGAATGTAGCACCACAGCAGTCTCACAACTCCTTTCCAGACCTTCCCGAGCTCTCCTACCTTGGTGTGTAGGTAGCAGCGTACCAAGTGCGCTCTCTGTAACATTTCCCCCGGTTTGTGTTTGTGCACTGCAGCGACCGAAGCATCCGCATGGTCCACGGAGGTGCTCACGTATTAACAAACAGGCGGGTCCGCAGCACCCCCCCCGATGGCATCTTTTTATTATATTAGGAATATCTGCCTGGAGTTGGAGCTTCGATTTTTAAATAATTTGGAAGTAGCGAGGATTTATTCACCCAGTTTTTTAGCCAAATGTTCTTTGCAAACTCTTCTCACACCCTGAACATGGAGGGTTTGGATGAGAAGACTTGCTGCACCCAGACTTTAATAGCAGATGGTGTAAGCGCAGGGATGGAACCCGGGCTGTGATGAGAGCATTGCTCTCACCTCCTCCAAAGCTCTTCTGCGGGCAAGCCAAGCTCCGTGTACCAGCTCCCTCCCATCTGGGGCAATTCCCCACATCCAGGGATATGGGGATATGCAAGCTGCAGTGGCCTCCAGGCCAGCAGCTGTCCCCGAGGCTGTTAGGACCACCAGCACGCAACAGAAGCGGTGGGCTTACCGGCCGTGGGATGGGGACCTGGCGCCGTTCCTCTGCCAGCCTGGTCCGGCAGAGCCGCCTCGTAGCCGCAGGAGGGGAGGAATCGGGCTGCAGGGGCTCATCCGCCTGCTGCCACGCATGGAGCCCTTGCTTATATATTTGTTATTTATGGAGCACGTGATGAAATTCTAAGGCGTTTATAACCCTGATGAAAGACGGGGAGAGGTGAGAGGCTTTAAGGTGACAGGCCAGCAAAAGGATCCCATCAGGCTGTTGGTGTTTTTGTTTGTTTGTTTGTTTTTTTCCTCCCCTGGCGTGACTGCCTGCAGAGGGATAAAGCATTTAGCTGATTGCTCCACGCTGAGTGCTCGGGGCAAGCTGGCAGCCGGTGGGCAGGGAGAGCAGAGGAGCTGGCCAGGAAGAGAGAGCAATGCACCTGGCCTGATCCAGACCTGTCCGAAGGCAGCCCTGCTGAGCACAGATGCACTTGCTTTGCTTCCAGAGAACGTGTCCGCACTCGGACGATGCACAGAGGCTGTGTCTGAGCATGTGTTTAATAAGCATGGTGCTGGCTCTTGGGGTTCAGCCATAAATTGCTACCCACCAGCAGGCTGTGAGCTGTCCCTTGCAGGGCAAGAAGTGCGGTCAGGGCTTTTATAGCTGAGCCTGATTCTCATCCTGCCCTCGTGAAACCTGGGCAGCTCCTCTGGCCATCAGGGACTCTGGAAGGGTTGGATTCAGCCCTGGTAAGTGGAAACCAGGCAGTGATGACAGCTTGGACGATTGGGGCCAGATGTAAGGCTTCTGTCCCACAGAGCTTCCCCCAAAGACCAAGCACTTCTGTCCCACAGCCTGCGCTCCCTGGGAGTTGTTACACGAGGAATGGGATAGGTGAAACCAGTGATAGTTGTCCCCATCGGAAAAGTGTAATAAAATGGGGATTATCCCAGGCATGACCTCCTGGAAAGGAAATGGCTGGTAAGATCAGCAAAAATAATAATTAAAAAAATGTTGGCATCATCATTATCGTCAGGAACCAGCTGCGGCTCTGAGAGAAGCGCAGAGCTGCCAGGCAGTGCTCACCCCCGAGCCCTGCCAGGGCAGCTCAGGAGCTGCTTTGGGTTGCAGCCACAGGCAGAGGGACCCAGGGCTCAGCCCTTACCTCCCTCTTTAAAACCTTTTTTCATGGAATTGGAACAGAAATATGCTCCAGCATGTTTCTGCTGTTCAGAAATGACATTTCAGAGCAACTCACAGCCATGAAAACAGCCCGGCGGTGCAGAGGCTGGCCTGTGGCTGGAGCAGTCGAGCAGGGATGCTAGTTTTGGTGGCACCAAGGCAGGAAGGTTTAGCCTGGTCCATCTCTCCCTGCTCCTACAGCTGCAGAAGGCCAAAACCTGCATTAAGGGAGAGCCACAGCGGTGTGCTGAGATTTACATATTCAGCAGCACTCTCAGCATCTTCAAAGAGCCCAGCGCTGCCGCTGTCTCTGCAGCCAGGCTGCTCGTCGGCAGTCTGCTCGGGGCAGGGTTTGCAGCGAGGGGCAGGCAGCTGAGGCACTGCTCGCCCCCCCTCTGTCAGGGCTTGGCAAAGGAGGGACGCGACTGCAGCTCGGGGGCTCCTCAGCCCCCTCATCTGTGCCGCAGATAGCACCGGGTCATCCTGGTGCTCCAGGATTAAGCTGCTTGGGGTAGCTGCAGCCTTCGTCATCTCTTGGTCTCGAGGGGCTGGGTTTGCTGTCACAGGGGATGCAGGTGGCATCAGGGTCCTCCCTTGTGTGGCATCATTCAGAGAGGTTTCTCTCCCAAACTCATGTAATTATTCAGCCTCTTTTGACCAAGCCAGACGCTGCTGACTTCCCCATTTTGCACCTTCCCCTGGCTTAGCCAAAGGGAGCCGTGTACCCAAAAAGGGTCACGCTTTTCTCCTGGCTTGCGCAGAAATGGCACAATACAGGTAGCAGCAGGGCTCTGCACCACTGCAGGGTCAGCCACAGGCTCTCGTTTTATGCCCACTCATCTCCTGCCCTCCCACCTCCTGCCCACCCCAGCATGGACCAGCAGCGTGCAAGTGCTCAGCATTGCTGCAGCTTTGTGGCAGGATGGGGCTCTTGTGGTTTGCTCAGTATTCTCGGCACTTGCCAGGCTGGCTGCCTGCTGCTTTTACCCTACAGTGCTCCCTTCTCGCCTTGTCAAGAGCAGTTCGAAATCTCCAGCAGGTGCTGCAAAGCCGGGGTGCCTCCATCCGCTCCACTGGAGCAGGGTATTCATTGCGGCTTAGAGCCTGTGAGCCAACGTGCCTTCAAAATAGCAACTCAGGGCTGCTCTGGACAGTGGCCATGTCCCCAGGCTTTAAATAGACCCTAGAAGGGCTGGTTCTGCCTTGAAATGTTAATCTGCAAATATGCACATATGTGGATTTCCTCTGGCATATTCCTTTTGGCTCATCGGTGTAGTTGATTCCTCTTTGGTGAAGGTGCAGTGCTTCCCTCTGCAGTCACAGGAAGCTCGGGAAGGGATGCTGCGTGACAAAGAATTTGGGATCCCTCCGATAGCCAGGGGAAAAAGGCTTTGAGCTCTGGCTTTGACCTGCACCTGAGCAACATGTGCCTTTGCAGGGCTGGGATATCTCCTTGCTATTCCTCTACGTGGGCCTTTGAGGAAAGAGTGCAGTCAGAGAGGGGATGGTTTCACCCAAGCCTGCTTGGCCAGGGCAACCTCAGCCGAAAGCAGGGGCCGGGGACCCAGCCAGGACTTCTCTTATCCCCTCCCTAGAGCACAGGCACTGGGCGGTGATTAGCCTCATTTCCTTCTCTCTGCTGGGCTGCAGTAGTTTGTAAGTAGGTCATGGACGCTCACAACACAATCCCCATGACGAAGGAGGACCGGGTTCAGTGTGGGCTGTGCAGGCTCCTCTGGGAGGAGAGGGCTGGGCAGATGGGAAGGGCTCCAGCAGCTCCTACCCTCTCATCCCAGACCTCCAGGCATTTTAGATCCAGTTCTGCCTTCGGGATGCAGCAGTTGGGTGATGTTACTGGGTCACCCTGCTTCCTACATCTCTGCAGGAGCTCTCCTGCACCACTTGGTCCAGCCCAGCCCTGGCACACTGCTGGTGGGAGCCAGGGTGACCCCATGGATATGGATGGGACCAGCTGCCACTATGGGGAAGCCAAACCATGCATCCCGCAGCAAGGCTCAGCCTGGACCACCCCCGTTGGAGGACTTGTAAGGTTGTGGTCTCGGCAAAGAGGATGAAAGGAGGGAGTGGAGGAAGACTGCTTGCATAAAGACACACATAAGCAAGGTGAAGCCACTTGGATGCTGTTTGCAGCAGGGGTGGGGGAGTGCAGAGGTGTCTGAGCAGGGCAGCACAAGCAAGGAGGGGAGTGCAGGGTGATCCCGGGCAGCACGGGGACACTGGGCATTTCCCCGCTCACCCCCGAGGGCCCCTCTCGAAAGGGCAGGGCTTTCCCCTGCCCACCCAGCCTCAGGAGGTTTGGGGGGCTCACCGTGGCAGGACAGAAGATTTCCATATGCTGATCATGGAATCAGAGAATGGTTTGGGTTGGAAGGGACCTCAAAGACCACCCAGTTCCACCCCCCTTCCCCTAGACTGAGTTGCCCAAAGCCCCATCCCACCCGGCCTTGAGCGCTGCCAGGGATGGGGCATCCACAGCTTCCCTGGGCAGCCCGTTCCGTGCCTCACTGCCCTCATAGTGAAGAATTTCTTCCTACTTCTGATATTTCCATTCCCTGATGTGACCAGGGCACGCTTACTCCCACTAAGCTGTTTGTCTGCACAGCGGTGCTAAACCCCAAGCCTGTCCCTGTGGGAGGACCCCGAGATGTTTCCCATTCTCCGAGCTCTGCCCCAAAGTGCCCCTTCTGAACACGCCAGCTCCTTCAAGCTGCGCTGGGCTGTCGAGGACCGGCAAGCAGCAAAAGGAGAAAACATCGAAAGGCTCGGCCAAGGAGGAGTTGCACGGCGAGCCCTGAGAGCCGGGAGCTCCACCGCACACCCCGAACCGGGGACAGGCCCCGTGCGAGGCCTCTCTCCCGGAGGGGCCCCCGGAGCCGGGCTCCGGGAGCGGCCGCGCGGTGGCAGCAGAGCCCCGCTCGCCTCAGCCGGGCCCGGGCCGG
>VXAA01000757.1:0-25220 GCA_013399115.1 Anseranas semipalmata
AGGATCCATTTTTCCCTTAGAGACAGGCGGGACCCATCTGCAGCCTTCAGGCCGGGTGCTGAGTAAAGCACCCCATGGTCAAAAAAACCAAAATTCTTGTGATGGCACCAGCCTCTGAGCCATGTGTTTATCAGGTGGGCTTTCCGGGTCCTCTCCGTACCCCTCCCTGCCACTGAAGGGATAGAGGAAAACATCACCTGTATTCCCGCTCTATCTACTAACTGCCCCAGTCCCCTGAAGTCCCTNCTGAAGTCCCTTTTGATAGCCTTCAGGCTTCTCTCAGCAATTTCATCGCTGCCAGCGTGGACTATCAACAGAGGATAGTAGTCAGAGGGGCGAACCAGGTTGGGAAGGTTTCTGGCAATGAAGTAAGATGCAGTGAGAGGAAGTGTTAAAATATATTAGAAGTAGAAGGCTAGGCATATTGTAAAACTATTTAGTTCGGTGCCTAGTATGATGTCTCAGTACTTCAATGTCAAGTCACTCATTGCAGATGTTCAACTCTGAGCTTAGCCAGGTCCTAGACCAAATGCTTAGCTTTAAGTTTTAATAGAATAGAATAGTTCAGCTGGAAGGGACCCACAAAGATCATCAAGTCCAGCTGCCAGGCCACTACAGGGCTAACCAAAAGTTAAAGTGTATCACTAAGGGCAGCGTCCAAATGCCTCTTGAGCGCTGACAGGAATGGGAGATCAACCACCTCGCCAGGAAGCCTGTTCCACTGTTTGACCACCACCACGATAAAGAATTTTTCCTAATGTCCAGTCAGAACCTCCCCTGGTGCAGCTGTGTGCCGTTGCCGTGCCTCCTATCACTGGATCCCAGGGAGAAGAAACTGGCACCTGCCTCTCCGCTTCCCCTCCTCAGGAAGTTGCAGAGAGCAGTGAGGTCGCCTCTCAGCCCCCTCTTCTGCAGACTGGACAACCCAAATATCCTCAGCCTCTACTTATAGCACATGCCTTCCAGCCTTTTTACCACCTTTGTTGCCCTCCTCCGGACGCTTTCAAGGACCTTAACATCCTTTTTATACTGTGGAGCCCAGAACTGCACACAATATTCAGGGTGAGGCTGCACCAATGCTAAATATACCAGGAGAATCACCTCTTTTGACCGGCTGGCTGTGCCGTGTTTAATGCACCACCAAAATGCGGTTTGCTCTCTTGGCTGCCAGGGCACACTGCTGACTCATAATCGTGCTGTCGAAAAGTCAGTGAAAAAACTCATGCATTGTATCTGAGTTTAGACCTAGTTCTTCAGAAAAAGATTACCAGGAAGAACAGAAACACAGCCAGAAGCAGCTTTGCCTAATTAAATTCTGAGTTGGAAAATAATGTATTTAACCAAAGAAAGAACAGAGTCAATTAAGTTGATCCATGCTTTTCCACATTTTCTCTGCTGGAAGCCAGAAAAGTAGCATGAACTCATTCTAACCAGGAAACAAAACAAAATAAAAACTAATAAAGTAGATCTGATGATGCATCTGTAGATTTAAATTTGCAACTGTACAAGCCTGACATATGATGTTACTACTTTAACCTGAATGTTACCAACAAGGAAGATGAAGCAGCAGTAGCTGATTTCCTTCATACTTCTAGGTCATTACAATTTAAAATAAAATTGTTTGCGTAAGCAAGCTAAAAAAAAAAGTTAATAATTCTTCTAGAAACAGCTATCTATAGAAGGTACGCAAAACATGGTTTAGTCAATGGATGAGGGAGAAAAAAGTCACCATAAATTTAATCTCCAGGCTTAGGATACAGTAAGTAACACTATTTGAAATATCAGGCATTACTTACGAAGTTATGAAGATTCTACTGTTATCTCTAACAAGCGACCAAAGAAAACACAAATGCTGTGATGTTCCTCAAGAAAATGAGGGAAAAGCGTATCAAGGTACAATCTTTAACTAGTACAGGTATTTTGACTATACACAGTTCTGCTGAGCAACAGAATGTTTTTTCAACTTCGGTAATGAGATAACTGAACACACAGTACCTTATTTATTTCCAAGGTTAACAGAGACTCAGCATCAGTTTTGGCCAGCTTCAGCTTGTTTTCTGGCACATAAAGCTCTTTCACTTCATAAGAGGCATCCACTGGTACAATGTCCTGTATAAAAGGAATAACCAGAATTTAACGTTTGCCCAGAATGCTTCTTGACACTGAACACTTGGTCAAGAAGCACAATTCTATGTTGTATTGCTCTGTTGCAAGAATATGTGCATTAAGCAATTTTTATTCATTTAAAAAACAGCATTGATCCAAGATTATCATATATTGCTAGCAAAGCTGCTGGCTTGAGTAATAACAATGAAACATTTGGCAAGAAGATTTCTTTTTTAAAACTAAGTACCTTATACAGTTATAACATTTACCTAGTAAATATTTAACTACTGAATTAAGTGCAGTTTTTATGACTTACTAATGCCTACATTAGCCACAGCAGAAAGGAAGAATGTATGCTTTTATACATGCTAAAGAAGCAAGCCAAAAAAGTTTTAGAGACTAAGCATTTACAAATTTAAATAACTGATTATACATCATGCATTAGCAATGATAACATGGAAGTAAACTGAAAGTCATTAATACAGAAGTACAAATTGAATGTATTACCTACAGCTAGTAAAATAACACCAGTGTCCTAATTATAACCCAAATACCACAGAATATCAATTTTATATTAAAAAAAGGTTTTCCTTTGTGGGTTTTTAACAAGACATTCTCATTTCAAGATACTCTACATCTTAAACCCCTCATAAGGGTAAAGACACAATTCCGAGGGAGAGGCAGAGAGAAGGGAAGGTCATCCATGATAAAACTTGAAAGAGTCTCCTGACAAAGGGTGGTGTCAAATGTCAAAACCCAGTCAAATGTTCCAGTGATATTCAGTGGCAAATTATCACTGAAAAGCAGCTGACAGTTCTTTTTAAAATGGGATTTTAAGGTTACTTCTGTAAAGTAACACTTTGGGGGGGAGGGAGGGGGGGCAAGCTCACCCATACAGCAAAGTATACACAGACCTACAACAAGAACACACAGGAGTTTATTTTTTATTTTTCTAATATTTGCAGTCCATAGTAAACAGGTGTGCCTGTAGGAAACACAAAGTTTGCCCAAGAGTGTGAAAGCATTTATCCAAGCACTTATCAGACATTAGGCACCACTGCTGTGGAAAGTCAAAGGAAGTGGGATGACGAAAGTAAGTGGGAGACAAAATGAGTGCAGGAGTGTAAAGAGGCGGTGAGCCTAGCTAGTTGTTACACAATTTGCCTCTCCAAAGACAAATAAAAGAAAAATAAATTAAACTAGCACTTAGAAACGGTGTTGTATAAGGAAAAGTTGAACCCATTACATATCAGACTTCAATTGGGAAGTGATTTTCTTAGATAGTTAGGCAAAAACCTGCCTCGTATTTTCTCTGCCTGAGTAGCAGAATTAAAGCCCAAGAGTGCTGCAGCAGACTGCCCATAGCAGTAAGCCCAGAATCAAATTAAAGTACTGCCTGCTGTTAAGAATAGCAGACTTTACAAGCAAAGTATAATGACCGGGTACACATTATGCTGCTTCACAGAAGATTCTGCTCTGGACCCTAGTTTTTTACCATGCTATAATGTTCTAATTTTACAAACCATCAAAAGCTTTAAATAAGTGTGGCTATGAAAAGGTCTTTTCAAATATTATCCTGCTTTTAGTGCCCCACTAATGGGCAAAACAATGGAAACAACAAAGGTTTCACAATGCATTTTCTGTCAACATCCTCTCTAGGAGGATGTAGACAGCCTGAAGGCAGCTCTAACAACACTGAAAGAGAGCAGACCATAAATCCAGAGCAGGCAATCCAGCCCTGCTAGAAAAGCAGCTGAAGCCCCACCACCATTATCTAAAGCATCAGGTAGAAAACAATGACAACTACAGCCGTGGCCACACAAGCATTTGTATTTCTACCCAAGTGCAAGCAACAGCCAAAGACATCTTGACAACATTTTTACTCTGGGGTCATATAAGCTTCTACTGGAGGAACCAAAGAGGTATGGCTTGAGATGGGGTTATTTCTTTTGTTGTTTCATAGCTTTTTTTTTTTTCCTCATGATGTGCGACGTAAATATCATTATGGCACATTAAGTCATTTAATGAGTTAAACACCTAGAGAATTTGTAGGGTTGGTAAATCTAGACTGCCCAGCAGACATAAAAATGGCATTTAAAACAGTATTCTAGATTTTAAATAGCAGCAAGAGGAATTCATAGGTCTTTAAACTGAATGAATTTTAGGGAAATGCTAGGCTAGCAGGCCATCTAGTGACCACTTTAACATGGTAAAGTTATTCAAAGGTTCATTCTACCAACAGACAAGTTACACAATATTCCTCTACACTTACCATTTTTCAGTGCATTTGTACAAGTAACTGCAAAATAATAAAAAATAAACTAGATGCTTTATTGGAACATGCGCCATCTTAGACTGTGGTGGCAGTTCTTTGCTGGTGCTAACATCCTTAACAGTCTCTAAAGAAAGGGCCTTCAAGCAAGTTTCCAATAGATAAGCATCCACAAGTGTCATCTGATTTATAAGACTAGTTATTCAGTAATGTAAGTTCATATTAATTGATGTATGAGGCCACAGAATTGTTTATATATGGAAAAAGCAAACAGAAGTATTTGCTTGACTATAATCACTGAAGTTTTGGTATCTACAGCTTGTGGGAAAGTAAGTTTGTCAGTATATTAAGTATAGGGAAAAATGAAAAGTGCAAAGACAGTTTTGATCTTAACAAAGAGAGGTAAGACTTTCTGTACTGATGCCTCTTCTCTTCCCATCAGTTCTGTTCTATCACATTTTCAGCTCACTTGAGCCACAGAAACACCCCTCCTGTTGTGCTAACAAGAGAAGTTTCTGACCCTAGCCATTCACTGCTGCTTCTGTCCTGGGGATAACTCATACATGTTTGTTTTGGTCAAAATAAGCCATGTTTAGCTTACACAGAACATCTTTATCAAGCCAAATCATTTTCATCAAAAGCAGTGAGGAAATACACATAAACCTATTGTGATGAGGAATACAATAACCCACCACCCTAGCAAAGAACGTATTTTATTTGAAAAATATGAATAAAAGTTTCTGTCCCTTTTGTTTATTAAAAGAAAATGTAACAATTTCTATCAGTAACACTTGCATAAGGAGGTATACTTTACATTACTCTTTTGTTAATATATATATATATTTTGGAGACTTCAGAAAAATAAGGGTGACCCAATACTTGCACTACACTCCTAATGCTCTGTAGAATGCACTGTGCCATTTATATGTACTGCAAGTACAAGGTCTTAGCACTTTATAATCCACAAAGTTACCCTAGGCAGCAATAATTGCATATTCTCCTCTGTATATAGAACATTTCCTTTGTGTGAGTCTGTAAGTTTGGTTAACACCAGGCTGGTCCAATATCTGTATTTTTTTCTGAAGGATGATTTTACAAAGGCTTAGAGCACAGAAATTTTCAACTTCTTTTAACCACCAGTGAGAATATTTTCACATAGACAATTTCTTGCAGTATTTGCAACTAAAACAACTGCATCAATTAGAATTTGAAAATAAAAATGTTTACAATTATTTTGATTTTCTATAAAGAAATGCAAAAAATAAAGTAACAGTGAAATGATTTTCAACTTTTAGTTTTCCATGTGCATGCAATAAATGGCAACACTGATAAACAAATTGTTTTCAATTTATTAATCTTAATTTAAAACCAGTCAAATTTCATCTCTTCCTTTTCTTTAAAGTGTATTAAATAACATTTTTGACTGTTTTTAGGTTGACAATATATTTTTACATTTCATACTTAGAGACCATTTTCTCAGATGACA
This sequence comes from Anseranas semipalmata, assembly GCA_013399115.1. NCBI lineage: Eukaryota > Metazoa > Chordata > Aves > Anseriformes > Anseranatidae > Anseranas > Anseranas semipalmata. Next base: position 5,865 of record VXAA01000757.1, read on the forward strand.
CATCAAGATTACAGCATACTGAGCACCCTCACCATTAAAGGGAGAGGGTTTGTTGGAAGTAATGTGACTGATTAATCTGGTGTAAATGCACTATTATTTGAATAGCTGTTGTAGAAATAAAATTCTAAATGAGAAATCCCTTAAGCATCCCTTTCTGTGTGCCATTTGACTTCATTGTTCATCTTCCAGTTTTACTTAAACTGGCAGTTTTCAGCATTCAGTTGCTCAGTAGCAACAGGACTTCTATTTGGGGTAATTGGAACACATTTGAGAATATGAGTATACAGAAGGTCCATGAAAGCTTTAAGCAAAGTCCATACAATCAGACAACCATAATCTAGCAAAGATTTGCCCTCTACGCTTTCACTGAATTTACCCTTTGTTTAAATCAGCAGTGCTACAAAATGACTGTACCTTCCATGGCACGCAGTGTTAGTTTTCTTCCAGTTTAATCTATGTTAACATAGAAATTCTCAAAAACAGTTTAAATTTGTTCCTAGAACACGAAGGACCAAACGAAAATTCTATGGGATAAGGGAAAGAAATCTGCAAACCTGTTCTGTCTGCATCATGAGGCCTTCTTCTGTGTCCCTGAAGATTTAGTATTCAGCTATTTGTCGTGCAAATAACATGGCACTGCAATGTGCATTTGAGTAAAAAACAGTAAGCGTAGCAAGCATGCACATGTATTGTGACAGAAAAGCACATTTGGTGATCGCTGTGGATAGGACACACCAAACAGGACACACCACAGCATCACTGAAGCAGAGCCTCAGGAACCCTGCAGAATTTGAAATGATTCAGAATTCCTGAGTCTGTGGGTACAATGCACGTGTTGTACAGTAGCAAGAGAGCACCAGAAATGGTGAAAAATGGGATTCTTATTTCTCTGAGATATGACCTCCTTCTCTCATTAACTTAATCGGAACATGAGCATTAGGAGTGATTGTTCGTTTATGTCGCTGCACTTAGGTTCTGTTGGCTTTAAGCCTGAATGTTCTATGGTGGAAATAAAAAGAAAACAATGACTGGCATACCACTTAAATCACAAAACACAATGATTTTCCCTGCTTTGGTGTAGGACCAGAGGGAACAGACATAAAGATAACTAACACTTGGCTCTCAAAACTGTAATATAATAATGAATGCAGCTTTCATGCCTATGTGGTACGAATTATTATGGCTCATGGTACTACCAATGTTCAAAGATTTTCTGCTTAGTACTTTATTCATACAGTATAAAAACTGAGATGTTGGCATAAAGCAAATGTGATCTAAATCAAAAGAAAATATATTTTCATAAGATTGCACTATTAGTTGCTTCATCTGGGATGAAACTGAAACACATCCTAACTCTACCCTCAGGAAAGAAAATACATAAATCATTCTCAGCTCGAGTATAAATCTCACTGAGTTAATGCATCTGCTTAACTGTACTCTACAGAATGTCTCCAATAAATGCATTTCTAGAAGATTCTGTATTTGGTAAAAAGTAGAAAACAAAAACAAAAAAAAAATCTGAACAGATTATGAAAACTACTTTCAATACAATACTACAATAGATTATGAAACTACTTTCAAATCATCAGCAGAACATTTTAGGGTTTGGGTTTTTTTTTCCCCTCTAAAGTGGTTTGTGAGTTTGGATGTTGACAGAAACAGTACAATTTTCAAACTGCTATGAAAACAGTACAGTTAAAAAACAATTCTGGAAGTAAGCCTGACTAATATTTTTTTTAGAGTTTGAGAAGTTTCTTTCATAGCTACTTGCTTATTTCTCCAGAAGACTGTATAAACCAAACTAAATCAACAACCTCTTGGGGAGGAGTTTATTAAAAGAAAAATTCTCAAAGGAAGACTCATCAAAAGTTTCAGCCATATCTAGGACCTACTCATCCATAGAGTAAAGAAGGGTAGGGTTCACCTCTGTGGCCCACTGTAGGTCTGCAATAAAAACAGACCCTGCTTGGAGGAACAAGAAGTTTGAACGTGTTCAGAGAAAAGCAACAAAGCTGGAGAAGGGACTAGAAAACAACTTATGAGGAGCAGCTGAGGGAACTGGTGCTGTTTAGTCTTGAGAAAAGGAGCCTGAGGGGAGACCTTGTCACTGTACAACTACCTGAGAGGAGGTTGCAATAAGGAGGGTGTGGGCCTCTTTTCTCAGGTGAGAAGTGATAGGACATGAGGAAACGGTCTCAAGTTGCATCAGGGGAGGTTTACATTAGATGCCAGGAAGAATTTCTTCATGGAAAGAGCGGCTGGGCGTTGGAACAGGCTGCCCAGGGAAGTGGTTGGAGTCACCATCCCTGGTATTTAAGAGATGTGTGGACATATTTAAGATGTGTGGAGATATTTAAGAGATGTGTGGACGTGGCTCTCACAGACATAGCTTAGTGGTAGACTTGGTAGTGCTAGGCGATGGTTGGACTTGGTGATCTTATGCGTCTTTTCCAAACTAAATGACTCTGATTCTATGATTACTGCCCAACCGGAGTCTCTGTGACTAACCAAGAATGTCTGTGAAACAAAATCTTGCCGGTCCCTTTTCCCAGAATACAGAAGTTAAAAACCAGAGAAGGAAGCAAAAGACATACAGCAGTGACAAAAATGACACCATCATTGTATCTAGTTACACAATGCAATGTTACTAAAGTTTGTTCTTTAATGACCCCCAAAATATACATGCTTTTTAGAAAAAAAAAAAAAAAAAAACACAATCTGAGCTGAAATCCATTTCTGTAATACCATTCAGCAATATATTTTCAACAGAAAACAATCATAACTGCAGCACACATACCTCAAAAATAGGAAATCCATAACTTAAAATGCAGGAAGTTCTGCTTACGTCCCTAAGCATGAGAAGAAATTGATGTTTTAATGACGTGGGAATTACTCAAGTTTAATACTGAGGGATTCTTGTTTATTTTTTATATTATTATTGAACTTAAAAGCTCATAATGTTTTCTGCTCATTCTGGTTTACATATTTGCTGTTGTATGTTTAAATTTTCACTATACATGTATAAAGCTACTAGTATAGTCTTGCATATCCTTTACACAGTGCTTGTTTTTTCCCCAAATTCTCACACGAAATAACTATTAGCCTTATCACAGAATCACAGAGGAACTTCTGGAGGTCATCGAGTCCAGTTTCCTGCTCAGAACTGAGCAGGCTGCTCAGGAACTTGGCCAATCAAGTTTTAAGTAACTCCAAGGATGGAGCATCCACAAATTCTCGGGGCAACTTGTTCTAATCACTTCCCTCGACCTGCTGGCTACGCTCTTGCTAATACAGTATATATGCTATTAGCCTTCTTTGCTGCAAGGACAGCTGAAAAAATGCTTATTTGCAGTATTACAAGCCATTTATAAAATCCTCATGGTCTACATTTTGTCTTATGAACCCCAGTTAGTCCCACCCAATCACCCTTTGCCATAAGAATTCAGTTTGAACACCACGCTCAAACAAATAAGTAAACAATTGTATTCATACAAGTTTTGCACTGAAGCCATTTTGAAAGGAGGAGACAGAAAACAAGGTTGCATGTAAAATAATGATTCAATACCCAGCTAGCAGGTGGGTATAATCAACTGTCAAATACACTCTACTGAGTGTATAATTTACAGTCAAATAATGAAAAAGTAGGCGAAAGACCTGCAATCCTTGTTCTACATAAATGTTACAGATATTAAAAATACTAATCTCCCATGTTTGTAGGTTTCTCAAAAAAACTACTGAAAGATGTTTTGGGGCCTGTTGCAATTCAAGCTCATAACCAAGGTGATCACATAGTATTCCTTTATCACATTTTTGGTAAGTTGAATGAGGAACTAGATAACATTGAGAACTTAGATCCGGAAAGAATCATTACTACAGTAATAGCTGCAGTATAATTAAGGAAAAAAAAAAAAAGATTATACAGAACAACAGAATCCATTTCTACGTGTTTTCCAGGAACTGCTACCCTCAATTTCTATTTTTCTCCAAATTCTCACTGCTCCAAAATATAGATTCTGAATATACTTGCAAGGAACTGTGTGAATATAGTTAAGAAATCAATGCTTTAAAAGACCATGAGAACCACCTCCCCAGATACAAGTATAATACTCAGCCTCAGAACAGAAAGTTCCCAAACTTAGATAAGAACTCAACCCTTGGCTATAATTTGGAGGGTGGGTGGTAGGTGGAAAAAGAGAGAGAAGGTTTATACATACACTCACAATGGCTTGATCTAAATAGTAGAAATATAGAATCAAATTCCCAACATTTATGGGTTTCTTTTACGGTATTTGCAGAGCTGCAGTTACTTTATGCCCCTAAAAATGGGACTTCTGTACAAAAGTAGTTAAAAGCCTCTTTTCCTCAGTATGTTGAAAGTTACATACTAGAAATGCAACTCTTTCCTTATACGCTTTTGCACTTCCTTAATAATAAAGGTGGCATTCCTGAGATGTGACTTGTTGAGAAAATATTTCCCTGGTTAAATATTGAACTGATTTCATTACTGGTGATTATGAGCTTTGTGTAATGAGCTAGGTCAACTACATCTGTTGACAGGAAAAAACAACTAAAACAATGAAATCTCTACAGCCAAACATCTGCACTAGGCTTGCTCGACTCCATTGGATGGTATCAGCAGACTAAGAGCCAAACTTATCAAGCCCAAAGCCACACATGCCTTTCTGACTGGAAGAAAAAAAAAAAAAAAAAAAAAAGGATTGAGCAAGGACTTATTTGTACAGTACTGAAAGGAACTTTTCATACAACTCAGACTCAGTAGCTTTAGGAGATACCCATCAGTACCTCGCATTCCAGGTCCCTGAAAAAAACTTTGAAGTGTTTTATTTATTGCATTCACATGCAAAGAAACCTATCCAGGTGCCCGCCAAAACTGAGTTACACCACACAAGAACTTTCCAGATTCAACAGCTGTTTATTACTCCTCCATGTGGTTACCTCCCTTTTCTTCCATAAAGGATTGAACATATTTCTGGAGAATACCTGATAAATTTGTTTGAGAGTTCTTTGCAAATATTATGAAAAAGTTTTAAGAACAAAGTATTTCCATTTCCTGTGAAGTAAAAATGCTTCATTCTTAATATATATATATGTGTATATCCGTCTGCATCTATCTCAACACCCACACACAGTTTCAGCTGTGTTGTCTTTTACTAACATTATTGTCTGAACTAATAGAAAAACAGCCCTTGAAATTCAAGGATTACCAATACTTTGAGTGGACTTCTTCACAATGTTTTTCACAGCTATTTAAACAAAACAAATGTTTTTTAATGGTGCTGGCTTATGGTTCTTTTCTTAATAACCCAGTGCGATTAGTAAGGAACATAACCTTGTTCCAACTGAAGGAAACCTACTGGAATTATAGTTAAGATATCATGGGGTTATATATGGCCTGAGAACAAGACATGCCTGTTCAAGCCATGCCTTGGTTTCATTGTCTCATTAAAGTAAGCAACCACCAAGACATCTTACCATTCATTGTGCTATTGTCTAGAAAGAAAAAAATAAAATGCTAAAATGTGCTTTAAGCAAAGTACAGAGCAAAGCTGACTGGGCCAGAAGCCAGCATTCAGCATGGAGTACCAAATGTACTAATGCAAGAGTTGCTTGTTGGCACACACGACACGGGTTTCTAGAATTGTGAAATTTACTGAACTGATCTTCTGCACAGGAGGCTAAGGGCTTCCCACAGTCAGGAGTTGCCACCTCCCATAGGCAGGACTCGCACAGCTCTCTCCCTTTTTCCTCCAAAAAATAATCAGATGAGCATTAGGGTACAAGTCTAGCACTCTACTGTGGTTTTCCGTCCTGTCAGATCTCCTGAGCAACCTTGATCAAGCAGTGAACTGTTAACAGAGTTTTCCTGAAAACTTAGAAGTAAGAAACTAAATCTCTCCAAAGCTGTACTGGCAACAGAAGGTTACAACGAACTCAATGCTGGCTATACAATGAGGTCCTTTTGCTTGTATGAGCTTCTATATTTGGTGGAGTTTTACTCAAGCTACTGCCTACACCTTAAATTTCCTAAATATCCACCTCACAAAGAACACAAGGAACTGTCTGCTAGAGCATCTAAATTAAAGTCATGGTCTGAAATGGCATCCTGCTACCCACTGACTACAGGTAAGAATGAAAGGAGACAAACCCCTTCTACATGAAGATCAGCAAACTCCTTCCTATCAAGGTGAAGACTAGAAAAGAGGCAAATCAAAGCCAGACAGCTGAAATTGTTATCACCCTGGCATGTTGATCCTTCTCCCTCTGAGTGGTTACCATACTCTATCAGGAAAGAGAGAAAGGCATATAAAATTCAGTTCAGGACATATATAAGGAACATCCTGATTAGGATAACTGCTGGCAGAAGAACAAAGCTGAGAGCTGAAGACAGCAGTTACTTTGCTCATTCTCAAAGTGTCACTGGCCTTCTTCTTCCTGACCACATACTATTACCTTCTCTGGGTCATCAAGTTATTAGGAGGTCTCATGCAACTCTGCAATGAACTAGTTCAGGTGATAAAAAAACACCTGAAGGATAATAAAAAAAAAAGACTAGGGTATGGTTTCAAGACTATAAAACCTTCTCATGACTGCCTCCACTTTCAGGGTGCGTGTGGTTTTGATGGGGGGGATGTTGTTTGTTTTTTAGGTTGGGTAATGATCTGAATCCACTTACCAGACAACAGGAGTAACACTGGAGCTTCAAGAGGGATGATGTAGATTGCACGAGGGAGGAAACAGACCTGCTTTTTCAGAAGCTATAAACCATTAACTCAGCCTTATCAGAAGACCAGCTTCCTGAACCAGTTGCTACATAACTGCAGGATCACTTTTACTAGTGTAAGAAAACCAATGGAAAGGAAGGCCAGACACAATCACAGCAGCCCCTGTTCAGGTCAGCTCAAATTACTGTGCAACTGCATCCCTGTCTCTTCATGTTTGCAGTATATATTAATAAATATGCTTTAGAGACAAAGTAAAAAAATTGAGACTTACAAATGCTAGCAACCAATTTAGAAACTGACATTCACCATTGGTTGTGTAACAACTGAGACAACCTCTCCCTTACAGTTATCAGTTATGACAATGAATATATATACGTTTTCTATTTATCCAAAGCTTATTCACTTGGAGATCAATGTTGTTGCAATATTTACGTCGGAAAAAGGAAACAAAGCAGGACAGTTTTAAAAGCTAGCATTTAAAAATGCCTAAGCCTAACTCAAAAATTCTATCTGTGTTTCGGAGCACATACATTCAGATTTCATGCATGAATGCTTTGCAAAAGTTACTAAGATACGGCTGCATTGCTGCTCACCCTCTCTTGAAGAAGTTCCACAACTTGTTGTATGCAATCATTCACATCACAGGAATCAGTTTTCAGCACAAGTTCTGGGGCCTCCGGTTTTTCATACTCAGAGTCAATTCCAGTAAAGCCTACAGAACAGAAAACAAAAATCTTAAATGACTTCTTCCAAAAGATGACTACATTTTAAGATTGTTCACATAACAGTTTTCTTAGGAAAATCAACTGTTTTTTCCCTTATTGGGCTATTTGCTAATCCAACCACATGACTGCACCTAACTTCAGCATTCTGCAGCGCGTATATTGTATATGTTTGTTGATATTTGATTTACACTGGGAATAAAGAAGGTAGCACTTGCGGAAGAGCTGCGCACTTCAACCCAGAGTTGTTAGATAAACATCCATCAGCTGTCTTTCATTACTAGCCATGATCTTTTTTTTTTGAACACAAAGCCTGATTTTGAATGAGTATATATTTAAATTTACACTCATGCCAGGAAGCAGTACCTTGAAGAGTAGAGAATTCCATCATCTATTACATTAGTTCAGCTAACACACCCATCATATTATAGCTAGTTAAAGTAAGGTAGACATATGTGACACTCGTGGTTATAAGGGCTATTTTCACAGACCATACAAGCCACCAGTGAGACCTGTTCTAGCCTAGTTAGCTAGCAATCTGCTTTGAAACAGAGGAGATTCTAACTAACCATGCATGAACAAGAAGCAAAAGAAGTCAAGCTCAGTGGCAAAGCATGTAAGCACTACAGATCCAACCTCCAGCAGAGACATCAGCTGGGCTGCAGTAACTGAACATCTATATCTTCCAGAGCCGCAAAAGCTGTAACCTGAGTTTGAGTGTAACTTGAGTTTTGCACCTCAGACTTAAATATTCTCTAAATTAATAGCTTTATTCCCCATTTGAGAAAAATACCAATTGTTGCAGTAGCCAGTGCAAAAAAGAAATGCCAGTATCTGTTCCAAAAACTGTATACTTCAGAAGTATCTAATGACTGAGGGGAGTGGGAATAGGAGAAAAAAAATGTCCCATTATCATTCCTAAAGAAAAGGAAGATAACAGATGCTGGCATTCCCTGTAAACAGGCATGTCCATTTGATTTTCATCCTTCCTATCAGGTAGGTCATAAGACACAGCTACTGCCAGATTCCCCTGTAGCTCACATAGGCATTGTACACCTCACTACCACTTCTGAAGTAACACAGTTTCATTATGTGCTTTATAAAATTAACAAAATGTGTAGGAAGTTCTGTAGCACAAATAAGGATTCTGTACAGTACAATATCCTTGCATCTTTCCCACTCAAGACATCTTGCTATGATTCTGACCAATCTTAGTTCAGCTGTATTTATTGCTATTCTTCACACTATGTATTTGGTAGTGCTAGTAGCATCAAGCTTCAAGCAAGTCGTGTGGAGCGTCTTGGATTTCTTGAATTTTATGTCAGTCTTGATTAATAGTGACGTTATCATTACAGCATCTGCAAACTCAGCCCCTGAAAAGTGATACCTTTAAAAATTACTTTGTTTCTTAATACAGGTAAAAAATGCTGTCATCAACCTCTGCAAGCTATAATATAATACAGAGCAAAGAAGCACTTGAAACAGATTTTTTTTTTTTTTTTTAATTGCAGGCTGTACCTCACAGTCTTATTTGAGGCTGGGAACAGGAAATCATATCCATGGGCACTAGCATTGAACCCTGATTTCAAAATACAAAAGTTAGTCTCTTCAGAAGCATTCTTAATGAAGAGTCTTTACAGAAGGATGGTGACCACACCTTACTTCTTGGAAGGAGAAGAGAGTAATCCATATTAATACAATCCTATATAGACCTAAGAGAGTATCGGGCTCTTTTTTTTTTTTTTAACTAGTTAATGGGCACACAAAGCAGATAGACTAATCCTCAATTCTAAGAGCTTGCAATTGAAAATCCTTGAGCAGATTACATGGCTTCTATGTGAGGATAAACACTTTTGCCCCTTTACTGTCCTATGCATTTAAAACAGTCAGCTGCGCCAGCTAGAAGTTGATCCCAATTTCCTGCTCAGTCCTATCCCTAGTTCTGCTGTTTCAAGATGTGGCACACTCGCAGACTTGAGCACACCTACTTATGCATAGTCCAGTTACAACAACATTCCACCTATGTAGAAAGGAGGCAACTACATCTAGGTTCACCTTTAATTTCTCCAGCTCTGGCTTTCTTATACAGTCCTTTAACATCTCTCTGTTCACAGACATGCAATGGAGCATCCACAAATACTTCAAAAAAAGGCAAACTTGCCCCTTCATGAATTCTTCTGGCATTATTACGATCCTGAAAGAAAACAGGAAAACAAGAGATTGCACCCATATAACATTGGTATTGCCTTTTTGCTTTTGAAGTTCATTTTAAAGAAGCTGATAGTAAAATGCAAGCAAATTCTCAAAGTTTGAAAAAAGGAACAACATGATTTGATCAGCTGATGCCCTACCAGCTACATCAGTTTTTCTGCAGTTCTTCACGTGCTGCAAGTTGACATGAAGATGAGAGATATTTTAACCTGTTTTTTTGTTTGCTTTTAAATGACAGGCATAGAGTACAAAATTTTGTATATCTGTCCCAATACTGGCAACAGTGCCATCCTCAATGGTTGCATATACCTCACTCACTGAAGTCAGAGCGGATATTACCTGCAGCTCCTGATATAGCCACCCTTCTCTCCAGAACACCAGGTTTCTCTGCATTCATTAATCTGACTTGTATGCTCCAAATATGTTATTTGCATGGCTTATCAACCATTGAAACAATTGGTCGATTTCATACTTGGAGGATTCAAGAAGAGAACAAAAAAAAAAAGCTTCAAAAAAATCTACTAAAACCATCTCTCACCAAATACGGTTATTTTTCCTCATGTCTAAAGTCTTCTATTTTACTCCAAGACCTTGAGTTCCCCAAATCATTATTTGAAGAACTGTTTGTACCACTATATCCAAAGAAAAAACATCTCCTCATGCTGTGCAGCTGAGCTGCAGCCGCTGGATAACTCTTCAAGATATTTTGCTTTCATGCATCCTTTTTGTCTCTCCCATCCATGTTCTCATACACAAGCTAAAAAAGTCTTCGCAAAACAATGTGAACAAGGATTTAAGTTAATTTTCAGTATTATCTAATGTCCTGTTGTATATACATGGCATGAAATAAAGAAGTAAGGGCAATTACACATTTTCTCCTTAAGCAACTTGGTAAAATATGGCTTACAGCATTAACTCACTGAAGGAAGAGCTGCTTTTAAAAACAGTTTAGCTGAGGCTTCAGGTTAAGCATATACCAAGTCCTCACATTTATAAAGTACTGGCACCTAAATGGATCAAACAAAATATTGTAATTTCAGACTCTTTCTTGGAGTATCTTTTGCTTTTGTTCCTAATACTAGATTAATAATTCTGCCTAACAAACTGAAGGACAGTCCCGGTTTCAGGAGTAATTTCAACTTCTTTTTATATTTAAGTTTAGTGTTTCCCAGTGATAAAGTAAAATTCCCAGTGATATTTTGCATTTTGTATTTTCCTCACACTATCTAGAGGGTTTTCACATTTACCTGAGTATATGGAGAGATGAAACTAGTGATGCACACCAAACCAGCGTCTGCAAACAGTTTAGCAACCTCAGCAATCCGACGGACATTTTCTTCTCTATCTTCTGGTGTGAAACCCAGATTCTTATTAAGGCCTTGGCGAATATTGTCACCATCCAACGTGTAGCATGGAATGCCATGGCATACTAAATACTCCTCCAGGGCCATGCTAACTGTAGTCTTCCCAGCTCCAGACAGACCTAAGATATTAAATAAAAATATGTATTGTAAGCACAGAAACAAGTTAGGGCAAATTGTAGCACATGTACTACTGCCAGCATGAAAAACCCATTAAAGAGACACCAGCAATGCATGGTTCTGCCTTTTGAAGATGCTTACCCACAATACAAGCTAAGTGCCTTCTACACAGACAACAGATAGAGGGAGAATGAGGCACAAAGTTAAGTGTGCAGTTTGAAGAAGATAAGAGTCTGGCCTTGCGAGCTGTTGCTGCTCATAGAGGTGGTACCCATTCCCAGTGCTGCTGCGGCTGGCAGTTGTTTCACCTGAGCAAACTGAATTCAGAAACCCAAAACAGAGTTAAGGAAATGTTACATTTACATCAGAAGAGGAAGCTCTCACAATCAAGTGAATTTCAATCAACAGAAAGGGATCGGACCAAACCACACTGTTCTTACTCCTCGCAGAATAACAGCACTGAATTAGACTACCACACACACAAAACTCGCTCACTCAAGACTCACAGACAGCAGTTAGGCTCCACTAAGCAGAATGTGTCAGCAACAAGCAAAGGCAATTTGAATATGAAGCTTCTGTCCAGTTCAGAATCTTAGGCAACAAACCTTCAAACAATTGAGAATTCTTGCTTGCACTAAAAAGTCTACTGCTTGCTTGAAGTTGGAAATGCATTTAAGTAATTTTGCAGACTAGAATCTAGGAATTTATCTGAAGTGCATGCTTAAGCTTTGTACAGAGCAATCAATTCTTAAATGGGACACAAATGTAAATCTTGATGAAACAACATTAATCCTTTGAGTAAGGAAAACGGTAAGAGTAATGGAATCTAAAAAAAATAAAATAAAATAGTAGCACTACTGGGTGAAGAAAAAGGTTTTGATCAAACCACAGTTATGAAACAAAGCTAGCTTCCAGAATTTACTTAACGCTCTTTTCTTAACATTAAAACAATTCAGTGGAAAAAGACCGCGCTGACTTTAGAATAACTCCCAGCATGCATTGTCTCAACATGCAATTGCGGTCCAGAGGCATATGTTTACATCAAAATGTTGTATCAACCCGAAGACATGAACATTATAAAGAGAGGGAACCTTTACAGAAACGATTCAGAAAAATAGACTATATAAAAAATAAGTTTAATGTATTAATAGGTGAAATGGACAGGAAGAAGAGCCAGAATGGGTTTTAAAACAAAAAAAGTAAAACACACACACCCACTAACACATTCCAAGATTCAACCAGAATTAAGCAGTGGACAGTGCTAAGTAAACTTAACATTCCTAGAGTACTGAACAAAATGCATTCTCAAGTTACTATCTGTCCCAGAGCAATGTCGTCACAGTCAGCCTAAAAATAATAATAAAATTGCATCAACAGCTCAAATGCCACGAGCGTTCAACTTTGGAAGAAAAAAGGAACTACAGCTAAGCAGCTTTTCAGAAGAGAAACTAAACCAAGACAAAAGGATCCTCAGAATTCCATAACTGTACCTGTTAACCAGACCGTGCATCCACGAAAGCCGCTTCTTGTTCCTACCACCTGGCCTCTCTTATTTCTGCTGACATGATGAGCTTGGTAGGTAACATTGGTTGCCCTCTGCATTCCCTGTAGAAATAGTAGTTGATTAGGTCTTTAACTTCTGAAAAGGTAAGCTGGCAAAGCATATTAAAACTTACTCACAGGCACTTGGAGACCTGCGAATGGAAGTAAAACAATACTCAACCCATCTGCTGCAGCGTCAAAGAACACAAAGGAAGTTAAAAAAGACACCCACGGCAAACCACATACCTTGTGCTCCTTCTCTGAAACTTGGGTTACCAGGTTAGTCAACTATTGCTTTCAAATGCAACTGGTTTAAGAAAATCAACCAGAGAGAGACGAACTGCTAGACTTGACTCCTACTGAAGTCATTTAAATCTAAGAGAGCAAGTTGATTCTTCTCACAGAAACGAAGGTTTCTGTCATACACAGCCAAACAGTGGCTCACTTTTAACTCAAAAAAAAAAAAAAAGACACCTTTTCATTGCAAACTACGCATGTGATCCACCCTTCAGTTCAGCAGTCACACCTCCGAACCACTCCGCCTTTACCCGTACCTTCAGTCTCCAAAATTAAGATGTTTATGGTATATTCTGAGTCTCTACAGAAAATACTATTTCTAAGGGACTTTTTAAAGAATTTACTTATGAAGCTGTGATTTTTCTGATAAAATTATGTTAAAACAAATCCGGTTAAAGACTTTCTTAAAACTATCCATCATAATAAGCTGCTGTATCATCTTACATAATATGACATTGCTGTCAAGCACGTTTCATAACCTAAGCCAAAAGAACAGGAAGATCAGCCTAAGCATTCCCTTGAGCTTTACTGGTATTTGGTTATATGAGCTTTGTTCATAAAAGATCAAGACCTTAGATAACCAGACCAAGCATGAACAACCTAACAAACTGAAAAGAAAGCTTCAAAAAAAATAAGGGGGGGATTGTTTGCTTATGTAATGCTGCTTTGACTTTTCTTGCTTACAAACATATTGCAAGATATTTGCATTACCTTCTCTTCCATCATTGTAACAGTGCTTGCTGGAAAGGAAAGCACTTAAAAAAAAGGAGGGAGGATATTTATCTTTTTGTATTTGTCCCTTCTTCTGTACACAGCTGGGCTTGTAGCTGATATGGATAGAAACTCAAGGTGGGAACAGATGTTCAAATTTCTAAATAAAACAACTCTGTAACTCCGTGGTGACAGCCTAGCACCTAAAATTAGAGAAAGACTGAATATCAACCCATAAGAAACCACCACCTGCACAGGTTATAGCCACATAGAACAACATTATACCCGCTGATTGTGTTATCTTCAAATAATTTATCTCCTACAACAATACTGTTTTGCAGATAAAGTCAGTGCATTAAAGCTAACTAAAATCAAAAGTCAAAGAAAAGTCAAAAAAGTCAAAAAGTCTTTCTTCTTGCAATAGAAACAATTATGGACTACATAAAATCGGAGATCGTGGTGAGCAAACACAAATTGTGGTACTAAAAACAAGGAAAAGAATTTAAGGACTTACCCTTCAATTGAAAGGAAAGATACCCTGTGACTAACGAATGTACGCACCAATCCAACCTAATACATTAATGTCAACGTTCTTTCTCATTAATTCCAGTTGTAATGCATTGTACAGTCTCAAAACACAGCTCCCCTGCCACTGTCTCAGTAGAGCTGCAGTAGATACTCATAACAAGTAACATTTCCTCCTGCTTCAAACATTAGGTATCTTGGTTTGCCTAACACAAGTGCTTTGCCTGTACTTAAATGACTTCCAAAACTGGAGAATTTCCATAAAAACATCCTACAAAAAAAAATTACCTTTAAACATTTAAAAAAAAAATGCTTTGCTTCGGACTCATGGGATTGACTCTATTATCAGACACAAAATACTCTAGAGGTCAAGTGCCCCACCCAACAAGACTTCTTCCAGTCTGAATTCAGTAAATTACATCAGGTTTCCTTTGTTCCTTCCCAGAACTAGCACAGCAGCAGCAAAACTGATCCGGACATCTCGCTAGCACTACACTTACAAAACATATGAAACCCTGAAGAAGCAAGCAGAGGTAATTCGTAAAACGATGAGAAAGACACAAGTTTAAAAAGTAAACACAAAAAGGCATCAAGTAAAGAATTAGATAGCAGAGATGACAAATTGCAGCAAGGAAAAGGCCAACTGATTGCTAGAACAGAAGGCACGCAAGTGCAACAGAGCAGCCAGCAAGCTCAGTGGTGGGAAAATAATACATCTGTATTAAGAAATACTTCAGAAGCTGGCATCTAAAAACTAAATCTTAAAGCGCCCAAACAGTTTGCTTGCATTCAGAAACACACCCACACCCAGCAGCACCGCCTTTTGCGCATGTGTGTGCACGCACACAAACTAGACAGCTCAGTCCTACTCCTGGGCAAGGTAGTGGCAAAATCCTCCTTATATTCCAACAGAAAAGAGCTTTTTACAGAAGTGCTCTGGAGACTTAATAATTTGAGAAGTCGTTCTCTGTTGCTGAAAAAAAAAAAAAAAGTAGCAATGTTTCTTAATCATGTTCACTTTCCTACTAGATCATCCACTACCACCACTGAGCACCAAAAAGCTGAACACTTGATCCTCAACAATGTAAATTTTAATGACTGTCCCTGACACATACACTTACTACAAACACTGCTGTGGCACAGAAGAATACTTAGCAGTAGAAATCAGGGGCTGAAATCAGCTGTGGTCTT
This sequence comes from Anseranas semipalmata, assembly GCA_013399115.1. Classification (NCBI taxonomy): domain Eukaryota; kingdom Metazoa; phylum Chordata; class Aves; order Anseriformes; family Anseranatidae; genus Anseranas; species Anseranas semipalmata. Next base: position 21,288 of record VXAA01000757.1, read on the forward strand.
AAGTTATTTAGCCAGTCTTCAAATTTCCTGTACATAAAATTTGAAGAGTATCAACTGATGAAATTTAATGGCCATCCAAAATGACAGCAGAAATAAAGAACACTCATTTCATTTTATACTCTAGCAAAGTATTGCTCACCTTGGAGAACTCTATAATCAATGTTAAAGGAAATGAAACCTAAGATAATGAGTAACAGAAAAACTGAGTGTTATGAGCAAGTACGCTTTTTTTTTAAAAAAAAAGCTATTTTAAACCTCTTAGCCTAATTAAATTCCTTATAATAATCTCTACTGAAAGTAAACGCTAGAGTTTTTTTATAAAGAGGGTAATGAAAAAAGGGCATCAAAGGTCTACTTATCTGTTTGTTTTTCCACAACCATTGGAAATTTCCTCTCTGACTTGCCCACAAAATATTTTTCTCCCCATGTTACACATCAAGTGCTCCTGTACTGTTAAAAACACTGCATTTTAATATTTTCCCTACTCACCATGTTAAATAAAAATAATGCTTCAGTCCCCTGCGTTGCATTATAACAGTAATGTCAGATGAGAAGGCTGACATATCCTTCCTTTCTTCTCCCTCACTATGCTACTTTGCTTCTCACATAAAATCTGAAGTGCCGTAATAGGCAAACATCTTTGTACTAAACTTAAAAAAAAGGATTATTAAAATAAAAAGCCTTTCTCAGATTGCACTGAAGAGCTGTAATGACAAGAGAACAAAGAAGGATGACTCCACAACTTACTTTCTTTGGCATAAAGGTAGCCTTTCAGCATTGCAGGTAGCTGACCAGAGAAATAAATACAGACATCTAAGAACTACGGGAACAAGAAAGAAAAAGATGATGGGGACCAAAAGGAAGTATTAACTCTGCCAATTTCTCTATGCAAACATTCGCTAAGATAGACATGAACTGTATTTTTTTTTAATCTTATTCTTGATGTTTTGCCCAGCTACTACTATAATTCTTTACCAGCCAAAGCTAAATCTGACTACTGATGCCAAACACCTTTGATGAAAGGACTCAGATCAGACACACAGATGTAGAAAAGCAAGCCCAAATTGCAACACCAAGACCAAAACAGAAAAGATTATTGCTTCATTGTCTCACAGTTGACAGACCACTACACTGCCATAAACCGAATTTATTTTTTGTTACTTCAGAGCAATTATGAAACACTGTGCTTCAACAGCCACCTTTCAGCAAATTTTAACTTTTCACAAAGACAGACCTTTGGGGTAGGATGCAAAGCTTCAGTGTCAAGTAGAGACCCCCCAGGCTACAGCTCCGACTTTGGACAGTCAGCCTTGAGGTTGGAAGCATCAGGAAGAACTGTGCAAAGAACAGGCACAACTTCTGTACAAACCATATGTATTCAAGAAGCTCGGACTAATTCCAGTCTTTGGCTCTAAGAAGACGGTGTGAATTCCCTAAGCTAAAAATTCCCATAAGCTAATAATAGCAACACATTCAGCATCACTTCTATAACATAGTTTTATCTTTAATGCCTTTCCCATTTCCCAGTCATCCCAGATATTTTCTAGGCCATTTGCTTACTTGTTCACCACCTGTCCCTTACAAGGCAGGGATACCCTGATAACAATACATTTTTATGACATTTATAGCATTTCTTCAGCACTCATACAAATGGTATCTTTCTTTTTCCGTCCTACCCACTCTCTTCAATAGCCAAACAGCAACTGAACACTTCCCATTTTCTTTGTCTACATACAAACACAAGCCAGGAGAACAGAAACAGTTCTAACACAGAATTCTACTACTACAAAAGCTAGAACAAGTGCACTGCAGCTGAGAGTCTGTCTGTTCACCTACCTAGACAAGGTTTCAGGACCTGTTGGCCAGAAGATCTGCAAAGAATGCCTTCTGGTAACTACCTTCTCAAATTCTAGTTTGAAAATCTGTGCTTTGGTTTGGACGGTTGTGCTTAGGAACGAAGGACTAGTCCAAAAGCAATATACAAACAATAAGACTTTTATAGTTAAGAAACTTGTAAGTCACCAATCCATATTCTGCCATAGCCTACAGCATTACATTTTCTCCCACTCACATTTACAGCAAAAATTCTTACTTTTGTCATCATAACTGCTTTCCAGAACACAGTTTGCCACAGGGATGCTGATACAGTAAGGTATCTAAGCACCTTTGCACATAGCAGCACCCAATTGGCCAAGCACATGCTCTCCTGCCCCTTCCACAGACTAGACTTACACTAGACTTTCTTTGCCAGATGTTCTACTGCTGGGACAGTTTCAAAAATCAGTGACAGAAAGCAGAGAAACTGTTCAAAAGCATTGGGTATATAAGCAACCTTGTGATAACCATACTACAAAGAGCTTATCTTTACTTGCAAACTGCTGCAATAACACCACGACCACAAGCGGACAGTTTATTCACCACTGCCGGAGTCCAGCCATTAACTGGCATCAGAGGGAACAGAGGAAAATGAAGTACTAACAGCCAGAAATGCCTCAGCTGAGTACGCGGTCAGAAACAAAAACTGGAGCACTTTCTTGTTGCCTCATTTTGCAGGTAATTCCTAGCACCTCAGTAGCCTGAGCTACACTAAGGAATGCGTTCCACAAGTCTTCCAGCCAAGCTAGCCACAAATACTGACATTGGGCTGTTGTGTGTTGCTCTGTAACTCCAAGTATGCCGTGCTCAAAGGCGGGCTTGGCAAGCACACGACCACACGCAGGGGGTCCCACAGAGAGGGGCATTTTGAACAGTACCAGATGCCCAGACAAAGTTCGGAGGACACGGCCCTGCCTGCTCTCCTAATGGCTGCCGATTCCGTCGGGGCGTAATAGGTTGCTGTGACTTTGCTCTCAGACGAACAGATGCAGAGTCAGAAGTGCCAGAACACTTGAAGATTTTTCTGCGGAGTGTGTGAATCAGCAGGATATTTTTTTCCAGTAGAGTTTATTGGATTAAAAAGAGCGCTTCAGCTGAGGTCTTCTGAAGGAAAAGGAAGAGGTGGAAGACTTCCTCTGCTTGCCACGTATCTTATCGGGCTTGCTAACATCAGACGAACTCAGCTAGCAGTTAATGTTAATTAACTTTTTTAAACGTATCATCTCCCTGGTTTGCGCAAATCGATCATGATTTTGCTTCTGACAATTTAAATGATATACAGTAACTTTTGAATACAACTCATTACCTCCACCCAGAAATGATTCATTTCACTATCTTCTTCATAACATTTGATTTCACCTTTTCCTCACAGAAACTGGAAGAATGTAATTTACCAATTCCTCTCTTACATAAACAAGTTTGAACTTGCACGGTCTGGAAGAGGATTGGCATGGCACAATATCTACTGAACAATTTTTAGTAAAATAACAACTTCCCCATTTTTCACGGGACAGCGATGACACTTTTCTTATTCTTTTAATAAGAAACTTGTGGCCTGTACTACTCACAGCAAGGCTTCAAAGACGGTTCTGCACTGTTACTTACATCTCAAATGTCTTTTGGTTCTTATCTCTTGTCTGCTTCAGCTCAGCATTGTTTGAAAATAATCATACATCTATTTCTCCTTTTTTTTTCCCCCTTACTTGCCTTGCATCATCAAAAGTATCAAATGTCCTCAGTAAAGGCCTGCAATGTGCCTCCTAAATAGCTTCATTTTGGTCTTCGCTGTAAACCGATCTTCCCCCATCTTCACGGACAAGAATGAAGGCTTTGGTTAGATTTTTTCAAGCCCTGTCTCGACCCTTTTCCACATAACCCCCGCCATACAAAGGACCTCAGTCTCCGGCCGCCCCAGGTCTATGAATACCCACATTGTGCATCGCNCTGGAAGAAGAGCGCTCGCGGCGACAGCGGCGGGGATGCAGTCCCCGGCGCCCCGGCCCCGCCGGGAGCCGCTCCCCGCCCTTCCCCGCGGGCAGCCTCGGCCTCCGGGGGACG
>VXAA01000757.1:25832-60381 GCA_013399115.1 Anseranas semipalmata
GGGCTGTTCCCGCCGGCACCGGGCGTTGTGGGGTTATCCCCTGGGACAACGCGCGTGCTGCCTTGGGGAAGAAACGCAGCGCCGGCAGCTCCGTCCTCGTTGTGCCTAAAGGACAAAAAGCAGTGTTTTCTACAGCTTAGGATACCTGCAAACGTAATGAAGCGGGCTCCGGGGAGCTGCTGGGCGCAGAAAATCGCGGCCGCGGAGGGCGGAGCTGTGGGTCCTGAAGGGAACTGGCGAGGGAGAGAGAAGGCAGCTCCTGGGCTTCTGGCTGCAGCACCTAGGCGAAATTCAGGATCTCGCGGGCTGCCCGAGCCTGGAGCAGTGGCTGAAAGTCGAATAAGTCCTTTTGGTACAGTCCTGCTTATTTACAAGATTGCACAAGAAGTCCAAGTCGTGTGGAAATCAAGAAGGCTCCAGCAAGAAGAGGCCGTTTGCCTGTTCTTGGCTGGCACCAGTAACCAGGAGCTCCCCACCTTCTCCAGCGACCACACAGAGGTGGAAGGAGAGGGTGGTGAGCCCTTCGGAACCATCAGGAAAATCGGGCGTCAGCTGTGACATTTTTCTTCGGCAGGGGCGAGCTGAAGACGTAGCCAAAGCAGAGCTGTTCCCCCCGTCTTTCAAGAAAGACAGGGCTCTGCTGCAAAGCTTTAGTTTGGAGGCGAGGAAACTCCAAGAAGCAGCAGCAGGCACTGATGGCGACGTAGCCATTAGCGACTTGGAAGGCAAGGATTGTTTCGATTAAATGTCGCGCCTTACAAGGATCTCCTCAGCAAACAAAGCTAGTGCTGTGCTGTGCTCTAGGAAATGGCCCTTGATGTGAAATGACAACTGAAAGTTCTTGGATTCTTACTTCCTGAGGGGAACTGCTCTAGCACTTAGGTGCTGAGCTTAAGGTGGAGCTGATGTCACACTAACATGACTTGCGTTTACTGTATAAACATTAGCCCATTTATATTAGTTCAAGAAAGGAACTCCTTTAGCACTTAAGTGATAATCTCAGGGTGGAAATGATGCTGTGCTGACTAACACGAATTGCATTTACTGTACAAAGATTAGCCCATTTACAGTCTGTAGATTTTTTGTTCTCTGACATTTTAAACAGGAAATTAAAAGGCCATCTTCGTGGTTGAATGTTTACTACTGCTATATTAGAAAGACATCCTTCCAAAACTATGGTGTTGGTTTTAAAGCACTTTTTTTTTTTTTTTTAATTCTGATTGAAAGCTTAAAATGCTTATGCAAGGTAGACGACCTCTGAAATTAGAAAAAAAAATGAAAATGCTGTCAGGTAGTTTGAAGGTCAGATAGAATTATCACAATGTAACTAATATATACAGTGACTGCAGTTATTTAGGCTTGAGTTGAGTGGGAAGGTTGTACAGCACGCTATGCTGCAAATAACTGTTCAACGGATGATCCCTTATTGTATAGGAACATTCTGACTATGACAAACAGTGACAGAGACGGGGCCTGGGTTTTAATTAGCAAAATCTCTCACACAATGCTCTCCCAACCATGGAAAGAGAACTAGCATACTGCCATGGAACAGTGAGTTGGGATCTTCTCCCTGTTGACTATTCAGTTATGTTTAAAGCAGTCATGATATTGTTTTATGTGGCTTAAGAGTAATTCTAAATGTTATTTGCAATCACATCCTTCTGTTTCACATTCTACTGTTATTTTGTTCTGGTTGTATTTAATATAGATTGTTACTGTTCATTCTGCAGTCTGTGAGACACTGGTGGGAAGAAAGTAGTTTGCAAGAGTTGTGAATTAAATCAGAAAACACAGGCAGCTAGCTTATCTATCCGGCTTCTTACAGGTACGTTTGGCTCCCCTGTGATATTCACATATCGACTGGGAGCAAGACAGTGAACTTTTTAAATGCTCTGCTTAGGGGTTTTGCCTTGGTCAGATGTTTGCCGTCCTATCAGGGGATTTTTTTTTTTTTTGCCAGCTAGTTTCTAAGGAAACTGTGTTGGATTTGATTTGAAGGGTGAGAAAAAGAGGCTTTGAGCACAGATGAAGCTTAAGGCAACTGTATTTGCAGTCTGGAAAATCACAAGAGAATAAAATGGAGTTGTATTAATCAAGCTGTATGCACAATACTGCTCAAACAGACTGAAGGTAGGGAGCTGCATGATTCCTTCCACAAAATATTGCAAGAAAACTGATGAATGGACCATATACTAGGAAAAGATGTGTTGCTGCAGATACAGACACTTGTGATCAGAATAATGACATAATATTGAAGGTAATAAACATTTTTATGAACAGTTCCTAAACCAGATCACCCTTTATGATTATGCTAACATAATAAAACAATGTATGCCTATGTATATGTATATAGTATATTAAAATATTAACTATATAGTAAAGCCACACATGTAGATTAGGTATATCAGGCAATCACCAATATTTACATATTTTACTGAGGCTAATGGCACAAGCATGGGTCATACTTCATCCGTGCTTGTCAACACTGTTTCAGTGAAAATGTAGATTTTTTTGGTGTACAGAAGATAGATGTATAAATCCATCCAGAACTGCCCATGCATTTTGCCTCTCTAACATCTTAATCTGCTTCCAGCCCAAGTTTAAAAACTGTTCTCATGGTAGCAGGTGCTCTTGCAACAATTCTCTATGATCTGCTGTACACCTATGTCCTTACTAAATGTTGTCTGGTAAAAGAATGAGGGGCAGAAATGACAATATGAACTAAATCTTTGGCTAGTCCCAAAAGGAAGAGCTACTCTGCCTCTGAAAGAACCACCAGGATTTAGTATTCTTAAGTTGATTGTGATGCTGAATATTTCTGCCAAAAAGCTACTCTATAAAATTACCGTAATAAATTTGAATTTAATGTTCTTGTGGGAGCAAACAAACCATCCACCACTGTTAGGCTTAATTTCAAAAAAGAAAATTACATAAAAATGGAGGTACTTGTTAAAATGAAATTACTAGAATCTAGTAATTACTAGACTCTAGCACAGAGACTAGGTACAGAAACTGTGTTGGATTCTGATTTGAAGGTTGAGAAAAAGAGGCTTTGAGCACAGGTGAGGTTTCAGGCAAAGCATCCCGCACCCGCATAATTCCACTGAAGAAGGACTGTCAGCACAGGGCAAATTCTACATATGGAAATCCTGACTGGTGCAGCTCTTAGGGAAAACCTTTTAATTTTACATAGGCATAATGTCATAGAGAATAATTCTCTACTGAGGCAGCTTCTGCATGGCCAGTTATACTATCTAATACCAATGAATCCCAAACATACAGTAAAAGTCTCCGTGTGCACTACATTATCTAACAGAGATACATGGTACCGTAACAGAAATATGTGGTACCATACAGTTTCAATCTTCAGGAAATTTGAGCTACTGACAACATTGGGAAAAAGATGAGTTGATTTTGTTTAGGTTATATTCCAAAGAAATGCAGGAAAAAGAATCAGCATTTAAAAAACAATAATCAAAATATTGAAAAATTATGATGTCTGATATTTTTAATATAGTGTTTCACCAGGCAAACTATCCCAAGATGTCAACTGAAGCAACAGAGCTAAATCAGGTTTTAAGATGTCCAAAAATAGACAGGATTATTTTGAGAAGCTTCCAGGCATCAATTATAACATAAAAGGAATGTCTGAGTTAGACTTGACGACAGACTAGAGTCAAAATATTCTGCTGTTAAAGACTGACCATCTATTTGTATATGACTGATTTACAAAACCAGAAATGCCTTAGCTAGGAATATTATCTTCAAGATGCATATTCCCTTATTTCTAGGAAGGAAAACAGTATTAACAAAGCATTCTGTAGAATCCACCTACTGTAGCCACCTTCAATAGAATGTGAAATTGGGGTAGAAATTCCTTAAATATTGGAATTCCTCCTCTGGTAAGCATTCTGATCAAATTCTGATGACATGACATGTTCACGTAAACATGCACATATTCAAGCGTAGCTCAGGTAGTCGTGCAGGCAGTTTGCAGTTTTGCATTTATTTGAGAAAGATGTCATCTTTAATGTAGATGATGCTGCCTACATAGAAAAGGCTTATGCTGTTCTGTCAGGATTGTTTCCAAACTTTATTTCTCACAAAAATCTTTCTTCTTTTGACACCATTCTGGCGAGAACTTCAGAATGCCTTTTAAACAGATGAAGCACTTTTTTCAAGCTCTTCTCAAGTATGTTTCAACACTGAAAGTAGGACCATGAAGCAATCTCTAATGGCTCTTAACCATTAGCTGCTTATTCAGTGGTCTCCTGTTGAAGGTGCTACTTTTTGTCTGCCACGACATTTGTACAGTGGAAAAGATAACAGCCAAAAACAATTTTAAATTGCTACCAGAGATTAACCAAATTAACATGTGGATACATCACTTGTAACGTGGTTTGCATTTGCAGACAATGTCTGTTCATCTACATACAAAATACGCAAAGGCAGGAAGTGCTGCATAGCTCCCATATTTAAGAAAGTTGGTACCACAAGAGATGTTTCTGGGAACCTTCTCTCTGTCTTCAGCAAAAGCTTTTAATAAATTCTTTAGTATTTGGACTAACAAGTATGTTCAGCAGAAGAACAATCCAGCCCAGCTTTTTAAAGAAGCCACAGAAAGATCAGCAGAACTGCTGATAAAAATCCTTGGTGATGAGAATGGTATTTGTTTTCTGACATGCTGCTGAACATTCAGCTGAGATTTCTTTTCATGTCCCACAATACAGAGGATTAGAGCTCTCTGCCCAGCTATGTTGCCAGTATGCCCTCTGCTGAGTTTGCTCTTTAGACAGATAAACTCACTCCATGTGCTCAGAATGAAGTGGTCAGCCTCCATCTATTTTGGCTAGCAGAGAGAGATTACAGCTGGTGGCCAGCGCCAGGTAATACAGTGATGCTAGGAGAAGCTGGACAGATGTCATACAAGGTAACAGGATAGACGGCAATGCTGTGCTGTCCAACAAAGGGCTGGCTCTCCCAAAGTTCATGAGAGGTAGACTGGGGGACGTATTGGCTAGCAAAGAGAGACAGCAAGGGGCAGTAACAGCTATTAGAACTCCGGCTTAAAACTCCTGCAGAGGTAATAGAGTGCTCACCTTATAAAGTGAAATAAAATGCGATTTTAACAGTACAACAAGGAAGCCTTCCAGGTGTAGAGCAAAAGTGTGTAGTGCACAGGTTTGAAAAGTTGACATTCATGCTCCATATTTTGCAAAATATACACAGCTCCTCTAGAGAATGACCACTAGAGGTCATCCAACGAATAAGAAATAATTAAGGCTGTTGCTTTTCTCTTTGGAGATTTTCTGGTTTGGGTTTTATTTGTTTTGTACTCTATATACCTAGGTGACTGCTGACATTGTCAGGGGTGCTAGTTAATTGGACTGGGAATTAGGCATACACCTGGGGACCTGAATACTCTGTTGTGTGCTTCTCTGTGCCCTTAGGTAAGTAACACCCCTAAAAACTCTGGCCCTAATTCCAATGTTCAAAACTTTAAAAGTGTTTATCTATATCACAGAAGTCTGTTTTCCATATTACATTGTCTATTCTAAATTTAAGTACTATGTAATTTCACCCTGTTATATTAGTCTTTGGTAGATACAAGGACAGGTCTATTTTTCATTTAAACATCAGGACCAAGACTGACAAATTCTACACTGAGGGTTCTCTAGTGAAGCAAAACCTGAGACAGGAAAACTTTAAATATATTTCCTCTATTCCTGTTAAAGTATTTCTTCAACGTTTGAAGAAAACTACTTTTTTTTTTTTTTCCACATCTCTGAATGTGATGTTACGTGGGGAAAAACAAACAAACAAACACAAAAAAAAACTTGTGGTAATCCTGCAAATAAGCTAGACCTGGTGGGATCTCTGCGATTGGGAATGGAGCAAAAGAAGGCTATCAGGCAGGAAGATAGGAATGTGCCTAGGGAAGAAAACTGGGAGAAGGGTGAGCAGTTACAGTTCCTGTCAGGTGAGCAAAAGATGAAGAAGAGGTATGCAACAGTTCTCACCCTAAAGCCAAAGGACCAGCTCTTCTGAGTTACGACACTAGTAGGAAAGATGAGCTGAGAAACGAAGAGAACCCGAACAGCTTGTTTTCTTAGGGAAGAGGACATACAGAGGACTTCCATACTTGTCAACAAGCCTAGGACATAACGTCCCTAGGAATGTTTTGCCAAATCAGGACATGTTGAATGGGATGTTCCTCCCATTAGTAGATGGTTTTCAACTAAAGTAAATATATTGTACATTAACATTTGCAGAGTAATTTCTAATGTCTCTGTGCTACCGAGTTGCTTTCTCACCACCTACAGTTATTCTACCGCTTTCTGTTTGCTGCTCGCTATGTATATCATTAGCTTAATAATAGTTTTTGTCATTAGAATACAAACAGATTTTCTTTAATGAGGAAAGTCCCTTTTCAGAAATATTTTAATATAATTTCTTCTTCAGTCATTTGATTTGTTGCAAATGGAAAGTGAACTGTTAGAGTGCTTTTCAATAATTTATTACTCTCAACATGCAAATCCATCTCCTAAGTATAAGACATTTAGGAGCAAAATCTCCATCTCATCTTGAAAAGATTTTTGGACTGCTAAATAAAGGACTGTATCACAGGCATGCTCACCTATAGGAAACAACTTTAGCAGCCTGACTGTTTGCCAATGCAACGATGGCACATTTCAAGAATGTAACTGAACTGATGTTTACCCCAGAAATTATTTATTTGAAAGAAATATTAAGAAAAGTTATTATAGTTGTCTTTAGCAGTTTTGGCAAGTACACAGACTTTCAAGCTTTAATGTTTTCTAAATGGAACTAGCAAGACCCAAGACAATTCAGAATCAAATGTTCCCCATAACAACTTTAAAAGATTGAAAAAATATTCTGCATCAATGTTTTACAGCTACAAGTGTTGTACACATGGATTCTAATAGATTGGTGAGTTACCACAGGATCACTAAGCTTTGAAATATAGTTTCATAAGAATCTCAATTGAAAAAGTACATTAAAGACTTCCAGAAGAGCATTATCCACTTGTTAGAAAACAGGACAAAGACCATGGAATGCATACTTGCAGGGAAAAAGACATTTATACATTATACCTCCATTATTTTTTGTTCAATATCAGACCTTCTGACATAAATTTTGGAGGAACACCTAGAACCTATAAAGCCACATAGATGCTAACCATCTTTGAAAAACAGAGCACTTCAAATATGTCTGCAAATTACTACTTGACTCTGAAGATTTGTGGTCTATCTTTCTGTGTTTCCGTTTCCCATTCCATAACACATGAATAATCATTCTTTTTACTGTTTTGTAACCCCTTAATTTGAGGAAAATGTTTTCAAATTGAAGATTTTTTATATATCCTAAATATTATTATGTCATGTACATTAAATAAAGTTACTCTACTGTGGTGGCATTTACTGCTATTGAATTATAAAATTCATTTCAGTGGAGAACACCCAAAGACCAAAACTAACAGAGACTGAAAACACATTTCTAGTTCAGTTCATAAGGTGCTTAAACCCAGCGACTCAAATGAAGAACAGGCAAAACTCTCCTGTTATCTAAAATATTTGATCAAACTGCAGACATTTTCATAAAGGTTAAAAAAATGGAAGTATTTGCCAGGTGTGTAAGCCTGAAGCAGCTTTAACTGGAAGTCTTTCTTGAAGACATCTCTAAAGAACTTAGAATCTGTATTTTCCCACATAACTGCCTCAATCTGCAATGGGATGCTTTACCAACCCATGTTATGGCAGAACCATTGCTGCCTGTTTTGGGTTACTTCACACCCAGAATTGGTCTCTTCCTGCAGCCCCTCTTCTGGGTAAAGGTGGCAGTGGCGACAGTTAGTTGGTTGGTTAGTTAACTAACAGCTAACTAGGTTCACAAGCAGCACTTTTTTCACCTCGGTGCCTAGGACAGATTCTCATCTCAGCTCGACTTTACTGTGGCTGTGGCCAGAGCAATACAGAGAACAGCCGGTGAAGCATTTGCACCCAGATCTCTCCCTGACTTAAGTTGGAATAGATGATTAGACTTAATCAAATCAAAAGGAGCTGAAGGTTTTAGCCCTTTTTAAGAGGCTTTCAGCCCAGTAGCTAAGGATCAATCTCTAAATGCTGGAGTAATCGTTTATATCCTTTCACTCCTTTTGATGTTCAAGAACAATACGCTGCTATGCTGACAGACAAACCAGCAAAACTGAAATTGGAGAAAAACAACAAAATAAGCGCTCACAGTTTAACTGTTCTTCCCAAGGGCACAGTCAGTGTTGGTCAGAGCCATTTATCTAGTCACCTAAACTCCTCTCTGTATCCTCAAAAGTTCTTTCTTATGACAACAAACAAGGTAAAAAACAGGAGGGAGAGTCTTAAAAAGGTCTCTGAAACATCGACCTTTTAATCCTTTTCAGCTTTGCAATCTCATTGGAATAATCTTTTGAGTCACTAGAGGTCCCTAACCATAGAGCTAAACAAGATCACACGGGCAACCCCTGGGAAAAGGTCTAGAATTGGTGTTACTGTCTGAAATAGATTTAGCAACTTCTTGGGCAAGCTATTCAGTGCGCAGACCAGACAGGATTGCATCCAGAATCTGACGTTTCATTCAGTGACAGCAGATAATGTTTCCAGGCTTGTACCTGTCTGTTCAGCAAAGCTCCAGTTTTGAACTGGGGGAAGAAATCTTGAAGAACATAGCCCCAGGAGTGATGCCTCGGAGACCTTTAGAACAGAACATACTGAGGTGGGAGAAGAGTAAAAAGAGCTCCTTTCATTGTCATGTGAAGAATGGCGAGAGAGAAGGAGAGAAGAGAGAAGGTATATATCTGGTGGGAAAGTTTTCCTGAAATGTCAGCCTGTAAAATATCTCAGTAAGAATGAATCATTACTTCATAAGCATTATAAGCATGGGTCCTTATTATGAATCTTTCTTTGTTGTTATACCTTCCTTCCACTTCTAATCCTATCAGGCTTTCTCCCCAATATCAAATGGTTAGAGTTGTACTGCAAAATTATTCACTGGCTCCAATCAGAATAGAATTCTGGCTTCCTGATGAATATTCAGGCAGCAACTACAGTGAGATGTTTTTATGTTCACCTTTTTGTTCATTTTACCATTCAGAACTTAGGGAACAGCACATTTTCAGTTCATTGCCTTCAGGTTAGTTTACCCAATCATTCTTTACAGATTTATTTTTTTTTTTAAAAAAGGGGGATCTGCCAATTTGCACAAAAATGCAATAAGCTACTTGCATACCAAGAAGAAAAGGCAAAACAACAAAGGCTTGAGCCTGATAACTTCAATTTCAGTTTCACTGTCCACCTAGAGCCATTGGGCATATATACATCCTGCTACTCTCTTACTGGTGAAATAAGAAACTTGGCTTCCTTTAATATAGAATCCATTCAGGTAATCTGGTTGACAGTTAAACATCACTCTGAATATACAGTGTCTATTTGGAACATGTTTGTATTCATGTAGCAATTACAAGGTTTTGAGTAGTCTGTCTGATTATAAGCTGTGTTTATCTTGGACTTTAAACATTGATTCTAAGCCATGTGTCATTCCTCTACCTGCATTTTGAAGCAGAATTCCAAGGGAAGTTGGCATAATATCGTAACATTTTGACTATTATCTTTTGGACAAGGAGAGGCTTGTATGACAATACACCCTTTCTAGTCTGCAATGGGAGAAAAGGATGGGGCATTTAAACCACATATCACCTGGTTGCAGGAGATGAACTGAAACACAGGAAGTTCCGGCTGAAGATGAGAAAACATTTCTTTACTGTGAGGGTGACAGAGCACTGGAACAGGTTGCCCAGAGAGGCTGTGGAGTCTTCTTCTCTGGAGATATTCAAAACACTCGAACTGTATGTCCTGTTTCAAAAGGGAGCATTACTTTGCACCTCACAATACAAACACAAGTGAAGCACCTGGAGTCTCTTCAGACTCCAGAAGCTTAACACATACCGGGCCCAGGGAGCAAACAGCACAATCTGGTAGGTGTCCAAGGAGCAGACTGACCTGGTTTGTGGCAGCATTAACTCATGTATTACATTGTGTTTCATTTGGTCCTGACAGATGTGACTGCATTTTGCTTGGCATTTCTAAATCCTTATACAGATTATATTTGTACGTGGCCTTTAAAATCCATGGTCAGCATTTAAAATATATTCTTTCACATGTTAATTTACAAAGGACTCAAGTAATTTGCAGCAGAATGCTTAATAGTAATTAGAGAAATTTTAGGAGATGTATTATTGTGATGAATATTTTTTCATATTAACACTATTACTCAGAGTTGGATTGTAATGACAGAAAAAAACACAGCCATGCAGGAAAAAGAACATTTCAACAGTATGCTTTTGTTCTCTAGAAAATTGTACTGCAGAATCATCTTTCAAGATGTTATGAGAGAATGAAAAATAAAGCTCCGAGTAATTGGGAGAAAGAGAACATTTGGATAGGAAGGACAAAGAAGCATAACGGAAGAAGTTAAATGAGGTAGAAAACAAAGAAAGCTTTGAATTTGTAAAGTGAGGTGTACCTCTGGCAGAATCATCACTGTATTCATATCCAAATTTTCCTTTATACAAAGCCTCCCATTTCAATCTTCTGTTAGTCTGGAAATCAAAGCAGATGATCAAGAGAAAATTACTTGAATTGTAGACTTTCATATACAGAGTTATCTTTTCAGTAAAATTGTTCTTCCCAACTAAATTTTAGAGACAAGTGTCAGTGCTCCATAAACATCATTGCAACACTTCCACTGTTAATGTATTCACTGATGATTTAGGGTAATAAACATCGTAGTTGTTTTGAATAGAAAAAAATGGTTACATTTCAGTTTAGCTTAGCACATGTAAACACAATCTATGTACTCTATCCACAGTCAATCAACAGGGTGTCACCTAAATTCAATCTACAGAACAGAGGGGTAGCAGCATGAGGCTTTAGTTGGTTAGGTTCTAAGCCACAATACTTCTACATTGAGCTCTGACCTCAATAATTTGTCTAAATAACTATATTGACTACACTGAGGTAAGGCAGCTTTAAAATTCCCTCTGGAGGTGCTGGGCAATGAAATAGAGTGAGTCTTGTTACTAGAACAAGGTGGAATATTGCCAAAGGACTATTTTATGCATATTTCAACAAACAGGATTTTTTGGAGGGTAGGGCGGTATGTTGTCACATGGAATTTTGTACAGATAGGTAACCACAATGATCACTGGAAGGGTCATGACAGGAAATACAGTTATTTCATGTTTATGTTATGTACGATCTCAATTAACCAAATCCTCTAATGAACCAAAAATACAGTTCAGACAGAGATGGAAATGAAGTTCCTTCTAAATGAATCATTTTAATACTGCTTGTTAAGTTTTTATTTATTCTTTAGAGCATCTTTACTGTTTTACTAAAAGTCTTATTTAGGAATAGTATTTTCATAGCAAACACATTAGACATTTTTTCACCTCACATTGATTTTAGTCCCTTAGCTTGGTAAAGTTGTTACTTGACTTCATCCAGAACATGGTTTCAAAGCTGTGTATGAACAGCTGGCTACCTGCTGTGGGGGTAGTTCCATGTGATCCTGAGCCGTTGTGTCTAGTACCTTTGATCTGGTTAAATTGACCCGTATCATAGAATTACTTCATTTCTTGCTGCCACTCACGTTCACCTTGCCTTGTGTGCCTGGAACAATCGCCATCTGCTTGCATCCAAAGCATTTGTCTATACACACAGTTTTACAGCAGAGCTATAGTGACCAGTCCACAGTGTGCGGAGAGAGGATTTAGCAGCGAAAGCCCCTTTTTTCAGAGTCCATTTTTAGCTACTGACTGTTCTCCTCTGATTTTTTTCTAGTTTGGTTTTGCAGAGCTAAAAATGAAGGAAAAGAGCTTTGTGGAACCTGTCATTATGGCACTCAGTGAAAATTGCACCAGATGAAAGCCTGGAGCAACTATTGTGGGAAACCACATCAAGAACCAGTCTGTGTGTATTTACACAGCAGCCTATAAAGCTTTATTCTGATCTGACGCATGACAATGTCCTCCATAATCTTCCTGTGTAATTTGAAATTGTATAAGTACAGTTTAATGTACCTTTTTTAGCTCAGAGAATGCATTCTTCTCAGAGAATTTTGTAGATTTCTTGGAAAATTTCCCAGAGATTTAACTAAGCAGGGATGGGCTAACCTGACAAAAACAGAAGAGAAGAGAAAGCCAAGATAAGCAGCTTACGTGCCTGTCTTTTAAACATCCCTGTGTCCATTTAAGTATATAGGGGAGGTATAGATATAGAAGCTGAACTTTTGTGTTCAACCAAACTATAAAACCAGTCATTTCTTCCCTACATTTACTATGTCATGAGCAACTATGTGCTCAAGGCACAATGTTGGCTGCCAGTTCTTTCATACAGAAGAACAATTTGTTTGACATGTAGAACACAAACAAACTTCTCACAGACTTTCCCACCTTCCCCTGCACTTTGAACAATGCAAGCTTTTCACGTTGTTTACTCAGAAAAATGTAGCCGAGATCCAGCAGGTGGTTTTCCACAGCTTCACACTGGATAAGAGTTGCAGCTCAGAGAATAAAAACAGCAACGATCTTATTCTGAAATGACACAGTGATGTATCTTCTGACTGAAGGAAAACATGGGGATGATCAACAGTCCTTATACAAACAAACTCACACATGCTTCTCCACACTTGGTACTTGTTAGAATCTACACAATTTGGCAGGTTTGGATAATTTCCTTTGCTCCCCACTTCAGCCTCACCATTTCCATCTAAGACCACAATTTTCAGGCCATTAGCTTGAAAGGTTCTGTTGTAGACCTAACATTTACAACAACCCTTGTGATATATCTGGACAAGACAGTCCTCTCTTCAGAATCTGTAATCTCTCACTTCAGACCTTATATTTGAAGCCCTTGATTCACTGTGGTTTAAAAAACTTTGAAGCAAAATGCATTCTTTGGCAATAAGGAAACCCACAGGCTTCTGGCCCTTTTGATTAATCTACTGATGCCCAGGAAAACAGAGGCCTTCCCCTGCCTTGATAGGCATGTCCCTGAAATAGCAGACATGGTAAACACTGACCATCTCTTTACATTTCAGGAGGACATTAACCAAAAAAATCAGCCAAGAGACATTGTTTTCAAAGATGTAGAATAAGTTACTCTATCTCCTTGAATACCACTGTTAAAGAAGGAAGGCATCAGACAAGAAGAGCTTTCTTTTCAGGCATTCTGGCTTCAGGAGAAACTGCTCCAAAGTATCTGTGGACAAGGCTTTATAGTATGAGAGTCAGAGAGTAAGACAGAGAGTGGGAATATTAAGGACTTCCCTATTTCAAGATAAATGGTCAAACTATAAACCCATGCTTTACAGCAATTTTAAGTGCCTTCTTTACTAAGCATAAATCAGATTCCTCCGAAGTCATTATTGGGAATGCTAAATGGCTTCATTTACAGAGGATATTGCAAGGGAAAATCCAGTTCCTTTCTCAAGGAGCAGCAGTTCAGATTCCTTCTTGAAATTTTTGCAATTCTCTTTCATGGTCCCTTTCTACAGCATAGGACAAACAATGAAATTATTGTTTCACCCTGGAATGGTATTTTCAAAATAAGTTTGAGATGGATGTTGTGAGGATCTAAAACACAAGTTTTACATTGCACATAAAAAAATAGATATGCAGGAGACAGTTTCAGATGCCTTAGAGATTTCAGTTCTCCGGTGCTATGCCAGTATGGAAAAATTCAATTCCAAATATTTGCTACGCATTAGGATTTGTACCATTCCTTATGGGAATGCCCTGGTCTTTATTTTTGCTTCTGCTCTTTGCAAATTCTGACAACAATCTCCAGAATGTTGGTCAGTAAAATACTGTGCATTTGATGCATCTTTCCTGTCTTGTTTTGGTGTAGATAGTGGGAAAAAAACATCACGCGTTAATTAGGAAATATATCTGAGAAGGCCGAGATAATATAAACAACTGAAAAAAAGTAACATCTTTTAAGAACATAGCATATGACAGAGAAGAATGATTCAGACCAAGCTGATTAGTAATTGTTATGGTAAATCACAGTGACTTCTAATTACGAAGAGAAACAGGCATTCAGTGATTAACTTAAACAAGATACAGTTACAGTGAGCCTCCTCCTTTTATTCCCTAGTTTAGATACAGCCCCTGTGGATTTGCTGACCATTAGGCAAGCAGCCAAATGAGTCCTATTTACGTCCTTATTACCGCTCTTGGAGGGTAAACTTTCTAGCATAACTGATTTTAAAAGAGCATTTCTTCCTTTCAAAAAGAACCAGTGCGCTTTAAATAAGGTATAGGAGTTTCAAAGTCATTTTTAAACCATTTATGTTATCACCATTAGTAGAAAGTCTACCTTTAACCAAATTTGAAATGACTGTTTTTATAACTTAAGGTACATGGCTTCTCCAGCTTTTCTAATTTAATTTTGAAATTAATTCACCTTAAAAAAAAAAAAACATAGTAACTAATTTAATAAAAAGAAGGTGAATCTCTTGGATCTTAGACTGCATACATGCTATTTGAGAACTGTGGCAGAGAAGAAAGTGTACTTGATGGATTTTTGCCATGTTAGTGATCAGTACCAGCTCACAGAAGGGTCCAATGAGAAGTAGAATAAGGGCAAGAAAGGGACTAACAGAACTGGGCTGTGAGCAGCTGGGGGGGAGGAGAGAAGACAGCATCAGTGGGAAGGGGAAAAAGAGACAGAAGGAAGGTAGACGAAGCAAGACCTCCCCTTGTTTGTAGACTGCAAGATGTTAGAGCAATTTGGTACTTAGCTTGTTGAAGCTGAACCAGCTACGCCATTACCATTCCTGTTTTCTGTGCGGTTTAAGCATCTTCTGTGTTTTCATGTTGAAACAAGAAAAAACAGCATGTGTTAATTAGAAAACATGTCTGAGATAGACAAGATAATACAAACAATAAAGAAGTGACATTAACTGAGACCATCACTCATCTCTCTGCTCCTCCCTCTCTCCTACCACATACACTTATGAGTGAGGTAATCTTTCCTTGTATATTAGCTGGCATAATTTGCTTGTACAGTCGTTTCTTTAGGCAGCTCATTTCTGCTCCTAATAGCACAATGCTCCTTACTGAGCTTATTTTTGGAATAACAATTTTTAAAAAAATCTGTTACTATGCCTCAAATAGTGAACTGAAAAGCAGAGGGGTGGTTAATAAAGCAAACAAGGCAAGTATTGTATAATATTACTAAAGATTAGCAAATAAAGCATGGGAAGAGAAGAGGAATTAACTGAGTAAACTACAAGCCTATTAAACAGACTTCAATAGTATGCAAGTTTTTAATACACAGCATAGGAAAGAATAATTAACACATCAAGGTAAATGTACATTTGAAAAACAGTGAAGAGTAAAAAAAAATTATTTTATGGGAAGCAGACTTTGTGAGACCTACCCAGATGCCTTTTTTTCAGACAAATACAAAACAGCCCCTTCTTTCTCTAGTTAAAATAAACCCAGTAATCCTAATTTTTTATGGACCTTGTTAAAGCATTTGATACATTAGCCTATCAAAAATTAGCCTACGATGGGAAAAAAACTACACTGTAAGAGAAAATAAGAATTTAGAGGTAGGAAAATAACTGGAATCAGATCAAAAATTACAGACAAAAAAAAAAAAAAACAACAACAAAAATTCCATGGTGTTGGACAGATTGTACTATCTTCATTATCAGGGCAAAAATACAAAGATTCAACCTGTTGCATTGAAACGGGAAGTGTATGTTTGGAGGAAAGTTACCAGCAGAATTCTCTAGGATTAGTTTGGAGACTAAAAATAGTGGATAGTATCATAGCTAATTTTGGCACAGCATAAGTGTGTGCTTATGACATTTTCTGATGACAAAGTTTGGAGGCAGTGTCAAACTAGAAAAGGTCTGGAATATCATAAAGGTCATTGAACTTCAGTTACAGAAAGAGGATGAGGTTAAAATGTACAAAGTGCAAGGTTATACACTTTGGAATCACTAACAGGAATTTTCTACTACCAGCTAATAGTTCACGGTTTAGAAAGGAAACTTAGGTGGAAAAAAAAAAAAAAAAAAAAAAAACAACTAGCATATTCATCTGTCGAGGTAGAATTATGTACAACCAATGAGATTAAGCTATGAAAAAAAAATAGCTTTTCTGATAGATAGGCAAGTGTGCAATCTATTATGTAAGAATTTGGTATGACCTTTTCTGGAATAATGTAAAATGGGTGACAATCTTGATAGAAGAGATTAAAAGGATTTACTTTATTTAGCTTATTGCCTTACTTTTATTTAAAGAAAATCTGAGAAAAGGTGTATTATTGCTTTCCAAATACACTGGGGTTAAAGGAAGATAAGAAAAACACCAAAAGGAAAGCTACTTAAAGAAGAACTCAATGTCAATGTAAGATCATCTGAATATATTGCCGTGAAAATTTGTCATGGAAATTAGAAAAGTTTCCAATTGTCAGTGACATAAAGTACTGCAACAGCTTCCCTATAAGAGTCGGACTGGAGCTGGACTCCATAGCCCATGATCTTGTGTTCTGTTTAGGAAAAAACAGATGAGAAGGTAACAACAAGAGTTCAGTCAAAACATAAAGGAATACAATTTAAATGAAATGCAGCCATGATCTGATCACCAGGACCTAGGTCAGCCAGCAATAAGCTGGACTCTCTTACTTGAAATTCTGGAAAACTTTACTATTCTGTTTCTTTTACAGCATACCCAGCTGCTCTTACAACTACCTCTGGGACATTTCCAAAGCCCCTACAGGAGGTAGATCTGTGTCCTACCATCTGTGCAGTTCTACTTTTGTTTCCATTACAGCAAATGAGGACCTGTTTTCACTATACCGATAGACCAGAGCCAGAACCTCTTTTGGTAAGGCTCCTGTATATATATATATACCCAAAAAACACTTTTCTCCCCAGGGATAGTCCCTCAGTAGCAACAGCTTTCAAGTCTCAGCCTGAGAGTTTTTGGCAGAATGGAAAGGAGTTCTTGTAATTTATGTACCCATGACACCTTTCTACAGCTGCACAAACCCGAAGGTTTTGTGTGCCCTAAGGCCTAGCTGTTTTTGCCAATGTGAGCAGTTGGTCTAATAAAAACCCCTTCTCTTTATAAACCTTGCCGTGAGCATCTCGTAAACAACAGGGAAAAGCCAAAACCTAAAAGCAATTCTTGGGCCGCCTTATTCATAGTGGAAATAGTTTTCAAAAGTCTAAATAAAGTAATTTATGGCCAATTTTATCACCCTGAGTCTTGGGTTCTGCATTTTGGTGCCTTTGTTTGCCTGCCTGCTGGGCTCTGGTTACAACTGAACTTCCACCGTTGTAGTGCCTCCACCACAGCCGGTAACTGTTCGCATTCCCTTGGACGAGCCGTGGAGCAACTCACTGCAGTAACCCCCTCGGACAGCCTTTTCTCCTATCTCCCCGGCACGGGTGAGCTCGGGGCATGCTGAATTCATTTGGTACGCTTCTTGTGCCAGGCCAGAGCCTGCTGCATCGGCTCTGAGGCTGCAGCTCTCGCCTCCCTGCGCCTTTTGGGGCTGCCAGGACCCAGGCCTTGCCTCTGCTCCAGGCCAGACGCCATTTTCCACAGGCCCAAGGCCTCAGCATTAGGGCTTGATGCTTGGCTGCTGACAGCAAGGCTGCTCTTTTGCTGATTGAAATCATGGCCTCCCACAGGGAAAGGCCTGGGGCGGCCATTGGGGTGGCCGTTGGGGTGGCGCTGCGGGCCCTGCTGGGGCAGGAGCCGTGGGATGGCGGTGGGCACCATGGGGCCTCGCAGGGGGCAGCATGGCACCAGGGGAGCCCCTCAGAGCCCCAGGCGTCATGGGCAGCCCCAGTGGGGAGACCAGGAGCGGGGGGCAGTGGGGCCTGGGGCCGCCACAGCCTTGCTGGGATGCCTGAAAGCTCTGGCCAGGAGCAGGCTGTGAGGACAGACCACTGTGGTGCACCAGTGAGCTACAGCAAGTGACAGTCCCAGCACCTTAGAAGCAACTGTTCGCTCACATTTTATCCCAGGCAGGAAAAACTCCTGGTTTCCCTCTTCTTCCTAGTTAAATCTTCCAATTCGAAACAAAGTAGCCCCCTTCTCCCCACACAAATGAGCTAGTTTATCCATGACTCCTTTCTGCGTGTTCCTGAAGCTTATGCTTTTCCACAGTGATATTTCACTCTAGGTCATGACTTGTAAACTCTTCAGGTGGTCTCCAAAGGCAGCCAAACGTACAGGCTGTGCTTTTATTTTAAGGAGAAATGGGAAAAACATTTTGATTACAAAGGATGCTCAAGCAGGCCTCTTTAATTTTGATTTCTTCCCACTTTAAGCTATAAATATAGCTGAAGATTACAAAGGGTTGTAAAGTAAATACCAAAAGACAACATTTACAAGTTTCCACACAGCTACACCCTAAACCAATAATATAAGGAAATCTGTCCAAAACTTTGAAGTGTTATTATAGTTTGTTACATGACAAAACACTGGAGTTTCTATGTATTTATTTAGCCAGCTACCACTCCCTCACTGAGTTTTTTAATGTGTTTGTTTGCCACATAGAAATACATAAGGTTAAGGGGAGTTGTATTTTCAAGATATTTGCATTATAAAAACATTAAATGAAAGCAAATTCATGTTAACAATGTATCTTTGACTTTTACTTAGGTGATAAAATCAAGATCTGCTTTTAATCTATTTTGGGGGGGAAAGGAAACCTTTGATCTCATATACCTGTTTTCTCCTTAATTATTTTCCTCCCACTGAATGTTTTTCCTATGATTCTAGCAAGATTTTTTTTGAAAATAATTTTGACATTGGATCCCATTAAATAAACAAAATAAAACAAAATGAGATAGATTAGTGTTGTTATTTGTGCTCATTTGGGAGTGCATAGAAAGCAGCACTTGGTACAGATGATCTAATTTAACCAAATGATATAATAAAGCAATACTTAGGATTAGGATCATTTCCTTATTTAAATTGTCCATCATCTGGATTATAGTAACTCATTCCTTCCAAAATCAGATTCTATAACTGTAGCTGATGTTGCATTGCTCACCTTGTGTTTTAGTCTGTTTTTCCAAAGTGTATCTCATCTGCAGTTCTCTGTGATGTTCCCACCCTAAGCAAAATTGCAGATAGACATACTACATAGCAATTTCACTTTAAAGCATTGTCAGCATATTTAGTATGAGGTAGATCTCAGATCTCTCTTCATATAGTTTTTTCTACTGAAGTTTATGGCAACACCTTAGTGGATCTCAATATCCCAGTCAGGAACTGACTGAAGGATCAGGATGTTTATTTCCCAGGAACAAGTGGTAAACTTTTCCACTAGGAATGGAGTTGATTTTTACCTTGTAATGCAGCTACATTTATAAGAAAGCCATGCAGTTTATACAAGAAAGCTTGAACAGAATCCACTAAAGTCATGTGTAGTTTGGCTGCTAAGGTTTTGAGGAAAGCTAAAAGAAAACATTTGGTTTAAAAGCTGGATTGCAGTGGTGTGTTCTTGGAACAAGAACAAAAATATTTTGCCATTAAATAATAATATTTTAATTATGGCAGAAACCACAGTGGCTCGGTGATGCCTGCTTGAACCCTTGTGTCTACAGAAGTGTGCTAACAGTGCATTTCAAGTGTTTGTCAGGTGGCTACTATGCATTGGATGGGATTCTTAGTGCATATAATTCTACAGTACTATGTAATAATTTCTTCCTAATATTAATAGAAACTAGGTTGCTTCATTTTAAACAGTTCTGACAATTGCTCAGTAAAGTATTCTGCATATAAGAATTGGTCAGAATCCAAGTGCATTATGGATGGGTGTGTAGCAACATTGCTAGGTGTGTGCTCCAGGCATCCCCCAGTGCTGTGGGATAACTGAGGCTGTGAAGTGTACTTTGTGTGAACATGCCACAAACATTTTTTGAAAGTCAATATTTATAGGCAAGCCAACCTGAAATCCAGTGTTTCTGCAATGGAAAGTTACAGTTAGTAAAGAACACACAATTTGTCTCTTCTGTAATTTTAGGCAAGAAGGGAGCAATGCTAAACCAGTTGAAACCACAAAGCCAACTGCAGTTACTTGAGCAATTTACTGAGACTACCCAAGGGCATAAGGTGTGGGTATTTTGAATGTGCTGTAGGATTTATCTTACCCCTAAGCATTCTCACCTCAGCTCTAAGGTTCAAAGGAAGAGCATGTAATAATTTTATTACCAAAACATTAAGTGGTGTATATGTGCAAGCTGCAGCGCTCTAGTGACAGTCAAGAGAAAGGCTTTGCACTGGTTCTTCAGAAAACACCACCGACAGCAATCCAGACCATAAAAATCTCCTCCCAACACCAAAAATTTAGTGGGTGCTACTGATTAGGAGGAAAAAATCTGACTAAATTTGAAATGAGAGTTTGTTCATTACTGTTCCCTAATTTCAGGTTCAGACTATTTTAACTTCAAGCTGGTATTCTTGTTGCCTCTTTCAGGAAACAGAAAATAAGCCACCTTTAACATGTTCTTCAGAGAACTCAGTACTGTCTAATAGGGTTAGATTCACCTCGTTTAATTTTAGCTGGTTATATATCAGAACTAAGCTAGTTGTCTAGTCTACTACAGCTATAAGGAAGAGAAGAGAAAGGATCTATCAAAGCTGCTTTTGGATGGGGTGTGTTAATTTCTGGCTTTTTAGATTGACTAAAAAAAGTCTACGTGATGTATAGTAATTACCAACCAAAGTTTTAAAAATCTAAACCAGTCAAAATGAATTTCATAGTCTGAAATTTGTCTGCATCTCTTTCATACAAAGATTAACAATTTCGGAACACAGCTTTAAAAATAACTTAATCCTTCAAGAGTTGTCTGCATGAATGTATATATATATCCTAATAGTTAATAATAAATATGTAATATGTAAATGTTTAGGGGGTTATAGAGAAGAGTCTGTGGAATCAGACAAGGCAAGGGAAGGTTGCAATAGGACATTTAAGTCCAATGATAAGCCATAACTATTTGAATAACGGTGACTTATTTTTATTTTATAAATGGGATCTATATAAATATAAGGCAAGTTACATGAGAGTTTATGGGACAACTGAAAACCGTGGGTTTTCTATTGTATTTATTAAGACAGATTTTATTTGTCTCCTCCCTCTTTACAGGTCTTTCTGGACATGCTTCACTGAAATGGAGAGTGAGTAAATATATCTGGATTTGGTACAGAGTAGAAAACTGAAATCAAACAGTCTAAACTGAACTCCGTTTTCCAGTATCTAATCAATTTACCAATTCAACAGCACAGCTTTACTTGTAGTAACATGATTTGTAATGTGTTAAATGTAGGAAAGACTATGCTAGACCTGGAGCAACTCATAACAAGCAAGTGCATTAAAAACAAAAATCACGGGCTTTACTTGCAGACTCTAAACTCCAAAAGACTCCCCATAGCACAATCCAAAATTTTGGAACGCCTTGAGTGTTTCCCGAGAAGTTAACGGTGTTAAGGCATCTTGAGAAATACCTTTAAATCCAACTGGTTTTATATGCTTTAGCATGTAATCCTTCCACAGTTGTCATGGAGTAATTGTGTTTTATATGCAAAGTTCGATATACATAGCCTAGTTCTCCAATATTTTATATGGTATGGAAAGTAAACAGAAAAAAAAAAAAAAGTATATTGGTAATTCAAGCTATAGACTGTCTGTGGTGTTTTGAAGAGAAACTGGAGCTACATTCAAATGAACTAGCTCAGCTACTGGAAGCAGCGTAGCCATGGCAGCATGCAGTTCAGTGTCAGCTGTAAAATCTGCCTGTAAAGGTAAGTAAATATTTGGACAACTTGCTGGCAGAGTTCTTGTGCTACAACAGTGATACTAGCTAGCTAGCTTATGTGCCACTCAGGAGGCCTCAGCCCAAGAAGACAGCATTGCTGTACCTTTTGGCTGCACAGTGCCTCACATGACAGGCCTGGAAGCACTCATGAAATGAAAAAGAAAAAGAAATGAAAAACTATA
The DNA here is from genome assembly GCA_013399115.1 of Anseranas semipalmata. Classification (NCBI taxonomy): domain Eukaryota; kingdom Metazoa; phylum Chordata; class Aves; order Anseriformes; family Anseranatidae; genus Anseranas; species Anseranas semipalmata. The sequence goes on from VXAA01000757.1 coordinate 47,927, forward strand.
CTAGTTATTTATGAGCACGTGTGTGGTAATCTCTTAGTTAAAAGTGTGAGACTGTAACAGCTGCTTACACCTAGCCTTGAGCTGTCAGTTACTTTTCCTTCCCCAGTACTCAAGTATAATAATAACCAGTGTACCCAATGAATATTACTGCTTCTTGTACGTGCGTGTTTTCTCTAAACAAGATGTTTATATATTCATCTAACTACTCAGATGATCACTTCACAAGCTTATTTTAGTTTCTGCACTGATACACTAAGGAGTCCAAGAAGAATAGCGACTTTGGCCAGGATTGTTTCAGAGTGCTCAAGGAAGGCCTGACTCCATTCCTCTTGAAAATTGCAAACCTGGATCATTTCACCAAGTTGCTTTATAGTGCAGACCCAGTTCAGGGGAACATACATGTGGCAAGATACTATACAATGTGCTGAAGTGTGCTAGTCTCAAACATCTAGGATTGGTCATTTAATATCCACACAGTTTTATTTCCTGCCCTGAAACAATATAAGCAGGCTAGCACTTCTGGGGCAAACAGATATCCCATTGAAGTGCCTTCTGAGGCCTGTTACCTAAACTTACTTTGTACCAGTGCTTTTATATTCAGTGTCCGAGGGTAGTTTTTACATGATGATTGAGGTATTATTAGCAACGAAATGATTGTTAGAAATCACTGCAGCTAAGCCAGCTGACTTTACAATTCTGCTGCCCTTAAAATGGATTTCAACAAAGCTTTTTTTTCCTACCATCTAATTTGTTTTAGATATGAATAATTTACAGGCTTCTTTTATGAGACACCATAAAGGATCAATACAGATATAAAACATACCCACTACTTTATATGCCAGCCGTTGCAAAATGCCATGCTGTTCTTTCCACAGAACAAATTGCAAACATATGTACCAATTAAATACAGATTATTTTCTTTATATCATACAAGCTATCCATTAATTCAGTGGCTAATAGTAATTTTTAGTTCTATCTTTCTTCTAGTTACAAAGTCAGATACCACTAAAAAAAAAAAAAGTGTTGCTTTTTAGTGCTCAACATAGACAACAATAATAGCTATTCTTTTCTCAGAGTTCATTTCTATTTTAAATGTGTACATAATCTCTAACTGGTGAAAGTTTCTGCTGGGAAAAAATAAGATAAGCTAAAATAAGGAGCAATGTTGATAGTTAGAGCCTGTGTATCCAAAATGGGGGTAGCAGAGTGTTTGATACATACTTTATCATATTTATGCTTTTAGGTACTTATTATGCACAAAACTCAGACATCAGGAAATACTATTATTTAGTTGGCCTATACTCATTTAGCTCTATGGTTACTAATAGTCAGAAAAATGCATAGAAATGCATTTGTCTGTGGGCATCTAAGTTCTGCAAAATACACAAATCAGTCTTCATGCTGTTATAGTTAAGCTTCAGAAACTAATACTGATGTGAATGACGATAGTTGGCTCTGTCTATAATGATTTGGATCTGATTCGAACGATCTGCATTTGAGAATTAAGTTATGTAACTGAAGCAATTTACTTGAACAGAACTGAGGGGAATCTGGAGTATACTGATGCCCCAGTGCTTAACCTGAAAATTGAATTGGCATTAATATCTAATTGGAATCTAGTTGTTTAGCCTCAAAAAGTGGACAGAAACCAGTGAAAGTGGTTAGTTGCTGTAAACAGCAACATCTTCTGTACATATACCACATATCCAGCATTCCTGGTTTTTGCTGTGAAACCTCAAAATTGTTTTCTAGAATATTTATACGCAGAGTTTGCCACCCACCAATATAAGATAAGATAGTAGCCAAGATTTGCCTGGTTCCAAAAATAGCATAAGATATATCTTTTTTTTACATCTTTAATCTTGGAGAAAATAAATATTTAGAAGTTATGCCTAGTTTATAATCAAAACATAAATTTTGCCAAACTCCCTAGTCTGACAGGTTCTGCTAGTTCTTTATTTGCAAACTTGTTTTCAGTGATGAATTAACACAGGATTTACCCTCAGGGTAAACAGTTTGTATAACGTCCAATATGTGGAGTATAATACAAACTTACCCTTCCTAGGTCTGGCCATTATTGTTAAAATTTAAATAACAAGTAATACGCATCTATACTTTCATTTGACCCTGGCTGCTTTCAGTGTTTTAAACCACATTCCTCTCCTCCCTCTGGTCCTGAGAGATTCTCTAGTGCATTTTACATTCTGGATTAAAACCAGTGTTCCCCAGCTATCCTTATGGGAGACTGTTCTTCTGTATAATATTGGAATGACTCAGCACCCTCCTGTGCAGGATCTTAAGACCCAGACAGCTACTGTTAGGATTTAGTGATGTGTCTAACTTGCACCTTTTCCTTTAAATCTTAAAAATATCCTTCAGAATCATCAATTTTACCTCTTCCCATTCCCATTATCCACAGCAGAAGGAAAAATAAAGAAGCCCAATCTCACTTCTCTTCACTGCGAATACTTTAGTTCCATTTGCAATGTCAGCAGAGAAGTGCATGGCTTCAGAAGGTATTAGTAAACTTCCTTTTCAGTGCTCGGGGTTCAGAGGCACCAGAAGCTGTGGAAACAGCAGTGGTGATGGCAGGCTACCGCTGGCAGTGCCAGCTCTTGCCCCTGTGCTGCATTGTGCACGGTTTTGAAATGGCTCACTGACCAAGAGCACTGCACATACCACAGAAATTGCCATTGGAAACTCCTGTTCTAAGGACAAAGCTGAAGGTTCATCTTTCTGATGTGCTAAAATAAAGAATCCTACATTTTTTTCTACTATGACAGCAGTAAATATTTTAAAATACAAGATATCATAAGACTAGAAAACTCTTCAATTTACACTGCCATAGTCTGATAGACCTTCAAGAAGTTCCTTATATTTCACTTGAGCTATTACAAAATGTGTTATCTCTACTACTGCAATGTGCTAAACCACTTTCAGCTAAGACAGTTATGTGCAATGCATATAAGCTTGTTGAGTGTTGTTTCTTGAGTATTAGGGATAAACAATTTCCTATATTTTCTAATTGCAGTGGCACACAAAAGAAAAATACAGAATGTTTTAATCATTATTGGGCAAATGGAAAATTCTTGCACAGACCATTAATATGTCTTTTAGTTATCTTGAAGGTGGATTCTATTGTGTCCACATATTTTAATCTTTTTGTAGTCGATTTCCCTTCCATGCTTGCAACTGGTAGTACTTATAAAATATCGCCTCTTTTTGTTCTGAAATACTGTGCTTTCTGTTTCTATACCAATATGAGAAGATTTGCATCTCAGGAACCCCCTTTTACAGGCACTGTGGCACAACGTCTGTAGGGCTGTAGTATCCTAAACCCTAATGGACATACAATTGTGGCAGTGTTCCTGTCAGCACGAAAGCACCGGGTCAGGAGGACAGAACAGGTCAACATGTCATTTGTCCTACACTGGTCAAAAGTGATGGTGGAAGGAGGGTTTCCACTCTCTAGCTGAGGGTATAAAATGCTAGTTCTTCAGAATAAAAGTATTTTTATCTTTACCTTGCATCCACTCTTTAGAGATGATGTCAGTTCAGCAACTGACATAACTTGAGAAAACTCACCAAAGCCCAGCAAACCTCCTTATTGGTCACATTTATAATGTATAGAATAACTGTTAAAACTGAACAATTTTAGAAGGTAAATTGCCTTTCTCTACCTGTACTACCTGTATGCAAATTATACACGGAATGCACACAGTTAGCTTTGTGTATACTTACTTTCAGTTTCTTTTTTCCATTCATTAACATTTTCTGCTGCTGTTTGATGTGTGACCATTTCAGGAAACCATGGAATCCAAACAAATATTTTCAACTTTAATAAGACAGAGTAACTGTTATAAAATGTCAAAAATGTCTATCAGAGCTGTTTTCTCAGCTTTAACTACCCGACAATATTCTTTCTATTGTCTAACACAAGTTTATGATCACAAGTGATAAACATTTTGATGGGGATAGTTAGAAGTAGAAGAGGGAAATGCCAAATAGATAAAAGGAGAAATATGTCCCATTGAAGTGGTTAAGCACTGGAACTTCTTGACCAAAAATGTATGGAAACTACATCATTGGAGATGTTCAAAACTTGATTGGACAGCCCTAAGCAACCTGACAGAGGTTTGAATTTAGCTCTGCTTTGATAAAGGGGTGCCTCCTAACCTAAGCTCTGCTATGATTTGCAGTTATCTGTCTGTGCCCTAAATTACCTTACATTTCAATCACAGGAAAAGATGGAAATACTGCAGGCCAGACAATTTGCAACAGGAAATGAATACTCGGTATAAATTTATGGTTTTGTTTCCACATGTACTATTTTAAAACTTAGTTCCCAGACTGACTTGTTTGAAATATATTATTTTAATGTGTTTATAGGCTCAGATGCTCTGTATTAACTCTAAAATAGGCATTTATCATGGAAAGCTTGACCCAGAGTTAATTTTAGAGGTGTTAGCAAATGCTGCTGTTATAAAGCCTCTTTTCCTGTTTATGGTAAGAACAGATCTTCTCTTTTCCTCATACTTATTATCTTGCCAAAACCAGAGGTCAGTAGCAAGGTGAATCTCTGCTTTTTCAGTCCTTCTGTCAATATAATTTTAGGAAACACACACAACACCTGTACAGCATGAGTTTTCAAATGGAAACCTATGAAATATTTAAATAGTTAAAGAAACAGTGGTTTAGTCCGCATTTTTCCCATTAGTACTACTGATGCTATTTGTATTTAGTATAAGGGATGTTGAGATTGTTTATTTTTTTAGAAGCTGTATGGGATATATGGTTGAAACATAAAGAGGTCCCTGAAGTTTTTCTTACACAGTTAATTTCTGTAGATTAAGAAGAAGATTTCTAAAAGATAAAATGGTTACAACAAATACAGATGTACATCCATTAGGGCTTAGGATATGAGGCCCATATCTTAGCTGAACTTAGCTGAACAATATCAGTGCTGAAACAATGCAAGACATACACCAGCTTAAAAACAAATGAGCAGACAAACAAACAAACAAAAACAGCCTATTTAGTATACAATCATGCAAAACCCTGGGAAGTCAATAAATATATAAGGACAACCTTAACTTTCACCCATGCTCAGTAATAGAAGTGCAGACATACAGTCAGATTTCCAAGTTTTTATGTTTAGGTGAGGATCTCAAAACTATTTTAAAAAATTGACAGAGAAATGGGGGGAGGGGGGAGAGATGAGGGCATTTTTATAAATGTTTGAACTTATTTGAGGGTTTCAAAATACAATCTCAAATCCCCAAAATCTTTGAGAGAGGAGGCTGATCTCAGGTCCTTTGTAACTGCATTGTCAAAAACCAGTGAACACTCATAAAATACAGTTAGAAGCAACTTGCCCAACAACACAATGCAGAGCTGGAAATAGAATTCATCTTGTATTTAAAAATCCCAAGATAAACACTATATTTACAGTGTTCCCAATAGTTTATGCAGTTGTTTGTTTGTTTGTTTGGCAGGCTAACGAAGTTTAGCATAACACTGTGGGCTTATGTGACCTTCTTTCCTTCTGGGAAAAGACCATATTATAAAGCATTCTTGGGACAATGTTATAATATGGTCATGTTAAAAGGATTTTTCCAGCACTTTCTGATTCTGAAGTTTCTTCTCATGTTTTGTGTATCGGAAGTCTGATCTGTCTTGCGTCTTTGCAAATACACACACAGCCACTCCCCGTACTACTACTACGTTTGCATTCAGGGCTTATTTCAAATTTTCAAGATTTATTTGTTCTAGACACTCTAGATTGCCTACTGATAGAAAATGATGTGACATTGGCTTCCAGTATACAGATCAGTGATCTGAAGTCAGGAATCCTCATCCGGTTATTGAAGTGCAGTTGAATTTTGGAGAAGCCACCACTGTACATTCTTGTTTCAATCTTATAACTCAGATGGTTGTATATACCTTGTTTTCTAAAAAAAAAAAAAAAAAAAAAAACCCTGGATGCATATGGATAAAAAACACTCAACATTATATTACTAAAAACCAAATGCTTAGAACTATCAACTGAATGTCCATTACACGTTTATCTTTCAAGTAAGATTGAAAACACTAAAAATACATAAAACTTTCATTAACACTTAAAAAAAAAAACAGCCTTCTGGTATGTAAAGAATAACCATATCTTTATTTTCTTACTGAAAAGAGGTGGATTTTGTTTCAGGGAAACCTGTTAAAAAGCTTCTTTTTGTTGATCATATTTGATCAATAACTCACTAGGAATACTATTGTCACGCCTGTGGATGCCAACACTTTCTCACAGTGGTTACTGATCAGCAGTGTTTCCATAAGTTATTGCTGAGTCAGAAAGGAGCACTATTCTCCACTCAACACATAATATGCTTTACCTTTCTTCACACTATGAAAGGAAGCTAAGAACCCTCATATTTCTGGTTCCAATGAGGTTCCTTCTTCAAAGCCTATCACCCTGTAGATCTATCGTGCTTTCATACTTTTTATGCCTATCTCTGAACTGGAACAATGCCAATTCATCTCAGAGCATAATTAATCAGTATTGATTATATTAATACTAGATACAATAGTCCCATCAGCTTCAGCTTGCAGAGTACTCTTCCATTGCCATCATACTTTCTACTGTCTTCCTTGGTGCGTGCAAGCCTGGAGACATCTCCATTTACACCTCCTTGTGATTTATTTATAAGAGAAGAACAAGATTCTCCCCTCTTAACAATGAAGGCATCCCAAAGGTCTGCCTACATGTAGATGCGCAGTACCTAAAGTCAAGATTATGCTATGGTGTTTTCCATCTCTTCTAAGACCTGCCCCTCTTCTCAAGCTAACTTACTCTTTGTCTTTTTTCTCATCAGATTATAGGAAGAACCCTTTCCCCCCTGTTATGACTCACCCTTTCTGCATCCTCCTCCAAACCAATTTAAAAATAAGAATCAAAGGAAGAGACTCTTTAGAACACATTTTTACCACAGTAAAAATTACTTGGAGCACTGCAGCCAGGCCTGGGGCTCCCAGCACAAGATGCTGGCCTGTTGGAGCGGGTCCACAGGAGGGCCACAAAAATGTTCAGAGGGCTGGGGCACCTCTCCTATGAAGAAAGGCTGAGAGAGCTGGGGATGTTCAGCATGGAGAAGGCTCCGGGGTGACCTTATTGCAGCTTTTCAATACTTAAAGGGGGCTTATAAAAAACATGGAGAGCAACTTTTTGCTTGGGCAGACAATGACAGTACAAGGGGGAATGGTTTTAAACTAAAAGAGGGGAGATTTAGATTAGATGTTAGGAGGAAATTCTTCATTCAGAGGGTGGAGAGGCACTGGAACAGGTTGTAAAAAATTACTTCTTGTACATTTCAAATACAGTGGAACAAAGGCTATCGTGCATCTTTTCACCAAACTCATGTATCTTTTGAATCCTCTGAAAAAGAAGGCATGTGAAAGGCCTGCTAATACACAGAAGAATATCAAGAAAAACATGTCATATTAGAAATTCAGAACTGATATATGAGTCAGCTCTGTCTTTTGCTTCTTCATATCGCTGAGGTTCATGACTCACTCACTTGAAGGATATCTGTCAGGATGTCTTTAGCCGTTACTTCACTTGCACGTTTGATTCTACAGGCCTGCCCAAAGTGATAGCAAGATTTCATTGGAGACTAGCTGTATACCTTCCAGTACTTTTCCCCAAATCTTTTTAAAATATTGGAGAAATGAGCATGGGATTGTGTTAAGGTCTTACATTTTGGAGGAGCATTGCACTCCACACAAAAACAACAACAACAAACAAAAGTTGTACCAAGCGCAGCAATCTTTTGGTGTTCAGTGCATAACTTCATTAACCCCAACTTGTTGGTTGCTGGTCCCTTTATTTAAAAGAAAGAAAGAAAAAAAACTATTTCCTCTTTTGCTAGCCAGAAAGAAAACAAAAATTGAGTACTTTATAAGGGTAAGTAGATAAGCTGCGAGAATAGATAAGCAGCTAGAAGCTTATTGTGCCACTTTTGAAGCTTCTTGCATTGCCTGCTAGCAGAGCGAGGGCAGCAGACTAGACAGGTTACCCTAGTATGATAGTTCTCGCTGTGTGTTTCATACTGAATTTACATTCAGGTGATAACAGCAGTCACATTTTTTTAAGTAGGCCAATAGTCCCTCCAGCAATTGTGTCAGCTGCTTAGGTTTAAAAATAATTTTAGCTAAAAAAAAGTCTTCATACTATTAGAATCCTAAGATGTAAGATAATGAGATAAAAATTATACAGATTATAAACTTCAATGGGGTGGGGTAAACCTCAGCACTTTTGAACTGCTCATTCACCATCCAGTCTTACTTCCTTTTCCCTCTTTTTTTTTTCTCCTTTCCCTGTTGAATAAGATAAAATTCTCCTTCATACAGAAAGCACATACACAGAGACAGAAAGAGACCATCTAGCAACTCCTGTGTTCAGCTACCACTAGTTTGTATTAAAATTTAGGGGCATTACTGTGGGGAAAACAAACAAACAAAAACACTATATATATATATATATATGTATATATATATTTGTAGATAGGATGGTTGCTAGCAGTGAAAGCTTTAGAAAAATTATTCTGCTTCAGATGGGCCTGCTGCTGAAAAAAAAAAAAAAATCCTAAGGCTGAGAAATGAAAAGAAAGCTACACGGGAAAGATAAGAGCAGAGAAGTTAGAGAGGAAAGCCATCTGGAGCATGACGAGAAGATAAAGTAGATAAGACTGAATATCAAAGAATATGGGCTGATTGAGCTGCCTGTTGACTAAACGGTAGCTGTTACAGCTATGCAGCCTTCTAGTTTTCATGTATTTAATGTCATATCCAGAAATTCTTACGATGCTAGAGAAGAGCGTTAATAAGCCTTTTCAGCTGCCTGGCATCATTCTTCTGATCTACTAGTTGTTTCCAAAAATGTTATCTCTTTTCCTAAAGAGGTTGAGAATATTTCCTATGCTTTTGTGACACGGTTTCCTAGAAACATCTTGATCTTCTGACTTGCAAATACAGAAGATAAACTAGAATTGTTTTTCCTCTGTCTTCTGTTTCCCCTCTACACCCTCTATGAAGTGAGTACGTGCACTCGTACTATTTCTTCCAAGGCCTTGTTTCATACAAGAAAAGCACTTCTTCAAATGGTGTTGTGTACAGAAAGTGCTCTGAAGCTGGAGGCAGTGATTTTGGATGCATGTATTTTTAGATAAACCATCAATTTGTGGCTTCAGTCATATGGGAAACTTGTTTAAAGAAAGGGTGACAATTTGCTTATTTCACAGTTTCTAGATAGATAGGCTGAACACTAAAAGCTTACCAAAACCGGACGAGCAGACAGCACCCCCACCCAAAACAAAACAACAGGAAAAAAACAGAGGAACTTTGTGATACAGCTTTTTCTGCTTTTGTAGCTGAAATACTGAGAAGAAAGCACAAAGTTTTGTTTTGTTTTTACAAAATCACTGTAGTCTAAATCAGTTTTTCCCTCAGTTTCTTTAGCAGGGAGCGTAAATTCAGCAAAGCTTCAGCTTTTTTCTTCCCTCCCCGAAACTACGCAAGGATGTTCCCAGGCGGGGANTTTGAAAGCCGGGGGCGGCCGGGTCGGGCCGGCAGCGCCGGGAGAGAGCGGGGGCCCGGAGGTAAGCCCCGGGGGGCCCGGAGGTAAGCCCCGGGGCTTGCTCGGGGCTCAGGGCAGGTCTAGCCGGCTGCGCTCGGTTTCACTGAGGTCTCCGCTGGTGGGTCCTTTTGCCAAGTGGTGGGGGTGTTGATCAAAGTCGTGGAAGCTTGTGCCTCTGATAAAGTAGTGGTTCTGTTAATAACTCGCTGCTTCACGGTGGGTAGTAGTGTTCCTTAGTTTGGGTTCAGCTGCTGCTAAGCCTTGTTGAGGTAGGCTTGCTGTCTGAGCAGTCAAGCTTGTGGTTGTGCCAGCTATGGTAACATACAGATAACTGTTTCTTGGGGTCCTAGCTTTTAAGATAGGGCAGTACTATGTGCTTCTGAACTTTGATGCTTGTGAAGTAGTAACGGAAAAACTTGTCTTACTGTCTTTCTTGTGGCTTATCTTTTGGTCTACTTGTTCGGTTGCCAAAAACCAGTGACCTTATTAATGGTGAACCTACAACCTAAAGTATTTTTTTTCTTGTTCTAAAGCCCTTGATGATAAAGAGGAACCAGTGAACTGATTTTAAAAAAGAGGTGGAGACAGAATTCAAGTCATCCCTGAAAAGTGGCTAATTTCCAAAACTGTACAACTTACTTTGTAAGGTGCTACTAGTCATTTTGTGAGTGTATGCTGCTGGAGAATCTCTTTAAGCATTGATATTTTATGTACATTTGGCTTTAGTGTATTCATTCATAATTGTTTGGGAATAATAAATTGTTCTGGAGTTGCTTCACCTGTTTCAAGGTAGGAATATCGACTTGTACCTTACTAGATAAGAGGCTGCTGCGAGAACCAGGGCATAGATTGCAGCATGCTGCTTATGCAGAAGCAGCGTGCGGGACTACCCTGACTCCTATGCTACCTGAAACCAGAATTAGGAGGGACTGTCCTGGGGTGTGGTGGAAGTGGTAGGGGCCGCTAGTGTAGAATACTGATGTGTGTCTTTACCTGCCCTTAATGCAGCTGTAATAATGGCTATAGATATGTGTGGACTTGGAGTACATGTGCGTTCATACAATTCACTAGTTCTGAAACTACTCTGATAGGGAAGAACTGCATATATCTGCTTAGCATACCTAACTCTTGTGTAGGTGTCTGCTATGGCTTGGGTATGCAAGTAGGCTTTCTCTTTTCATGCTGGTGTTTACTCTTTCTATGAACTGCGAAGTTTGCTTGAACTGGAAATTCCGATGTGGTTCTCATTCCTGCCCTGCCCCATGAACTCCCTCTTGCAGATTTAGCTCCGTCCCACGGCTCTGAGCAGGATTCTGGTGGTAGCTGCCTTTGAAAACTGCCCGGGTGTCTCTTTTTGGAAATAGAATTTTAATGCATGGGCTGGCTGTGTTTGTTTTGTAGAATTACTGTTTCCAATAATATCCCTGCTGATCTCATGAAAGGGGGGGGGAAAATAAACAGTAATGAAAAAGATGCTGGGTTTGCTCCAGCTGAAACAAACAGTAAATTCTTCCTCAAAACTCATCACCTTCCATCACCCTCCTGGGGGGCCAGGAGGGACGTGATCTGAATGTTGCTCTCCTCATGGACATTTTGTGTACTAGGGGCTTCTTTTCCCTCATAAAACTGTTCCGTCGTTCTAAGAGTCTTAAGTTCTCTTCATCCTGTCTGAAGAGAACTCTGTGAAGGTAACCCTGTTATTGCCAAGTGATGCCCAAGAGGTGTGCTGCTAGCTCCTCCGCCGAGTTTTGTGACTTCACAAATGTGCCACTTGCATAGCAACAAACTTTTGGGAGCAAGACTCCTGTAGACAGTGGTTGCTGGGGACGGACGCTCTCCTGCAAGCTGCTCTTCACAGGGAGCTCGGTGAGCGGGCTGCGCGTGTCCTCGGCCGGTCACCTGTGGGGCTGGGCTCGTGGCATTGGGTGCGAAGTGTGGCTGTGAGCAGAGCTGGCAGCGTCCTGTCCTCTGCTCTCGGATGCCGTGCTTCAGGCAAGTTTTAAACTAGAGAAAGGACAGCGTTTGAGGTGACTGTTGTATTTGAATTACTTAGAAAAATGGCCAGTGACCTTTCCCTTCTTTCCTTCTGACCTTTCTTCTTTAAATGGCTTTTTTATTTTTTTTTTTCAACTTAAAAAAGAAAGAGGGGGTAGGAACACCCTCTGCCTAGCATTTGCTGTGTGCCGTTGCCTGTAGAAACACTTGTACTCTCATGGCCGTAACTTCTGTGTGTTAACTTACTCCATCTGTCAGTCATACCCTCTGTATAACATCTTCAAGCAAAACCCAGTTCTGCACAGCCTTGCATGCGGCTAAGCGTATGGAATTAAGCATAGGCATGTGTCTGCAACCAGCTGTAGGGAGCAGGGTGTCTGCTGTCGCTTTCTTAGGCTTGTTTAGGTGGAGGCATTGCCCATGCAGGGAACTGGGGAGCGGGGCGCCAGAGCAGGCGGCGCGGGGAGCTGTGAGGCACCAGCCGCGTTTCCTCGATCCACTGCTCGAGGCGTGTGTGTGCGCATGCAGCCAGCACCGGGAGCAGCACGAGCCGCCTCATCCTGCCGACCTTGTCGCAACGTGCGGCTCCCGTTCGGTCAGCGGGAGGGAACGCTTGCCTCCCGGCACCCTGCCCGCACCGGCGCTCTGCCTGTTGCCGCCGGATCGGGGCAGGACGGCCGGCAGCCGGCCGAGGGGCTTCCCGGGGGCTGTCACGGCCCCGGGGCTGCGGACCGGCTCTGCCGCCTTCCCCGTGCCCGCGCTGCCTGACTCGGGGAGCCGCGGCCAAAGCCCCCTCAGCCCGGAGCTGCTCGGGCCCGCCCGCGCCTCCCGCTGA